>OX104027.1:11039978-11361169 GCA_944470205.2 Schistosoma margrebowiei
GTAAACCACTGATGTCGCACCTTCAGAGATTCATTCCGTTCGTCCTATTTCGTAAAAAAACTTAATCATAATATGTTCCTCAGAGACTAAGAAGTATTAATACGATGGTGAAATTAAAAAGGAAGTATCGCGTAACGCATGTTAAAGGAACTTGTCCTATTATTGTCCGTCCGTTTCAGCTAGAGCAGAGCATTTTTTTAGGTAAATACATAATTGTTTATCCTCCTTTCATAATTGTCTACCACTGAAGAGGTAGTGGTTATAACCGCTGGTAGAGTGCTTCAGAATGTATATACTGTTGAAAAATGACTCACTTGATACACAATACTGCGAATAAGATTACTAATTTTCATGTATTTGCTATCACTTTTCCAGTGGATTAACTGTGATATACGACTGATAAATATGTCAATCCTTGGAAAATTTGCAGTGATTATGGCTGATCCACCATGGGATATACACATGGAACTGCCCTATGGAACAATGTCAGACGATGAGATGAGACGATTAGATATACCTTGTTTACAAGATGATGGTTATATATTCCTATGGGTAACAGGAAGGTCAGTGAATGTTTTTTTTCTCATTTAAATTACAACTAATAAATTCGATCTTAATGTACACTAGTGATGTTTTGTTCTATACCAGGAGTTCTGAAAATCGTTCGTTCAGATATTCAAGTTCCACTTTTCGGGTTGTGTGTTTAAAACATGTTTCAGATTTGATAGTTCCATAAAATTAAGTGATGTGTGAATCTACTTCGAATGTTACTTAATTTAAATGGTGAACCAATCGTTACATATGCGTATTACTCTACTTATCTTGACATGTAATGCTAATTAGCATAACAGATTAAAAAAACGTTCATAACCATCAAATTAAGGCGTCAGACTAGTTCATGGAATCACTGATTGGTGACTTATACCGTATCGAGATATGTGTACTTCCTGTAATTGGAGTTCACATGAGCAATTGTAGGATCTGCGTAACTTTCTTTTGGTTTATTCGAGTTTTAGACATATTGCTGTTGTGATGTGTAGCGGCTTAAACTGTCATATTTCGTAATAAACACTCTGACACCTTTCTCAACTCTTGCTTTAAAACTCTGTAATTTGGATGATTACCTTCTAGCTATTTTTTAATTTCAAATCACACAGAGCTATGGAACTTGGTCGAGAATGCTTACGTTTATGGGGTTACGAACGCGTAGATGAAATTATATGGGTTAAAACTAACCAATTGCAACGTTTAATTCGGACAGGACGTACAGGACATTGGTTAAATCATGGCAAAGAACATTGTTTAGTTGGTGTAAAAGGCAACCCAAAAGTAAGCTGAAAATAAATTTTATCAGTTATTCTTTATTCAATAAGAATGACCACTACTGGTTGGCGCCGACACTCAAACTAGCTGTAGGAAATGAAGTAGTTCAGTGGGTCAACTACTTCACTTATCTTGGAAGTCTCATAAATCCTGGTGGGTTGGTATGTGATGAAATTTCGGTATGGATTCAATAAGCTCAATTAGTTTCTGCTAATTCACATCAATTGTGGTGTAGATGAGATCTCCGTCTCCCAACCGTGCAGCAATACTTCTCTGTTCTACATGACGACAGCGAAATGTGACCTTTAAGAATTAAGGATATTCGTAGACTATTAGTACTTGATCACAGATCCGTTTAAAGCATTGCCCCCATATGTTGGGACCACCGAAAGAGCAGTGGTTAGGTCAGACGTAGAACATTAAGCAAAAGTCACAAATCGACTGAGGTGGTTGTGGCGTGCATTACGTATACCCAATCACCAACTACTTCGACGTGATATTTGGTATTGTGGTAAGTTAGAAGGAACCAATGGTGGGCGGACCAGAACATATTTTTCCATGAGTGCATTGACTGTTGACTGCAGACCATCTAGTTAGGGTCCGCATAATCATTGCAACCGACGGTTAGAGATGAGTAACGTGTATTAGAATCGGTCGCAGATGCATCCACTATTTGTCTACTCTTAGATACTGAGTTTCTATTTTACCCCATACATTTTATACACAAATGGGTTCTTTTTAAATCATATGTCTATGTTTGATCTTATCTGCTACTACCGTTACTATTTCTACTATTCTCTCACTTGTGTTGATAATTTCATTTCGCTGCGTTAATGTGATGTGGCGACGTGAACCAATTTACATATGTACCATGTTGTATGTTACGTCTGACTAACTTTATTTTGGGGGACAATTTTAATTATATTCTTACACCGATATTCGTATTTTTATAAGGGTGTAAATCGAGGTCTCGACTGTGATATAATTGTCTCTGAAGTTCGTGAAACTAGTCATAAACCTGATGAAATCTACGGTATAATTGAACGATTATCTCCTGGTACGCGCAAGCTCGAATTATTTGGACGTCCTCATAACTTACAGCCTAACTGGTAAGAACATGCAATATGAAGAGTAAATCCATGTTCATTTTTCAGACATGTATATTCTAATTTAGATTTACACTAGAAACATAAACCAAAATGATAAAATAGTATTTATTGAGTTATCTAAAAATATTTTCACTTCCATGAAAAAGTACTTGTTTAACACCAAGATCTCTTTCGCATAATGTGACCTTTCAATATTTTATGTAGTAGCCAATAGCATATTAAACAAATCAGGCTTAGTATGTTATTTCAAGGTAGGAGAGTGTTAATTAGAATACCATCTACATAACAATTGGTCTAACACGACTCATTGTAGGCAAAAGATCTACACAACGTCGATTTTGTTCTTGTTGTCAGTTACTAGTAAACCAGTTAAAATCATATGGATAGTAGTTCATTGTTTGTTTCAAGTTCTTATAAATGCACATATGAAAATTCTGATTCACCAGAAAGTGGTGAAACAAACAGTGAGGCACTGTACTTAACTAATCACTCACTAGCGACTAGTATCATGTCCACCTAGTCATTCATTCAACCGTAATCGGACTTCACTAATCAGGTTGCTATGTGATTACTAGTGTGAGTAAATCATCATCACGTTCATTGTTTAGATGTTAGATGGTTGGAGCTAGGTTTCTCACTAGTTTTTCCTTGTCAGCAAGGCGTACTTGCAGTCTCGAGGGGACTGGTGCTCCACCGGAGATCCGGACTTGCATCGTTCGCCGTGATACTCTGGAACACTACTACCTGAATAACTCAGCGGTAAGACCCTAGAATGTAAAGCTGGGTGACGTGAGTTTCAATCACACAGGAAGCATAAGTTGCCTCAAGATTGCAGGCAAGTCATACGGATCAGTGCTAATTAATGCGAAACTTGAGTTCAGGACTTCCTCTTATTACTTAAGGCAATAGAATGTGAAAACTGCATCCTGTTTCCTAAATTTTTGATCCTAAAATGGATCTAGCGTGCTCGGTTTAAGCGTTTGCAGAGGAAACGATAAAACAACCTGCTCCTTAATTCTTACTACCTACTCACTAATTAATAAATGGTCCACCATAAGATTAACAGTGCTATTCCATACTGTTAGTGTTTTTCACTTTTGTTTTAATCTTTTAACAAAAAAATACCACAGGATCACGCTTGGAAACCAATTGGACGGAACTTATTTGGTTGATCCAGCAGTTGTTGAAAGATTTAAAAAACATTATCCAAATGGTTTGGATACAAAAGTCAAATAAAAACTAGACTACCATGTATTAATTCTGATTTATACATACATCTGTACACTCGATTTATAAACTCATTGTAAATATTGTAAAAATATAAAGAATATTATTGTAAAGAAGTTTTCTAATATAGAAAATGTCACTTGCTCAAACTACCGTTTTGATTAGTTGAGTATTTCAACGTAAGGAATCTAACTCGCTAGTTGTGATAACTATGTTTAAACCATTTTGTATCCATGGCATATTTAGTAAATCTTTTGTAGATGGACGTTGTTTTGGATCGTAATGCGTACAAGCTTTGTAGATTGCCTCCATTTCAGCACTGGGCGGATTAGTTTCATTCTTGTTAAGAAAATGGGAGATAAACAGGAGAAATGGAATGACAAAATATTTTAGCGAAAATGAGTGTAAACCCCAGTAGGATATAAAAATTTACAGGACAACTATGGCAGAAATGCAACATTCATACATATATATATATTTATTTGAACACATAAATACTGGTACAAGGGGGCACCAGATACATATGCGTCACACAAATCAAATGAGATTTGTGTGAGGGCTGTGATACTGCCCGGGTGTCCAAATGGAGTCAGGGTACATATAATTGATAATTGAATGTGAAAGGCTAACATGATCTTACTAGCTATTAATATAGATAGCTGAATACTGTCTCGTTAAATGTAATTCAAAAATAATAGCAGTCGTAACGATTGGGCGTAGACAATATGATTCAGGAAGACTCATTATTTAACGAGAGATAAAGGAATGAGCATCCGAACCGTTGAGACTAGTTTCAAACTATGTCGCCCGACGTACCCAGTCATTAGTAACGATAACTGCGCAGACAGGAACTAGATAGTCTGCACCTACCTACACTGCTATATAAGGTTAGATGAAAAAAATCTAGCATACCCAGTATATTTGAAAAGAGATAAAAAGAGCACACCTAACGGTAACATAAATTTCATACCTGTCTGAAGGACTAAATTGGATTTATGTAAAACGACTCGGTGGTGTTTGATTGTACTAGATTGAAGTTTAATATACGTTTGGATAAAAATATTAGGAGTTGGTCTCAATATCAATTAAGTACCTATCTTAAATATTTCAAAAAGTTACTAACTACGTACATCTACCAGTTATAAAGGAACCTGCAAAGTTTTCTGTACAGAAGTAACAAAAACTTCTAACTTAATTTCAATGAACGGCCACTCTTCAATTACTCCCCGTTTACTCGTATATCGAATGAGACGTGAACATTGGTTTATCAAGCTACGCGAACTTGATGGTACTAAGCATGCCCATGAAAAAAATAATCTACTTGATTTAAGAAAATCAGTCAGGACCCTTTTATTCAAATAAGGACTGATAATTGGAATATTATTAAGGCACGCTTGATTGTATTACGATCCACTATCATTCATTGTTTAACTTTAGATTTAACAGTAGATAGCGAGGCATTTTTAGTTGAGGTGTACGATGAACTCAAGAGCTGGGAAAACTTTAACTGATTACCGCTAGTCGTTGGAGAGTTATGAATAGCACATAGTGGATAGTTTGTTGCAGACACAGCAAAGGATTACAGAAGTTTAGTGTGCTGTGTGCGGAAAGCCTTCAGAATATGGACGAAGTTATTTCTGATTACCATTATATTTTAACAAAATATTTTTTGTAAGGAATCGGAAGGCAGATAATGACTCGTTCAATAAGTTTCATCACTGGTCGACAAGCAGTATATAGTGAAAACTACAATAAATAGTGTCTGTAATTACCATTTTACTATTTTATCAACCTTACTGATAATTTGCATGCCGCACTGTGACTAACTGCATCAAATGGATGCTGATGGATTAAAGTTCATTTCCTTCTACAATATATACAAAAAGTGAACAAGTGAGGTGAATTTGCGTAAACAAGATAATTTAACGAAAGCAATGTAACATTTCCAACCTGGATTACGTATAGAAAGTGAGAGAACTGAACTATATTCGTTGTGGAGTAAACTGTTTGCCTTTTTAATGGTCAAATCCATACGGTGTGGAATGTAAAAAAGAGATTACCGAGTTAGAAAAACTAGCAACAAAGTATTTATTTATTTCAACACATAGATATTGGTACAAAGAAGCACCAAATACATATGTGCCACACAAATCTCATTTGATATGTGTGAGGGCTGTGAAACTGCCCGGGTGCCCAAACCGAAGCAACAAAGTAATCAATAACCTATACCTGTTTACAAAAAGCCTCACACTTGATCTAATGAAATTTTAAATTTAACAAGAGCATCTTACAATTCACCTTCACATGATTTTACCGATGGAAAGCAGTGGAGATCCCAGTCGACAAATTGTAGTATTTGTATCAACTGACGACTCCTTAGTACATGGTTGCGCGCCGATTACGAATCATGAATATAATACGCCCAATTGTGCTCATCTAGTTCTATCTGCCTTAAATAGCACTATTTCATAAATCCTTAGTACACTAATTCGAATACGTTTAATTAACATACAAATTTATCAGTTTTTATTTTTTAAATCATATGCTTTTGAACGTAATTGCTTTAACTAAAGAGGGTCTATATATTTAGAAGAGAACTTACATAGTGAAGTTGAGGGAAATCTAGCTGGAGCATTTTCTTCAGGAATATAAGAGAAGGAGGACATCCGATATATGGCGGTTGACCAGTGAACATTTCGTACAAAATAAGACCTAAACTGTATATATCTGAAGACCACGAATATCCAGTAAAATCCTGTGCCAATAACTCCGGGCTGTACCACGCTACTGGATGGCTATATGATTCACCTCCTGACGACTCATGCAACCTCCAACCACGCCATGCAACATAAAGGAAGGGCAGATCGTTTCGCGCCACAGTACTCCAGGATGGTGGTAGCTGTGCCATACTTCCCAAACCGCAGAGAACCACACTTAATTTATGAGAGTTTGAGTTAGGATCTAACGTTTTTTTGAAAAGTAGATGTTTCGAACATAAACCTCGATGGAGTAAACCACTATTATGCAATTGGTCAAGGCATAATACTACTCGGCCCATAATGGCGCATACCAGGTTTTCGTTCAAACCGCCCTCTTTCTTACAAAGAATATCGTGTACGGAGCCATAATCACTGAGAGGATAATGCAATGTCAGTGAAGTTTTGTCCAAACAAACACTGGAAGGGAGACTCAAGTAAGTGTGGTCCACTGGTGAGTCAGATGTAGGATTATTTTTTATGTGAGTAGACGACAAATTCCGAATCATATTCATAAAATCAAGAAGTGTTGAAAGGCTAAATCTATCACAAACATCCAACTGAATTTCTTTTGACCACAATTTCGACTTAAGGTCGATGTGATGCTGGACTGCTGGTTGTATGTCAGCATGCCAGGAACTGACGTTTTCGCTTGACATGTTATCTAAAGACGAAGATCTGTTTTAGAATAAGGAAATTTTAGGCATGGTGACTTACATGAAAGCCTCGTCGCATATCATAGCAAATTTATTTCAGACGTCAACAGTTTTATGTCTAATCTATGCGTTGTCTTTCTTCAGAAGAGCGAAAATTCGAGTTTTAATTTGGAGTTGAAAAAGTACAGTGTTCCTGAACTAGTGTATACGAAAACGAGGAAGTAATCCGGAAAACTAATATGCGAGCGGAAATAAAAATCCCGAATTCTGAGGTAGATGAGTCCCAGAACCCTCAAAACTCACAGCATACAATTACATCGAGTACTATGTACAATCAACAATGATGAGGGATTTGGAAGTGAACGAGAAGCAGCTAGGAGATAGAAAACCTAACGGTCTCAAGGTCGACAAGCGTCCTTCGGATTTGAAGTAGCCGAAAAATTGAAATGATTGAGTAAGGCTGGGGAGTATCAGTGCCTTGGTACCGTTTTTCAGGAAACAGATATACAAGCCTTTTGATTGAGAAAGAAGACTGTAGTATTAGAACACCACTACATGTCTGAAATTACTGGTTTCTGAATGATAATCACAAACCAGGATAACGTTTTGTTCAAGATCTGTCACGCTCATTCAGCACATCCAGCAACTCCTGCTGATTTCTATACAGTCTTTTATTGGAACTAAAATTACGGAATAAAAATAGATGAGTGTAGTAGTAGATCTGAGTTATGTGTCATGGTGAACTTTTAAGTTCTGTATATTTGAGTTTATCGTATGCACCATGAATGATTGAGAATGCTCTGATTGGTTCATTTGGTCGTTTGTTTGCTCGTGTGCCGCATTTTTATTCATTTTTTATGTGTTGAAATAGTACTCCTGATAACACCATAGGTTGGCTATTTTATTATTGCGAGTCGATTTCGCTGATTTATTACTGTCTGGTTGAGAGAGTAGGCGTGGTGAACGATTATCTTGTTACTCTTGAAGTAAGGAACGCACGAAGTCCGAACCTAGTACTCTTATTTTTCTAGTCATCTTACACTTTGAGCACGTGGGAGGGTACACAGTTTCTACGAGTTAAATTTACTACGCATCAATGAACTTCCTTATTCATAATTGGAAACTCAAAAAATGTCCCTTCGTCTTTTCCTTTCCAATTGAATTTAGACATCATTGGTGTTATTTTTTTCAGGAAAAACATTTGCGATGAAGCACATTATTCCAAAAACCTCTTATTATATCGAGTAGATCGAAATATTTACTCTAGTTAATGCAAGCCACGAGTGAATTTTTTGTTGCATGCCGACTTGAGTGAAAGCTTCAACTATGTGTTGTCTGCGCATACAGCTACATTCCAAATTTCACCAGAGTCAAACCGCTAGAATACAACCCAATACATAAAGTTAGTTAACTCATACCACAGAAAAAACTCGCTTAAAAGCCTTAGCCAGAAAAACAATTCACATCATTTAAACTTCGAACTAGAAGTTAAATGATATTTACGTAGAAGAATTATGGCACATTGTGGCTAGGACCAAGATCTTCGAAAGTCAGGAGTCCGATGATCCTTCTAACAAACAGAACAACATTGAATATAGTTACGTGGAGTGTCAAGACAGTGTAGGAAACTAAGATGGCCAGCCAAATAGCTGTGGAGATGCAAATTAACGGGTCGAGGGATGAGTGAAACCGATTGGATCGGAGATCGACAGTAAATATTACATTTGGAAATGATACTGTGACACTCGATTCAATTGCCTCGCATCGGCATCGGCCTCGTAACTTCCAAAGGAATTCGGCTTTCATCATGAGGCGTCATAGTTCTTCTAAATGAAGACCTTCTGACTCCCAGGGCAGAGTTTAAAAGTTTTGAATAATTTTTTCTGGTTAGCGTTTTTTTAGAGAGTTAGTTTTCTACGTGATGGGGACGCTAACCCTATGCTCAGCACTCCTCCTTTATCCGGGCTTGGGACTCCAGGCGGGGTTTTCTATTTCATACATACCAATAAATGCAAATGAAGACAGCTAGTATAGCAGAAGCATCTGAATCAGTGGACCTCCACATATACAAAAGAGAAAGCAAGATTCTCAACTACAACATGGAGAACACCAATATAATCACACTTGATAAAGAAACTTTGGAAGGGGTAGAAAGTTCTACTTATCTGAGCAGCATGATCAATAAAAAAGGGGGATCTGATGCAGACATACAGAGGGGGATTAGTCAAGCAAGAGCCGCATTCCTACAGTTGAAGAACATACAGAACCTAGAACAACTGTCAATCAATACAAAAGCTAAAATCTTCAATATGAGCGTCAAGACAGTTCTAGTGTATGGAGCTGACACTCGAAGAGCTACTACGAGCACCATCAAAAAAGTACAAGTATTTATAAACAGTTGTCTGTGTATGATGATCAGTGTCCGTTGACCAAATACCATCAGCAACAGCTTACTGTGGAAGAGAATAAGCCATCCTTCATTTGAAGAGCAAATTAGGAAAAGACCCTGCGGTTGGATAGGACATACATTATGGAAATAATCTAACTGAGTTATGCGGCAACTGCTAACTTGGAATCCTGAAATGAAACGGAAAAGAAGGAGACCAAACAACGTACTGCGTTGAGAATTGTAAGTAAGCATGAAAAGGATGAATAACAACTGGAAACAATTAGAAATGATTACCCGTGACAGAGTTCGACTGATTATACAGATGGGCGGTCTATGCTGTCGCTCAAGCGGTAACAGACGTAAGTATGTGATTGTAAGCTGACGTTTGAAACACACTCTTCATATTGAGCCTATATTTGGCACATATTTCCACCACTGACCGACGGGATTAATTTAGGTCATATGTATGGTAGTAAACGGGAGGTTCATTCTTCGTCACTAACTGTGGAGTCAGATCCCGGGCAACGAAGCTACCGAATACTGAATGCTCCAGATCAGTGACCTTCGTTTTTAGGTATAAAAATGTAAATGGTTACTGCTGTTCGTCCATTTGATGCCTAAAGTATTTCCCCAGTTTATTAGGCACACGACTAGAGATATGGAACCGAAAGCTTCTGTTTAGCGATATGTCAAACGTGGGGTTCCAGCTCATTTTTGCAAGACATTGACGGAGCCTCTCTTACTAAAGTCGTTCACTTTGATATACTTTGAATTCCCTTATAGGTAGTTTGTTAGGAGTTCACATATCCGTCAGTGATCTGGAGTCTGACGCCGGTGATAGCTTCTATATGTACTAGACTAGAAGCTACCAAGCTAGAAGCTAAATGGCGACTGCCAATAACGTCGGCACGTTGCATTCTGGACTATGATTGCTAGTTCTTGACGTACTTTATTGTGTTAACGTTTCTACTCTAATATATATTAAACTGGTCGTGATACGGCTTTTTAATCTCTATGATCTCGCATAAAAGCCACATCACTATTTATCGTGATTCGCCTTTTCGCGGAAGTGAAGGTTTACGACTGAAAAGACAAGTGTGGTATTACCTATAAAGTAATAATAGTATAAAGACGAAATAGACACTAGTAACCACCGTGCTCACATTTTCGAGCCTCCGACAGGTTTATGAATATTTTAATTCAGTCGAATTCAATCCGGTTACTTACTGACTCTGGAGAAGTGTCATATACTACGTCACGAAACGTCAAAAACACAATTTTTCTACTCATCGGAATGTAACAAAAATATCTTTATTATTAACTCTCTATCTAATGCTCGGTAAATTTGAAACTATCAAGTCCAACCTTGGTATGAATACCCATAAAGTACGCATGTTTGATATCTACGATTCATGTAGGAGAGTCAGATATTGTGTTCTGGATTAGACGGGCAGGGCAATGCAAGAAGCCGAAGTCGACAAGGACCCGGAGTTAACTCAAGGCTGCTAGTGCTGGTTGACGTGTCGTTGGTATAGCACAGGGAGGAAGTCCTAGAACTCTATATTTGGATTGGTGATTTCGTTACATGATAATATTACTTCCTCGTGCAGACATTTATGATGTGGTTAGCAGATGTTCTACATATATCACCATGTCAGCTTCAATACCCTCTTTTCTAATTTGTCTGCTTCTGTATCTTGAGCTTGTATGCTGGCTTTCTCTGACTCAATTTTGTCTATGCTGACTTCTGTCTTCTTGTTTTGCCTTTATAAAAACCGAGACCAGGATACCTGCAAAGATCTATTCATTGTGCCAGTATGCGTAGAGGCTCAGCATCACACAGCATTTCAAAGCTATTTCTGACTTAATCCCATTCCAGCTTTTATTCGGAGTGGTCTCATCTTCTTCTGATAGACATTGTCAAGCTCGAAAACCGTTTCTGAGAACTACCTTGAACTTGCTAAGCTTGATGGCACCTTGAGTGAAGGCTGCATCAAAATTATGCATTGATGCTTGTCCAATTATACATTATATCCCCATCCTCAGTTCTAACTTCGCCATCAACAAGTAATGACCCTAGCTATATCAACGTCTCTATTTGACGTTACGTAGTTCATTAAGTCTCTGAATTTCAAAAATCGTAGATGATAAATGAGGGTCTGATTCCGCCGTGTGAGTACGTATTGACAGGCGAGAGCAGCACTCCTTCAGGAGAAAAAATGTCAGCAAAAGCTGAAGTCAGAATTTGCAATAAGAATGAAGATGAAATTGGGAAAGGACTCTGGAGCTCGGTAGGATAGACATTGAGGAAGTCATCACGAGGCCACTGGAAAAGAGACAGATCAGAAAACATATTATTCTTCGAACGGAGGTGGACATAAAAAATGAATGGATTTTAGGGAGAAACATAAACGCGTTATCAGGACAGAGCTAGTCGGAAACATCTGGCAGGCGCTCTATGCTCCCACGAGGGGCACAGGGCATAAGTAATGTGAACGATATGCATTCTTCTACCGCGTCTAGCGGATTTTCGAATGCATTTATGTGGGAAAGCACTGCCAGCTATACTTCATGGGTACTGTCCTTCGTGAGTCGCACTGCTAAATATCATAGAATTGAAAATTCTGAGAGAACAAATGAGTTCATATTCAAGCAACAGATCCAGAAACTTCAATAGTGTATAACGCTTGGAAAAACCAGAGTTCTCAGCCACTTCCAGAAGAAATTCAAGGTATGAGTTGGGGAGGTAGATGTCTACAGTCCATGTGTAAATCACTATTATTAATAATAGATGGAGTATTATATTTTCGTTATGGACCACACTATTCGAGATAATCAGCATGACTCCAGAAGAATAGATTATAAGACAAACGCTTTGTGATAAAATTAATTATCGACTAAACTATTAAGCAAAGTGATATGTTTCTAATTACAAGTACAAGCTTTATCCCACCGATCAAGTTTTATTATAGTCACTGGTCTGCATGAATCATTGTCGTGCTCCATTTTGTTTTTAAATATCAAGTCTTCGAAAGTGACGGAGATGACACACTGAAGCTAACTTTCTTGCAAGTTAATTTGTTCTGTATCTTTAAGGCTGTAAAACTATAGGGATTTTCACTAACACGTCCTCTTCCCGATTTCTTCTGATCACTCTACAAGCTAATAATAAAAGTTATCGATGTTTAATAATACACTCCAAAATTTCATGTTTTATCATGATTCATTCGTCGACAAAATATTCTTTAAGAAAGTTCATTTTAACAACAAATCTGGGTTGGAAAAAATATGTCATTTTCATTATAAGACTTAGTGATATTTATAACAGAAGTCATTTTGTGACATTTTGTACATTTTGGTAAGGTTTTATTTCTTATAATAAGGTTTTATACTCAAGATGATTACAGAATATAGGGGTGAGATTATAATTTTTGGACGACCTTTGAGCGACGCTAGACTGACCTTGAGAGTGTTCATCTAATAACCAGGACCAAATGAGGGTTATAAACCTGTGTAAAGAGTCGGAATTATGGTTTAGAGTTGATGATCAAGGTTAGAAATTAGATTTTGGGTTTTCATCACGAACTGACATCAGTTTTAATGCCAAAACTCTATTTATTTGAATAAATGAGTGAATTTCGCGCCAAAATTCGAAACTTGTAACCTTATACGTGTTTGGTTCTTCCTTAAATTATAGTCTTGCCGAGTATTGGAGGTTCTATTTTTTTAAGTTTGATGGATTAATTGATTGTCTTCTATCTTTGTAATATCATTGTTTGTAAAATTATCTTGTATACAGAGAGATTGAAAGTTCACTGTGATCATCCCATACCGTAGTGAAACATTGGGAGAAAGTAAGAATATTCTAAACGAACATAATATAAGAGTGTATTTTCGGGCTAGTGAAACCATAAGATCAGCATTAGCGAAATTTAAGGATAGGTTTTCATAGGAAGAACAACAGAATGTTGTCTATAAGATCAAAAGTCATGATTGTAATGCAGCGTATGTAGTAGAAACATAAAAACAACTGAATATGAGGTTGAAAGAACATAAACAATGCTTGAAAATTATTCCTGAATCCTCTGTGGACTTGAAGAAACTTGAGAATAGGTCGGCGATAGCGTTACAACCTTTGGAAACAGGACACAAGATCAGCTTTGAAGGGACCAAAACACTTCAGAAACGTTTTACCATACATAAAGAAAGATTGACAGCAGAAGCGCTGTATATATGCACTAGTAAGAACAGCCTGAACAGAAAGGATAGTATTCAACTAGCATCTATTAGGCAAATGTTTGTGAATAAGTAACTGAACTCTTTCTCTATCGAACCTGTTTGTTTCACATGCATCGTTATTGTGACTGAAATGAATTTGGGTTGTTTTAGCACTACAATTATGTATTGTTCCTAGTATGGAACTCCTCAGCAGTGCGCATCAACGATCCCACCCCCAGAAGATTCGAGCCCAGGACCTATCAATCACGCGCTTGAGCTCTTAACCATTAGACCTCTGACCTGGCATCCAACAGTCATCCAGTGCTTTCAGATTTTCTATGGTGGTCTAGCTTCAATTGACTCATGATTGCAACTGGTGAAATTTTTAAAATCTCCACAAAACCCCTTCTGATAATTATGTATTTGGTGATTCACATTTCAATGATTCAAAAACATTTTTATCAACCTTCAACTTCCACTTTTATTTTTCTTTCACAGAAAAAACAAATTAACACCAAATATCAACTAGTACTAACTCAAACTAACAAATAGAAACACACACACACAACTTATTCATCCATTTATTCACATATAACTGACTCATGTTATCCTATTTACTAAAGTTAACATCTAAATGCGATTGCATAAACACAATAAAGATTTGATTTGATAGTTAAACACTACGTATTTCTTTGATGACTTTCATTATTACCCTGAAGAAGTCAAGACAAGTTTAATGGACGAAACGTTGGAATTATCTTAAATTTCAATTGCTGAGTGTATCCCAAATATAATTTTCACATACAAAAATTCACTTTGCTTTGAATTGTATGTTGATGATTTTCTTTTCTAGAAAGATAATAATACCTTCTCGATTAAACCATGCATCTCATAGAACATAAGGCATTCAAGCAAACAGTCAAACCTGTTGAATATAACAAACCAAAGATCAATGTAAACAACCTCAATCACATTAAGTTTGTTTTATTGATTTTTAAAATCTTGTACTCACAAAACAGATCCTGGTCAATCTCTTTTAAGAAATGCGCTTCCTAGTACTTCATTCATAAATTTTTTGCAGATATGGATTGTAACTATAAGTGGGTTTGAATACATGAATTCCATCCCTTTCGGGATTCGTCAAGTAGATCTAAATAGAACTCAGTGTTGATGTTCATGTTGAAACTCGAAACAACTACGTACATTTTCAAGTTCAATATTTCATTTATTAAACTAATGCTTCTAAATTACGTATAAAGATATGTGTAAGCAATTGTATTTACCTACTATAATTGTGAGACTAATGCTCATTGTATTTCCTTTGAAATGCCTAAATAGATCCGCCATATATTTAGCAAAATCGAAAGTCAACCTTTTTCAGAAGTTTACAATTATACAACCCCATTCTCGTCACGAATAATTGACGTAAACCATTTGATTACTTTTAGTTGTGAAGTCATTCCAAATGTCAGGTGTAAAATTCAGAAATATATTTGATGTACATATATTACACTTCATACAAAAAGTACTTCTGATCTTACTTAATCGAATTAGTGGCTGAGACACCTTGGATCTAATGTTTGTACTAATTGGAACCCATCAGAAAGTTGTTGTTAGGATCTTGAAGTAGACGTCGGGCCTAAGAAAGTTCAAACCGATGACACACTGTTTTTTAGTATATGCAGTTACCACTTGCCTGTTTGAATTGCAAATGAACTCTTACGCAAGTGAGATGTTTATGTTGATTTACCAGTTGCTGATAACAAAGTTGGCATAATTGATTGATCACTGGGTGGTAATCAATGTCATGCTTGTCTTGTCCTTATTAGTGCAGGTCGAATGCTATCGATCATGTTGCAATGTGGCCACCAGTCTAGGTGACTCGACACTGCGGGCATTTTGTATTGAGATTTAGATGGTGGTTGAAGGTAGTCAACAGGAAACCCCGGATCAGGGTTTCGTGCTACTTGGCACTTGTCAGCAAGGTGTACCTGTAATCTTGAGGGAACTGGTGCTCCCTGGCGGATTCGATCTCGTGTCACCCAGCTTCACAGTCAGAGACGTTACCACTGAGCTATCCGAGCCGTGACTAACCTCCTGTAGGACTGAGATGTAATCACAATTGGTTGATCACTGGGTGGTGATCAATGTCTTGCTTGTCTAGTCCTTATTAGTGCAGATCGAATTTATTATTTATTTATTATTATTAGAAGCTTTATTCAACAGTATATTTTTGGTACAACATAAAATTCTCAGCATAAAGTATTTCAACAAATTTCCTTTTCTTATACCTTGATCTATTGTGACGATAAATTTTGAATGATGACCGGTTAGATGTTAGGAGTTCGGTAATCCACATTTGATTAATGTTCGTTCGTTTCAATGCATATTGCCAGCCACCATGATGTCGATGATTGTACCTTTTTGTATCACGTATAGCGAAAGGTTGTAAACTTTTCATAAACGCGCCTGAATAGATTGTGTGCACAATGGACATAATGATGAACTAAAACAAGCAACTAAAACAGATAACTTGATGAAATATGTAGATCGGAGGAACAGGTAGCCCAGATATTCAAGCAGGCCGCCACCTCAATGCTATCGATCATGTTGCAATGTGGCCACCAGTCTAGGTGACTCGACACTGCGGGCACTATTTATTGAGATTTAGATGGTGGTTGGTTGACTACCTCCAACCACCATCTAAATCTCAACAAAGTTGGCTCATATAATTTGATCAGTAACAATCAATTATGCAAATATAAGTGATAACTGCTTAATAATCATTCGGTATAAGTGTTGTTTTTATTTAATGCCTGCACTATGTTATTCCATAATAAAAAGCAATGTCCTAACATTATTTTGCCAGTCGATTACCACTCATAGATTTGTCTTAGCAACTAATGGTTGTGGATCTTGATAATAACGTCATTGAAACAAACTATTTTTCCCTTCGATCAGGAAATGGTTATTTTTTTAAAACACTGAATTGGACTACTTTACACAATATTAAGTAGTATTAGCTAAAAAGCAAAAAGTACACCAACCAAATAACATAGAATTTCGTATATTTGTCATATAATTACACATTATTTGCGTTTTATTTATTAAATCTTCACCGTTTATTACAGCCAAATTATTTTCACTGAAAAGTGGTACTTTATAAAGAACTCACACATAAAATAGTGATTGTTACTTATGTTTTATTCATTTCCGTTTTGACCAAGTGGTTTTAATAATGTTTTGACGTTCTACATTCTCTCCAGTTGAATGTTTTGGATTAGATTTAACCACAGATATTTTTTTGTTGCTAGTTTTAGAACCATCATTATGATAATTATCATTATCTATTTTTGAATCTTTTGAACTGTAAGCTAACAAAAGCATACGCATTTCTTCCAAACTAATTTTTCCATCATTATTAAAATCCCAATTTTGTAAAATCATAGATCGTGTATAATCAAGATCTGCTTCATCAAAATCCTGTAAGATAATCAACAGAAATTGCCAAGTGATTGTTAATATTTCATCTGAATCACAAAAAAATGTAATGAGTAATATACATTCAACATGACTTCTAGAGGTTCTAGAATGATAACGTTGAATAATGATAACTGCTTAAGATAAGAAAGCGATAATAGATAGATATGTATCCGAAAGGGCTTTAAGTAAATAATGATCGTGTCTATAGTTATATAAGAAATATGTAAACTGATTTAAGATATCCTCTATAGGTAGTTATGATACAGACTGTGAAAATGTTTGGTTTGATTGAGTTGTATAGATTACTAAAACAAACCGAAAATGAACTAGCTTATTGTAACCCATATCAAAAAGGTGCATTTTAGAATATATATATTGAAACAGGTTTTTTAAAAGAATCTTTGTTATATTCAGTAATATCTTAGCAAATGGATAATATTTGCCAGACTGCTTGAATATCTGAGCTACCTGTTCCTGTCATCTAGATATTTCAACAAGTTATCTGTCTATTAAACGCATAACCTATTCAGGCACGTTTATAAAATGTTTACGATCTATCGGTGTAAAAGTTACAAAAGAGCTCATTCAGAGACATTGTGTTCGCTGTTAATATACACTGGAAAGAATGAACATTATTCAAATATGGATTCCTGAACTGCTTACATCGAACTGGCGACCACCTAATATTTATCTCATGGATCAGTCAAGAAATAAGAAACGGAAACTTGTTGAAATATCTTGTGCTGATAAGTTTATATTGTACCAAAAATATAAAATTGATATTAATATTATTAATGATAATATAAATAATGTTGAAACTAGGCAAGGAATTATGCTACCATACAACGTGAATAGATGTATTAACACATCTATTCTATTCACTTAATTAAGTTGGGAGGAAGACATAATTCCTGTGTCTGTCAACATCTAGACAAGTTTTATTTGCTGTTCGAAGAGTAGTTCTACTTTATTAGGATCAATACTTGCATCAGCTCCGTCGCCATTGCTATATACGAGATATTACGATACCACGTAGCATCACAATACTTAAGGTACCTTAATGCCCGCCAACGGAAGTAAAAATAGCAACACAACAAAAGGACGAACGTAAGCTATTTCTCTGAGCCCCAGCCCTGGTAACTGAAAGAATAAATCCAGAGTCAATGGGGAACATAAGTTATTCTATAAGCAGCCTGTAACAACGAATAACAAGCACTCAACGCGTGCATAAGATATAGAATTCGAAAAGTGTCCTTGGAAAACGTCACAAAATAGCGTATCAAAAGAACAAAAAAAATTAATGACTTTCAAGATCTTTTAAGGTGGGAAACATAAACTGAAGACAACAATGGATGCTTTTTGGTATAAAAATAAGAAATTAAAGCTTTCAAAATTATATTACAAAAATAAGGAGTTAATCAAGTGATTTCCAAGGATCTAGAATACTCAACAGTCACTCTATGATATAAACTATTGGATCACGATTCAGTAGTCACAGAATGTCAAGTGCTCAATGTGAAACCTAAAAGGCTCTTATTTTGACTCCCATTAAAATCATGGATGCTCACTGTTGAGTTGTTTCAAACTAAAAAGAAACGACAAGTTTTGTTTCATATTTACTGACTATCTGACTAAAAGAAGTCGAGAACGTAAACTATAAAATCACTTATCTATTTTTACAAGTTATGTATCCTTATATGGCATAATTTAAATATCTTGAAATGATTTGTTACAAATAAAGAGTTAAAACAGCTTACTTCTTCAACAAGTTCAAGAAGATCTTTTAAGAAACCATACAATTCAAGATCTTCAATGGTTCCATTTTTATCCTTTGAAAGAAAAAGGAAAAAAGTGTCTTTTTTTAAATAAGCAAATTCTTTAAACTAGGTTCAACCCCTATCGTAGCATAGTGAATTGAAATTAAGATGTACATTGATAAGATGTAAACTTGATCTGAGATCTCTTCATAAACTGTAATCAATGTAGAATTGAATGAAAATCAGTTTGAATACTTTAAGAATGATTAGGTTGGTGATTTAGCTGTATATAGAACAATGACTGAAGTAAGTGTAATGTAGAATTATAATGTGCTACAAATGGTAAATCTAGATAAATATATAACTAATAATATCGTTGAATTGCTCTATGAGTTCGTCTTTTCTTTTCAAGATTCTGGTTGACGATATTATAAGTATCATTAATGCAACGACACTACAAGTAAGGCCTATCAATTACATCTTTCTTAAACTTCCTAATAATAAATTTGCATTTAGTCGGTTGTAATTTTTGAGAGGTTAAAGATGTATAATTAATTAATAACAGCTGAATGGTCACGAAGGTAACCATTCGTACGTGAGACCGAAGATACTAGATTTGATCCTCGCATGTAAACTCGCGAATGAGTACTGTTTAGGTGTCCCACACTAGAATAAAACGGCTATCGATTGCTTCCAAGTTTTAAATGACGGTCTAAGATCAATTCGTGATTTCCACAATGAAAATACTACAATTTCCATAAATCTTTTATACTAGTAATGAAAGCATCAATAAAGACGTAGATTTCAATCAGGATTATGTAATAACAAATATAATAAACCAACTATATAACAAATACCCATTAGGATCATAATCGAATTAATTCATTAAGAAGTAGAAATCATGTTCCATAGTGTACATATCATCTCTCATTCTAACACTAACTATTATTGAGTGACACCATGAACCGATTGATTTTAGACCACCGTTAGAAGCCTGGAAGCACTGGACAGCCGTTTCGTCCCATTGTGGTACTCCTCATCAGCGCGCATCCACTATCCCGCCTCGCGGGATTCGAGCCCAGGGCCTTCAGTCTCGCGCGTGAACTCTTAACCTGCTGGACCACTAAGCCGGCTGGCATTCAACTGTGTTAATGTCTAACATCAACCAATCCATGGAATTGCGCGACCATCTTCTATTGTACTGAGGTAGACACCTGTCTCTACTAGACATGGATTAGCTCCACTGGTCACGCCCTTTTACTAGAACTCAGAGAATTCCCTCACGAAGCAAGTCACTAGTGAGCACATGTTAATTATCAGTATAGAGATTGGTTGATGTTAGACACTAACACCATTGGATGCCGGCTCAACGGTCCAGTAGGTTAAGCGTTCGCGGGCGAAACTGAAGGCCTTGGTTTAGAATCCTGCGTGGAATTGCATTGCTGATGAGTCCCACAATGGGACGAAACAGCCGTCCAGTGCTTCCAGGTTTCCAACGCTGGTCTAACATCAATCGGTTCATGATCTCAATCAAAAACTTAATAATCTCCATAACCCCTATACTGATAACTAACTATTATGTTTGAATGATAATTATAAACAAATAACTTATCTATAGTATAAATAGTTGAGCATATTAAGTATTAGTGAAATAAAACTATGCTTACTGTATCATACAATGCAAAAACACGATCTACATCAGCTGCTGTAATTTTACCAGCATGTTTAAATATTGGACGACATAAAAAGTTCTCTTCCACTGGTATTAAACTATAAAATATTGTAGAAAACTAAGTTATTACAAATGAGAATAAACTAAGAAATCAAACATTGTTTATGTTAATAAATATTACGTAATTAGACTTATCAATTAGAGTGTACTATTAAAACTGATGAAATACAATGAGAACATCTATAAACAATTTCGAATATGTTTATATAATAATGAGCAATAGGAAGTAGTGAACTGGTCAAATACGTTGGATTAATATTTGATCAACTATGAGCTTATTGTCCCCATTTCAAGCTTGTTTTGATTCACCAATTATATCTGGGAACTGTATATTCCTTACTTACTTACGCCGCTCACCAGCATTCTCCACCCAAACCTGTCCTGGGCAGTTCTTTCCAGCTCCTTCCAGTTGTTATTCATCCTTTTCATATCTGGTTCTATTTCCCGACGTAATTTGTTCTTTAACCTTCCTCTTTTCCGCTTCCTTTCAGGATTTCAAGTTAGGGCTTGCCTAGTTTGAGTTGCGTAATGCATGTCCTATCCATTTCCATCGTCTTTTCCTAATTTCCTCTTCAGCTGGAAGCTGGTTTGTTCTCCCTCAGAGAAGGCTGTTGCTGATGGTATCCGCCAATGGATGTTGAGTGTCTTGCGAAGACAGCTATTTATAAATACTTGTACCTTCTTGATGTTGGTTGTTATGCTCCATGTTCAAGTTCCGTACAGTAGAACTGCCTTGACGTTGTGACTTTGATATTGGTTGAAAGTTGTTTTGAGTTCCATATGTTCTTCAATTGTAGGAATGTGGGCCTTGCTTTCCGAATCCTCGCCTTTACGTCTGCATCTGAACCTCCTTGTTCATCGATGATGCCTTCCAGGTATGTGAAGGATTCTACATCTTCCTGAGTTTCACCATCAAGAGTGATTCGATTGCTGTTCTCCTTTTTGAATTTGAGGACCTTGGTTTTCCCGTTGTGTATATTGATGCCTACTGATGCAGAAACTGCTGCTACACTGGCTGTCTTTATCTGGATTTGTTCGTGTGTATGCGATAGAAGGGCTGGGTCATTTGAGAAATTCAAATCGTCTAATTGGTTCTGATCTGTCCATTGTATGACGTGTTTTCCCTCAGATGTCGAGGTCTTAATAATCCAGTCGACCACCAGGAGAAAGAGGAAGGGAGAGAGTAGACATCTTTGTCTGACTCCGGTCCTTACTTGGAATGCGTTTGTCAGTTGTCCTCCATGCACGAATGATCATATTTTGTTACTATTATAGTATACCGAATTCAATAAGAAATATCACTAACAAGAAGAAACCAAACAATTGATTATTGCAATAGATACAAAAAAACAAAAACGCTTTCTTCATCCCTATATTTATATATTCCATCAATACATACAAGTGATCAAATCGTATAACCAAGTGAAAATAATGAAGTGTTAAAAGGAGAATGAAATAGTAACTTAGTTTGATATAAACGATAGGCTATTATTATTATTATTATTATTATTATTATTATTATTATTATTATTAGTATTATTATTAACGTTGATTCTCTCAAATTCACTTGATGTTGTTTATTTGTATCTTCCCAACGTTATTTAGGATTGCAATCGGTCAGTCTCATGTTGGCATATGTGCATGCTATGCGAACTGCCTCGATATTGTCTTAATACACAAGCTTTATAAGCAAAGATAGATAGTGGCTAGCAGTCAAAATTCAGGACGTGCGTTTCGTTCTATTTGGGACTTGTCAGATAGATGTACATGCATCCCAGAGTTAATGTTCACTCTAGGCATCAAACCGAAAACCGTTCGCTTCAAACGCCATCGCGTTATCCACCTATCTACTGAGCCCTGATAGCCACCTGTTTGTGTAATGCGGTGAAGTTTTAAATTAACTTGATGTTGTTTATTTGTATCCTTTCATTGTTATTTAGGACTGCAATTAATCAAGCTCTTATTGGCATATGTACATCGTGTGCGAACTGCCTCGATATTGCCTTAATTCATAAATAGGACGAAACGCGCATCGTGGATTCCACTGCTAGCCACTATCCATCTCTGTTGATTTTATCAGTTATAATTGTGGTAATACTTATTACAATTGTCATATCTCCCGTCACCATTGTTGTTATGAATCATATTGATGCAGAAAATAGCAGACATTAGGGTATTGAAAATCAAACCGTTGTGATCATCATCATCATTATCATCAAAACTTTCACACACACAAATCAAAAGGATAAGCAACTTAGAATTCATTTTAAAATTTAATAATTACTTAAACTGGCAATCTGAACACAGCTACGAAAAATACAATAGATTATCATATAATGCTTACTCAGTCTGACACGATAATGATTACCACTACTACTACTACTACTACTGACAACAAGAATACTACTCACAAAAAGCACTGTATTCAAGCATCATTTTGGCTTATGCATATAATGAACCAATCACAAGTAGCCAAATGAGAAGATTTTTTGATGACAATCAGAAATGTCCTAAAAGACAAATGTATACTGTGGAATGAGAAATGGATTGATTTTCTAAAGGTTCGAAACGTAAGTATGTAAAGAGTATCCATGGTTGATATTCGGTAGCTCAACAGGCTTTATCATGTGTTCTTGTTCTCTCATTCAGTATGGAGGTTAATACATATCACGTTGTGTTTCACTAACAGATCTCGGACATCGAGCAACACAACACAAATAAGTCTTCATCTACTGTCTTTATGCCTATACTAGTATCATCCTATTTACACTTTCCCATAGAAACTACAAAGTCATTTACATATCATGCAAACAACAGATATTTCTCATAATGCACAAAAGTATAAAAAGGAATTAAAATTTGTTTTTCATAAAAAGAGAAAAGAAAAAACTTACCGAGACATTTCACTTAGTTGTAATTTACCATCTCGATTATGATCGAATAATTTTAACTGAAAATCAAAATGTTCCAAGATGAATAAATTTGTATCACACACACACACACGCACACACACAAATTCCATTTCATAAATTCATCATTCCTCTTTTCCGGATCGATAAACATTTTCTGTTAGATGTTTCTTATGGCTTACATGCACAATTTGTTGTTTCTATTGTATCGAAGTCACTTATTACTTATACTTGAAAGAACAAGGAATCACTGCAATTCTTTCCCGCCCTCCACAACACGCGAAAGTGAGAAAATCAAGATTGGTAGAAGTGAAGATTTATTTAACTCAATGCACAACAAACGACTCTAGTACCGCTATTTTTAATGATTAAGTAGAATAAAATCATATCGATGAGAAATACCCCGAGTTATGAGTAAATAACATGATGCATGTCATGTTGAGCATAGTCCATATTCATTGAATACAAGAATATCGTACGTTGAACAAACATAATACTCAAACAACTCATCATCATCAGGCTATACTCTAATATATATATGAATCTTTATATAAAAATATTAAACCGTTCAAATCAACTTATGAGTCAGTGATCACCATGAAATAGATTGCATCACTAACTGCATATAATTTAATAAATGTACGGATTGATGGTTTAAAAAAAGATGAGAAAATTTGAATTCACGAGTCGAACTAAGCTACACCACTATTGAGAACCTGGAGGTACTGGATGACCATATCGTCTTGTACGGTGATCATGCACAAGTCTGCATAAAACGAACTCTAACACAGGACCTTCGGTCTCACGCTCGACCACTTTATTTCTAGACCAGTGAGCCAGCATTCAACGGTGATATTGTCTGACTTTAATCGATCTATGGTTTTTCAGCGAACCTTCGTCCGTTATTTCAGGTGAATAACTACCTCACATCTGACACGATTTGAACTTTATTGATCATGGCTTCTTACAAGAAATCCATCTTGAAGCTAGTTACTAGTGAGCACATCATTATTATAAGTATAAAGATTAATAGAAATTATAGTATTTTCAGTTGAATCCAATAGTCCATCTAGCTAATGGTTCAACATAAGAAGTAGGTCAAACTTTGACAAATAAACATTGAAATAATCACAAAACACTATTAGAATTATGTAATAAAAAGTATGTAAATGATTAGATAGTGAAGAATATAGATGAAAAGAAGTGAAAAAAATGACAAATAAATATAGGATATTAATGTCTAACTTCAACCAATCCACGAAGTTGCGCTACCGTTGAAGTTAGACATTAACACCGTTGGATGCCGGCTCAGTGGTCTAATGGTTAAGCACTCGCGCCCGAAGGCAGTAGGTCCTGAGTTCGAGCCCCGCGTTGTGCGGGATCGTGGATGCGCACTGCTGAGGAGTCCCATACTAGGGCGAAACGTCCGTCCAGTGCTTCTAGGTTTTCAATGGTGGTCTAGCTTCAACTGACTCATGATTTCAATCTGTGAAAATTTCTAAAAATCTCCACAAAAACACATTCTGAAAATATAGGATATGTACAAAAATCGTTTGTCAAATCATATCCGACCGAGATAGGAATAAGAATATAACGAAGTTCTTCAGGACACGTAATGGGAACTTCAGTAAAAGTTCATTTCAAACAAGATTAGATAGAAGAAAATAACGCAGATTTACTAATTCAAATGTTCATTAAAAATATTAAAAAAATCATTTCAAAATTCAATAGACTTATAATGTATAATCTATAACCAAATACTGATCATGGATTGTTTATTTACGGTATGAAAATATTTCGAAAACATTATACTACTTATATTACTTCTTTTAGCGAGTTATTTTTCTACGGCATGGGGTCATTAACCTTCCTCCTTTATCCGGGGTTGGGACCGGTAGTAGTTCCCGAGTGGCTCCAGGCGGAGACATTACTTCTAATACTACTCAATTAACATTGAGAAACGAACCGTAAGTAATGTATAATATAACATCATGTAGTAAATACAATATTCCATAATATGAAAGGATGATATTACGTAATGGAAACAGTAAAAAATTGTCTTTTTATTTACTTACAATTGTATCAGTATATTCAATAATCTTTTCATCAAATTTTTCATCATCTTTATGTATTCCAAATGATAGAAGTTCTGTTAGAAAATCCTTCAAATTAAATAATTAAGTAGAATAATTAAAACGAGTAAATATATTCGTTGTTAAAACAAAATTTTAAAAATCAGAGAGCAGTTTTGTGAATAGTATAGTAATTTAGTAATTGAATTTATGGATTAATGGAAGATAGACTATTATGGAAAATCTGAAAGCACTGGACGACTGTGTCATCTTAATATGGAACTTCTTAGCAGTGTGTATCCCGCCTCGCGAGATTTGAAACTAGGACCTGTCAGTCTTGCATACGAACGCTTAACCTCTGAACCATTGAAATTTGATAAAAATCTTTCAAATCTCAGAGTAGATTAACAATTAGAATGGGTTTTTTTGTGGAGAGTTTAAGAAATTTCACAAGTTGAAATCATGAGTCAGTTGAAGCCAGACCACCATTGAAAACCAGGAAGCACTGGACGGCCACTTCGTGCTGATATGGAACTCTTCAGCAGTTCGCATCCATGATCCCGTATCCCGCGAGATTCGAACCCAGGACCTACTGGCTTCGTGCGCGAGCACTTAACCACTAGACCACTGAGCCGGCATCCAACGGTGTTAATGTCTAACTTCAACCAATCCACGAAGTTGCGCCACCATACACCATTGTCTTCAGTGAGCTGTTATCTCACAACAGACCGGTTGAACTCCACTGGTAACGGCTTCTCACTAGAACTCCAGGAGTTTTTCCTGAAGTCAGTCACTAGTGAGCAGTTGATTATAATCAGAATGGGTTTCTTTTGTGGAGAGTTTAAGAAATTTCACAAGTTGAAATCATGAGTCAGTTGGTTCGAGCCCCGCGTGGTGCGGAATCGTGGATGCGCACTGCTGAGGAGTCCCATACCAGGACGAAACGGCCGTCCAGTGCTTCCAGGTTTTCAATGGTGGTCTAGCTTCAACTGACTCATGATTTCAACTTGTGAGATTAACAATTATTATTTTAAAGATTGTATATGGTTACTACTTGAACTTACCCATTCAATTTAAGAATGTAACTTTCAATTTTTAACAGAAATAAACAGTGATAGATTGCCCTGGTTAAATAAAAGTAATCCAGTCAGTATTAATCTAACAGTTATTTACTATCTTTGAACTTCACTGGATTATAAACTAAGAGAGTTGGTTCATAAACATATCTATACATTGTTCATCGATACAATCACTATGATATAAAGAAATTAGTATAGAAAAATAGCTTCAGAAATATCTGACTAATTACAGCTCCAAGTAGAATATATCGAATTTTATATCCATCTTCTAAAAAACTTCAGCACTGATCAACTAGAATTGTGTTATCCGATTTGATAAGTAAGTTATAGTTCTTTATAAATTAGTGGTTATTCAATGACGTCTAGTGTTATTTGTTTGTAACTGTTGTATTCACAAGTTGATCTTAACTAGACCATCATTGAAAACCTGGAAGTACTGATAACTTCAATCGATCCATTATTTACTTTTGCTTATTCTATGCAATGTTCACGGTATATAGAGAGTTAAGTTAAGAAAAATGAAGCCAAAAAGCAGTTAGTCATGCTATAAATCATGTGTGAATGTCAATCTACTATTCAATATATAATTAATAAACCAATGGTTACAAAATGTTGGTCGGTGGCCTATGCTCCAGTGGGGGTATCAGGCATAAGTAAGTAAGTTAGTAGGTAATACTCACTTTTAATTCATCTGCTTCAATAAATCCACTATGATCTTTGTCGAATTCTCTCCATACCTAATTAATAACAGTATAAAAATTAATAATAGTTAGGTTTTTCAAACACGTTACATTAGTAAAGAAATAAGAGTGAATCAA
The DNA here is from genome assembly GCA_944470205.2 of Schistosoma margrebowiei. Taxonomy (NCBI): domain Eukaryota; kingdom Metazoa; phylum Platyhelminthes; class Trematoda; order Strigeidida; family Schistosomatidae; genus Schistosoma; species Schistosoma margrebowiei. The sequence continues at coordinate 11,067,507 of OX104027.1, forward strand.
ATAAATAAGAAAGTTTAATGTTCTGAAATCGATTTTATGTGCAATTATGGTGTAAAAGTAGGTTGGGGGAAAGCTAGGGGAGGCCAGACCAAAACATGGCACAAATCCATGAAGGCATTGACAAGTGAACTGAACCATGTTGGTAGGTGTATACTACCTGGTTGGGATCTGCGAGGTGATAGCAACCGATGGTTAGAGACTTTGAATGATATGACTCAAAATCGTTTGCAATGGTGTGTGCAGGTGTATACACTCTTTGTGTTCTCTCAAATTCAAATCTTCTGAATTCCTCATGTCCCGTATTTTTCCTCTTTCCAAATTTGTTTCACTGTATTATACTCTTTAAATAACATCTCCAAACCCTAATCTTTCCGATTATTGCTTATACTTTTACTACCTCTACCACTATAGGATTTGAATCGACAACTGCGTCTCTGTGTTAAAGTGTTATGGCAACTTCAACTGATCTACGTACTTACGAACTTCCACGTTGTTATTGACTGACTGCAACTATAAATCCCAGGTCAACATAAAACATCTTAATGCGACCTTATATTCGATAATTATCTTATTGTTGTTCATTTATAATGAAAACTATATTTCAATTCAAAACGTTTATTAGATAGAAATCAAGTAAGTGTAACTAAACAATATGTTTCTGAAAGAAATCACTAGCAATTCACTGTTGCCATAATATGAGTTTATTAGTTTACTTATTATTAGATTTATTCAATATTATATATTTGGTACAAAATTGAATAATTTTTCAGTACAAAGTATTTCAACAAGTTTCTTCTTCTTATCTCTTGATCAATCCTGACGACAACTACTGAGTGATCATCAGCTAAAAGTTAACAGTTCAGAAATCGACATTCTTTCAATGGATATTGTCAGTAACCACCATGTCTCTGATTGAGTTCTTTTGTAACTAATAGAGTTAAATTAGAGATAGACATGAGTAAAATAAACAAGAATTGGATGAAACTAGAAAAGAAAGTTCAGGACAGAAAGGGTTTGGAGAATACTGGTCAGTAGCCTATGCTCCATTAGGAGTAACAGGCGTAAGTAAGTAAGTAATTAAGTAACAGCGAAATGTCATAAGCATAGGTTATACGATTAATAAACATAACGATGTGTTAAAACAAATAAAAGAAACAACTAACTTGTTTAAATATCTAGATAACAAGAATAGGTAACCAAAAACTGTTGTAATAATTCATAATCAATATATTTTTCATTTCAACTTATTAAAATAATCATTTCAAGTTATTTACTACTAAGCTATAGTGTTAGATACTACTGAATAACACAAAGAGATAACCTCTACAAATAACATCTACACATCTTATTCCATGAAAGTAGATGAATCAGCGAATGTCCAGTAAATTATATAAAACTTACATGTGAATATTACATCACCCAGAAAAAAAAAAGAAGCAATAACATAATCATTTGTGATTATAATAAGTACCATATGACAACAACATCAGTAATAGCCTTCTGTGGTAGAGAACAAACCAACTTCCAGCTGAAGAAGAAATTAGGAAAAGACGATGGAAATGGATAGGACATACATTACGCATATCGTCAAACTGCATCACGAGGCAAGCCCTAACTTGGAATCCTTAAGGGAAGCGAAAAAGAGGAAGGCTAAAGAACACATTGCGTCGGATAATAGAAGCAGATATGAAAACGATTAATTACAACTGGACGGAGCTAGAAAGGATTGCCCAGGACAGGGTTGGATGGAGAATGCTGGTGAGCGGCCTATGCTCCTTCACAAGGAGTAACAGGAGTAAGTAAGAAAGTAATATGACAACAAGTCAATATATTATTCTCATTAAAATTACATCATTACACTTATATTGTTACTAACATTATTTAATAATTTAAATAATCTTGTAGTCATAGAAATCTTCTTATAAACATAAGATAATCATTTAAACATACTTACTTTATTTAAACAAGAAAAAGGAGAAAAAGAAAAAGAAAAAAAAAGAAACGGAACTTATTGAATATTGGAATGTAACTAATATTAAAACTGTTTTGTAACGAAATGATTCTACTTTCCTGATGCCTATTACACTTCTTTATTATCAGTTTTTCTCTTCAAGTGAAAAGGATGATATCGTTTTTGTTTTGGGAGGAGGAGAGGTGGGGGCAGGGGACGGGAAGGGGTACTGATCTAAACAAGATAAATGGGACAATACGTTTTATTTCTGTTAAATATTCATTTAATGATTAATTAAGTAGATATGGGTTTTTTTTGTTAAATGATACATTATGATAAATTAACTAATAAGAGACAAATAAGCCCTTCAAAGGAATAATAATAATAATAATGACCATAGTAATAATAGAGAAGATTAGGGTTACATTTTATAATGAGCATTTGAGCTACCTGTTCCTGCCATCTAGATATTTCAACAAATTATCTATTTTTGTTTGTCTTAATGTATCATTATGTCTATTAATCGCATAAAAGTGTACAACCTTTCGTTGTCAAAGTTACAAAAAACTCAATAAGAGAGAATGTGGTTGCTGGAAATATACAACGAAAAGAATGTACATTATTCAGATGTGTCATTTACTGGACTGTTAACATCTAATTGGCGATCACTCAATATTTATCGCCAGGACCAACCAAGAAGAAAGAAACAGAGACTTGTTGAAATACTTTGCACTGAGAATTCTGTATTGTACCAAAAATATAATATTGAATAAAGCTAATAATAATAATGATAATAATAATAATAATAATAATTAGAATGTATAATGATTATGTAACATTAGTTTGTTGTACAAGTGATATTAATTCAAACACTGAAATGTTTCAATCCATATATATCAACACATATACACAAATATATAGAAAATATGAATGTGTAGAAAAAGGTTATATGCACAAAAAAGAGCTATCTATTCCTTTTTCTTTTTTCTGTTTTTTAACTAGATAAATGTTCATTCACTTACTTACTTACTTACTTGCCTACTTACTTACTTACTTACTTAATTACGCCTGTTACTCCCAATGGAGCATAGGCCGCCGACCAGCGTTCTCCAACCCACTCTATCCCAGGCCTTTCTTTCCAGTTCTATCCACTGCTTGTTTTCTCATTTTTCCCATTTCTGTTTCCATTTCTCGGTGTAATGTGTTCACAGATCATTTTAAGTTAATAATCTTGTGCTCATTAGTAATTAGTTTCAAAATTCAGTTCTTAAAGTTCTAGTGAGAAGTTATGACGAATAGAGTTTAGTAGTTATCTATTATAAGTAATGACAAAAGGCTTCGGAATATCATGAATTGATTAACGTTAGGCATTAATACAATCGGAAGACAGTTTGTCAATCTAAAGGTTAGATGTTTACAAGCGAGAACTGAAGTTTATGAGATTGATTTCTGGTTACAAGGGTTGTGAATACTCGTTGGTAATAAGTCCATACTAGGACGAAACAGATTATAAGTGATTAAAAGTTTTCAATGACAGTTTAGCTAAGATTGATTCGTGATGAAGACTATAGGAAGATCTAGTTGTATTCATACTTCTTTGTGAAATGTGTAATTATATTGTTGCATTAAATAAGACTAAGTTATTTAGCAAGAATCGTTTTTGTTTTAAAAAGTTTGCATCATCTGGTTATTAGTTCGAAAGACTGCAGTCTCTTCTGACATTTGTACACTATGAGTGAATCGTTTTGGTATTATCACTTAATAATAAATTTTTTATTAAAGTTAGATAACAGTTAATAATAAAATCCAGGAAGTAAGTTTTGTATCAACTGAAACTTATCAAATGGATTCGCTTAAATTCCAGTCTTGATGTTCACCCAACTGAAATGAAAATGATCATGACTTTTCTTCTTTAGCTATAACGATACATTTTAAGGATATGGCCATAAGCATTATAATTATGGTCATTGATTTTATCTGATATTAATATATGTGTTCAGTATGTTTGTTTAGTCTCATACTCTTTTCGCTGAAATGAAGCAAGTTGTGAAACAAAACTATTTTTGGCTTCAACACATTTGAAATTCAATCTAAATTGAATGATAGATTGATTATTAAAGTTTGTTGTTATCAAAATGGTAATCTCAGCATAAACTACTGTCTTTTACACTTATCTTGGAATAATAATAACAGATTGTACCATTTTAATATTATGTTGTGGGAAAGGTATAAAATGTGCAAAGAAGGTAGGTTTTAAACAAAATATTCATTTATGCAAAGGTTGGTTTGCATAATAAATTTTAAAGTTATTCTCAGAACCCAGCATCTTATCATTTAAAAGCTTAATAAGTTATTTACTAAGCTACTGAATTCAAATAGTCATTGGCCTGTAAAGTATATGAGAATTTTTCATGAGACCGTCTAAGAAAGCTACTGTATTCAAGTCTGATATCCAGATGCATCAAATTGACTATTACTAAATAAAACAAACCACAAGTCCTGGATCCTACTCTTAACTAGTGATCAACTTAATTGAGAATAGTTTTGATTGAGTTTTAATTATCCAACGAAATCATCTATCGGAACATAAATATCGACTAGTCAGTTGTAATAGATATGAGCGCTAAACATTGAACATACATTTGAATAAAATCAACAAGAAGATAACCTGTCAATAGAGTTGATTTTAAATTTTGTCCAAGTTTATCAGAAGATAACCTTGCTCTTAATAACCTAGTCATGTATGTCAGAGTCAATAAGCTCTTTTGAATAAGCTATTTTAACATAATCTATTTCCATCCATTTATTATTGTATGGTATTCAGTTAACTGAAGTTAAAATAATAATCCATATAATAATCCCATCGTCATTTTTAATACTGATAATTATCATAATTTTGATTCTAAATTATACATAAAAAACCATAAAATAATACAAGATCGACCAGTAAACGTACTACTTATATTTACATGTTATTGGTCTATATCCTAATTATGATGTCTATTATGATTTTATCAGAATGAGTTTTGTGGAGATTTTAGAAATTTCACAGATTGAAATCATGAGTCAATTGAAGTTAGACCATCACGGAAAACCTGGAAGCACTGGACGGCCACTTCGTGCTGATATGGAACTCTTCAACAGTCCGCATCCATGATCCCGTATCCCGCGAGATTCGAACCTAGGGCCTATCAGTCTCGCGCCAAGCGCTTAACCAATAAGACCACTGAACTGGCACCCAACGGTGTTAATGTCTAACTTCAACCAATCCACAGAGTTGTGCCACTGTACACCATTGTCTTCAGTGAGTTCCTATCTCACAACAGACCTGGTTGAACTCTACTGATAGATCGTCTGATTTTGGATTTCTAATTGATTTGATTTTGAGTTGAAAAAGGCTACTTTTAAGCATAATAACAAACATATCATATATCCAATTACCAATAAAGAAAAGAGTTATCAGAAGGGCTTTTGTGAAGATTTTTAGTAAGTTCAACAGTTGAAATCATGAGTCAATTGAAACTGGCTAGTTGAAGTTAGACATTAACACCGTTGGATGTCGGCTCAGTGATCTAGTGGTTAATCGCTCTAGCGCGAGACTGATAGGTCCTGTGTTCGAATTTCGTAGAGGGGGGGTAGTATTGTGGATGCGCACTTCTGAGGAGTCTCATAATTGGACGAAACGGCCGTCTACTGCTTTCTGGTTTTTCATGGTGATCTAGATTCAACTGATTCATGATTTCAATCTGTGAAATTATCTTTATTTATCAGAATAAAATTATCGATTATCTTTTTTTTTCTTTCTTTCTTTTTCTTTTCTACCAAAAAGAATGTTGTTTTCACCTTTGTTATGATTGTTCTAGGTTTATTTAAATTCTTTAGAATGTAACTATACACCTATAAAGGTCCATATATTATCTTATATATAATAGACAAATAGTTATGTTTATCAGGGTACTTTTAATTAAACTTCATGGTTAAATGATACTTCATTTGACAAAAACATCATTAACAACACAAAGTGTGTTTTGGTAATGTCAACTAGACAGTTAATTGTTTGTTATCAATGAAAATCATTCAACTTAAACGATAGAATTCATTTAGGACACTTGTAAGGTCTAGTAATGATAATGTCTATAGTTGTCAACTAATCATATGATGAATAATGTTTATTTAATCATTTGTGTTGTAGGTATATACCTTTTTTTTTAAACAAAACGAAAGAAAAAACAGAATGATTTATTATCGTTTAATACAATCTTAGACTGAAATGACATTTCAGTTTTATCTATCAGATTAAACACACTAATATATATGTATGAATGAAGAACATTCTCTTCAATAAATTCTATTCCGCTTTAGTTATATGTCTAAATTATGGCATGTATTTGATTGATATCATGAATTGATCGGTATTAGATCATGATCGAAAACCTGGAAGAACTGGATGACCGTTTCGTCCTAGTGTGAGATTCCTCGGCACTGTATATCTACGATCTCACACTTAGAATTCGAACTCAGGACCTTTGGTTTCACGTGCGAACGCTTTGACTTATTATAATCATTACTGTTGTTTCCATATCACTATCAATCTTCTGAATATATGAATATTTTAGTCAGTATTTATCCCACTTTATTAGTTTTAAATGAATTCATGTCACTTTATATACAATACAGCCGTCGGCCGATGTTTGGTCAGATTTGTAACTACATTTTTATTTCACTCTTTCACCATACGTCACCCATATTTATTCTAATTATTAATCTTACAGTTTGATTTAACATACAAAACGTATACAAGTTAACATTGCTTGATAGTTATTTCAAAATACATACAATTTTAATTCATATATATTGGTTATTTGTTCAGTTGATGAGTTTCAATTAGAACGAAACGCGCGTCATGAATTCCACTACTACAGGTTCTGGGTTGAAGTCATACGTGTAGGATTGTGGATGCACACTGTCGAGGTTTCCCATACTATGACGAAGCTGCCATCTAATGTTTCCAGGCATTCAATGATGGTCCAATTTAGATTGACGGTGTGATTCACAACCTCTTGATTCCAAACATTATTGTCAAATCGTCTTTTTTTTCAAACTAATTTCATGGATCACCATTATGCAAGTATTTCTCTAATCGATTTTCAGTATAACTATTCGCTATATGTCGTGTATGTGAGCAGTAATTCTGGACCGTAGATTTTCAAAAACTGAATGAACGATAATATATGTGTAACTATATTGATGATTTCTAGTTTTTGGTAGTTTGACAGATGTAATCATTTTTGACATGAAAACTAACTTGAATGTACACAAATAATACAGTTGACTAAATGTACTTGATAATTATACACATTTGAAAGTTGTATTCATCAGAGTTCGGTCACAGTAGATGTACCATTGTGAACTACGTAACACTATACTGATATTCTGACTTAGTATGGGACTACTTAATATCCCACACACTGAGTTGTCTGTAAAACCTGAATACCATGGGTTCGGTCCCTTGTGTGAGGTAACCACTGAGGAGCTCAGTGCTAAGATGAAACAGTTGCTCTGAGCACCAATTCGTAAAGAATGAAGCTCGAACGTTAATCCAATCTCTACCACACACCATCAACTAATTTATGCAAATTATATATACGAATATACAGTTTGAGTAACTGATTTCGTCGGAAAGAAAATTTTCTTCGCTGAATTCTCTTTTTCTGATTCAATGACACTATGGGTTATTTTAATTATGCAAATTGTGTTACTGAATAGATTAGTTTATAATAAAAATCATTTTCGTCACAAAGTCCTAAGCTTTCAAGTCAAAGACATTTCAATGTTCATTAGTTTACCACTGTCTACCACCATCTACTGTACATTCAACTAATCTCTCTACAACTAACTAAACTAAATAAATAATTCTCTCCAAGAGTCAAGTGAGAACTCGTTTTGTTTTGAAAACCCTATTCTACCCATAATGTAACAGTTATCATCTGCGAAAATATCACCAACTGAATAAAAGTAGGATTACGATTCTTTTTATTGTAATTCGTTGATAATACATTCGCTTCCATTAATGATAGTCATGAGTGATAGGGTTTTAAGTGAGTATACTTGAAAGAAAAAATTATCGAATCAGAACAAAACAGCCTCAAAGTGATCTTTGATTTGGTTTTCAGCTAATAACATATTTTAATGATGACCCATCAACATAATGTTATATTATTGTACACTTTATGTTCTTTAGAAAGACAAAAGACGATTGCATAGGAATTTATGTATCATCAATATTATACAATAAGATAAGATATCAAAGGGGGAAACTTAATTAAAGACGTTTTCAAATGAATATGATAGATAGGAAACTATACTTTACATATATGTTAAATAGTAACAATGTAAGCGGATATTAAACGAGAATTATTTTACAATATTTCATTTTTTCCTTAGATTTTTTTCCCACTACATTCCAATATATGTGAATGAACGGAGGGGTTACTCTCATTGTTTTTTATGTGGTAAACTCGCTTATATGGTGAAAACTATATATGTATACTAAAAACAATACATATGACTGTGAACTCAAACGAAAACGCAAATCTCTGAGGATATTGATACTCATGACTTTGACAGTGTAATTAAAACGTACCCAGTAGCATTACATACAAAAAACAACATCAGCTCAACAGGTTTGTATATGTAGCATAGAATTCGTACAACATTTAGAAATTCTGAAAATACATTGTCCATAACTTGGTTTTTCTCATCTAGTATGTAACATATTGAACAATGAATATGGTTAATTATCCGCTCCCGTGAAGATATTCAATATCATACGGAATTCCCTTGATAACGGATTGAATTGCAAAGTCGTGCATGGAGGACTGCTCACAGACTTGTTCGAAGTAAACACTGGTGTCAAGCAAAGATGCTTAATCTCACCATTTCTCCTGGTCGTAATCCAGATGCTACAAATGTTTATTAACAGTTGTCTACGTAAAATACTTCGGATCCATTGGCCAGATACTATCAGCAACACTATTAGAGAACAAACCAGGTTCCAGCGGAGGAAGAAATCAGGAAGAAGCACTAGAAGTGAAGAGGACACATATTGAGGAAAGCACCCAACTGTGTCACAAGTCAAGCCCTCAATCAGAATCCTCAATGCCAAAGGAAAAGAGGATAACCAAAGAACATATTACACCGAGAAATGAAGACAGACATGAGAAGAATGAACAACATTTGGATAGGACTAGAAAGGAAGGTTCAGGACAAATTGGTCTGTAGAATGCTGGTAGGCTGCTTAAACTTCCCTAGGAGTAACAGATGTAAGTAAGTAAGTAATCCACTCATTGTTCGATTAGATGAATATGTATCTATATATACGAAACGGAAGATTATTCTAATAGAAAATTTAATTCTTAATATCAATAGAGTAAAACAACCATATTTACACTTAAAATGTGACTTTTTTCTTTACATAACATTATAATGAATAACTTACTTTCATAAAATCAACACTGGAGTTTAGCTTATTTTCTCGTTGAAATAAAATTAAAAACTCCTCATCAGTTGGAAGTAATTGAGCCAGCTATTACAAAAATGAGAATAAATAAATAAAAATAAACAAGGAAAGAAGTTAAATAAACAACGATAGAAGTAATAGGAAGTAAATGTGTAAACCACTCGGATAAGCTTAAGCTCTCCTCACAAGAACTGGATGCCCATGGTTCGATTCGTGGTAGGGGGTATGGATACAATACTGAGGAGTGACTTACTAAAACGAAACAGTTTCTTAGTGCTTCCTAGTCCTTAATGGTCAACTAACTTACATACATATATTTATTTGTTCATTTCATCATACTGTTTATTATCAGTGCGTTTACAATTTTTACCGTTTTTTTACTTCGAATATTTACATTTAGTTGATCACTTAGTAAGAAACAGTGTATTGTTTGTCCGATCCTTTTAGTCTTAATCGAATCTTATGAATCAGGTTGTAATGTGGCCAAATAAGTGACTTAACATTGAGTGTACTACACTGAAATGTAAGACAGTTGAAACTAGTTGATAGTAATCGATCAATACTAAAGTAATTAGATATACATGACCACTACTAGCTGCAACCATATGACACATTTTATGATTGGTAATTTCATCCACTTTCATTTATTATTAATGACATACAAATCATCATGATTAAGTTAACGTTTCTCTTATATAAACATATATCCTTTAAAAGAAGAGTATAGATCCAATGAGAGACAATACTGGTAGTAACTTATCGTTTAGGTATCTACCAAAAGCATTTCATTAAATTGATGTAAGGGGGTTTGTCAAGATTACAAAATTTTCACAGTTTAATTCAAGAACTTATATTAGCTCGAATACAGCTGAAAAATTGAGGCCACTGGGCAGGAGTTTCGTCCTAATATGTGATTAATCAGCAGTACACATTTGCGCTTAACCAAGGATTGATTCTAGGACTTATGGCCTTGCGATTAGCACTTGATGTTGAGACCATTACATCATAAACCGAGATTTTACATTTCTAACTTAAACCAGTTGGCGACATTGCCCAATTATCTATAGCAACCGATGCATAAATATCTCACACTGGTCATTGTTGAACTCCTCTGGTCATAGCCTCTTACTAGAACTTCAGGAATTGTATTTCAAATTTAGCCACAAGTAAACACACGACTGGTAACTGTAGTGGGGATTTGTGGAGATGGTTGAATTTTCATTGCTTCCGACACATCTTAAAAAGACAAGCCTAAGTATGGTTAACAACTTGGGTGAATAACAGCGTTTCTTTATTGCATTACCACCACTCCGTTAAGCTCCCCAGTGAATTACTTCCAGTGTTCTAAAATGTTCTTAGTCTACAGAAATAAAATTTGAAGTTGGTGTGCGTTGAATATGCACTGATATCAGTTAAGAAACCACTAAAAATTCCACTGCTAAGATGATTATCATTCAGCATTATGAATTGCTTAACGTTTAGACCATTACGAGTCATATGATTTCAAATTTGTCATTCAAAGATACCATGGTCATCGTAAACATTAAGGTTCATATGTTTGATTTCATATGGAATGTTGTGTATTCAATATTTAGAAATTCGCAGAGTAAGACGATACAATATTTTAGTGTTCCTTCGTTTTCCGTTAATATTTATTGGTAATACAAATCCGACATCAAATCACAAAGAATGTGCTCACAGCTGAGGAGTCCTGTACTAAGACAAAATCGTCATCCAGTGCTTCCTGGATTCTAATGGTAACCCAACTGATATCAATATGCAATGAATAGATTCGACAGATATGAACATAATATAGAAGGACAAGATTGACCCAATAATCATTGAGGCTGGTTGGATTTAGTCTTTCACGAAACTAATGCAAAATGAGTAAATAGACGGGATAATTGTGTATTTATTGTGAGAAGTTACAAAGTATTTGCATAATACTTATACATAACCCTCTGCATTATGAAATGTTTTCGCGACTAGCTTCAACGTGAATTTTTTGGAGTGCTAGTTAGAAGTCGTGACCAAAAGAGTTCGATCCGTGATGGGTTGTAGACAGTTATCCAAATCAGACAATGGATGATGGATTGCGCAATATTGTGGATTGGTTGAAGTTAGACTTTATTACCGTTGGATACCGGATCAGTGGTCTGGAGGTTAAGAGTTCACTCGCGAGACCGATGGTCCTGGATTCGATTTTCCGCATGCGAGACTGTGGATGCGCACTGCTGAGGAGTCCTATACTAGAATGAAACTGCCGTCTAGCAATTCCAGGTTTTCAATGATTATCTAGCTTAAATCGACTCTTGAATTCGACCTTATATTATTTAACGAACAAGTTATAAATATCTATGAATCAATAATTTGAATGGTGTTGAATTTAACGTGACGTTTGGTAGTTGAACGCTTGACACTGTTTTTCTAATTATTTCACTGCTTCCTAGAAATCTCCTGCTCTTGGACTATGAATGAATGATAACGATACGTGGGATGAAAAGAAGGTAAACGTTCAAGGTATTTTTAAGATTTATCGATGACTTTGTTATTTCGGGTGCTTTCATAAGTACGTTAAAATCACTAGTAGAACCAGTGACTACCCAGTGAAAATATGACGTAATAGACTGCTTTTTTGGAACTGTCTGAGGTCTATTTGAAGGACTATTTTTAGAAATCCACCGACTTCAAAAGACTTTTGCAGGGAATTCTTGTAGATTCTTAACAACCGAAAAAATTGCTGTATTACTCGACAGTATAGAAAAATAGTTAAAGTTAACAAAAGGAACAAAATAACACTCAATACCAACATAAAGACAATCATGCATTAACTAGTGGTTCAATTCCATTTATGGATCTCAATTATCAAATTGATTAAAAAAATGGTTAATAAAGTAAAAGCATCATATAAATTGGACTAAACGTTTTATAGCTGATCAATCATTAAATAGTGATTAGTTTCATGTATTACTAGTCATTCTTTATGTTGATCAGTAATATCATTCTCCCAATTTGAGAATTGAATGTTCTACATTTAAATACTCAAGTAATCATAGATTAGTACTTTTTGAAGAATCATATACCTATAATGATTATAAATGTTTAATGTCCCCCCCTCCCTGTTTCTTTTAACACTTAGCAAACAATAATGATTTATAATTTCAATGGTTAAGATCATGAGTCAGTTGAAGCTAGACCACCATAAAAAACCTGGAAGCAATGGATGGCCGTTTCGTCCTATTGTGGGACTCCTAGGCAGTGCGCATTCAAGACCTCGCCCTCTGCAAGATTCCAACCCAGGACCTACTGGTTTCGAGCGCGAGCATTTAACCACTAGACCATTAAGCCGGTATCCAACGGTGTTAATGTCTAACTTCAACTAATCCACGAAATTGAGCGACATATCCACTATTGTCTTAAGTGAGTTACCATCTCACAACAAACCTGGTTGAACTCCACTGGTCACTACTTCTCACTAGAAATGTAGAATATACCTTTTGAAGTCAATCACTATTGAGCACATGTCCATAAAACCTATCTGATATTAATAATAATTTATATTGAAAACTAATTCAAACTTTTAATTAATTATGAAACATTTTAACTAACTCATCATTGATCATCATTATGCCAAAAAATAAAAATAGAAGAAAACAAAAACGTATATACCAAACATAATTTAATGCATATCATTTTAATTAAATCAATTCTAATGGGATAGTTTAATGTTTTACATGGAAACAAAAGAAGTAAGGGGGTGGGAGTGGGGTAAAGGAAAGATACATTACACATTTTATTTTATATACTCTCATTAAGTATGATGTTAATATAAAATGATATCAGGAAATGTGAATTAATCAAACGGATTTCTGTCGCCAGTAAAATAATCTCTAACAATAATAATGTATGTAATGTATGTATATATATATTGGTATAAAATACACTTTAGGGATGCTAAATACAATCAGATTACAGTCAAAATAGTTAAAAGCAATTAACTAGTATTCAATATTACCTTTTTAAAATGAATGAGATTTTTAAGTTTTAGAGAGACGTTTTATTATTCTATATGAGATAATAATACTAATAATAATCAGTATTCAATTATACTGTTAACTGATCATAGTTGGAAGAAGAAAAACAAAAAAACAAACAATGAAAACTAGAAAGTATTGGATAGTATAGGACTCATTCATAAGTGATTGTCAATGAAGATACTATTCATCGAATACAAATCTTCAAGTTATGGAAGTTCACTGAAACTTTAAACTACTGAAATAGTAATATTCAATGATGTATGCAATATGTAACTTCAATCGATTCGTGATATTGGTTAACTATTTCTTGATGGTATTGATGAATTATGATGTGTGCTACTGATGTCGATAGATATAAGTAGTATGTGTCATCAATCGAAAATGAATTATCTAGTGGCAGAAGGTTAAGAAGATCAAAGAAAAAAGAAAGAGAACGAAGAATGATTGGTGTAGAAATGAGAAAACAATGAAGTCTGAGACGATTGACTGATATTTTGTTAATGAAGTATTTAATGTATGATTCTCAGATTATATTAAGATGTTCTGTGATTTTGTGTCCAACTGCATCCAATTGTTCTCACTTATTCACTACAGGGTAACTATCTAATATCCAATATAGTTAAACTCTATGTTACCACATCTCGTAAGAACTACCATGATTATCTCCAAAAACTATTCATTAGCTAACACATATAAATCAATTAGTAAAGGGGATTTGTGGATATCCATGAGTTGTTTTAGATATGTTAAACAGCTTTAGTATTGATCAAATTCATAGCCTATTCTTATAAACATCTAAGCAATTACTGTGTTCATTAATGACTGTATTTGCGAAATATTCCTAAACTTCTGGTGAGAATTCATGAGCGGTTGTGTCTTAACATATCGATCGTGAGACAGATATTTCACGTTGGTAATAAATGATATCTGCACAATTTCACAACTCTCCATTAATCCCTGTGTTATGTCTCGATAAGCATAATAGATGGTAACTTTTGAGATCTATTTATGGACCAATACTATGCGTATATTTTTATCGTATAATTGTTAAATAAATAAACTATTCACATTCGTGTTCCTCTTATCATAAGCTTTATTGTGGTATATAAATTATTATTATACGATTTACCATTCTCGAATTATGCCCTATCTATTAATCACTACCTCCCACATTCATTGCCACATTTGACCAAATCTTGTACAAATGTTGTTTCATATTTTATGGTACGGTGTGGTCTGTTTGATTGGTATATAAACCCAGTATGTTTAAAATAAATGATTCATATTGCAGAGGCTGAGCTAGGTACGAGGCAGGACTGATAACTACTCTAGACTGCTCGCACGAGGATTTATACGTCATTGGTTCAATCGATAATCCACTGCTCTCTAATTGACGATATCATTACGTTACACATTAACAGGGAACATAGGCCACAAGTTATAACACCCTGATATACACTTATCATACATTTGATTACTTACAGTAACTTAGGATAAATTATTAACTGTGAAACTGTAAAATAAAATCAAAATTCATGCAAACTCAACGTATATTTCTGTTTTATCAAATTTAGTCAACATTTATATTTTCCTGAAATGAACTAAAACAGAGTTACGTTCCAGTTTAATGTAACATGATACCAGTAAAGTTTCACTGTATCATTTACAAATATAAGAGGCTACAATAATTCAAAACAATGAAATTGGTCTTTATCATCGAATGTGATTGGTAAACGCTGATATAACAAACAATTCTAATCATAATTGTCTTTATCATTTCTATACACTCACTTTATCTTATACAATTAGTATCTATGATTTGAAAATTGACTGTATTTTATCCTGTTTAGTAGTGGACAACTAATAACGATTAATATTTTAATAATATTGCAGAACAGTCAGTATTCGTATTTATTATTTATTTATTAATTTGAGCACATAAATACTGAAACAAGGGAGCACCAGATACATATGTGCCACACAAATCTCATTTGACATGTGTGAGGACTTTGATACTACCCGGGTGCCCAAACCAAAACAGGTGGGTTTTTTAGGGGACCACACACGGAGCATTCGACCTAAAGATCTGATCCACAAGGTAGTGAAGCATCGTAAGGAGATGCAGTCCTGTGGTAGCCGGTAACCAACGATTGGTTCACATGCCATTTTTCCCTCAGGATACTGGAGCCCAAGTACATCACTGGTTTGGAATCAGGGTTTTCCAACTCCCCTACGTGAACTCTCCGTGTCCACCAACCCGGACATTCGCTTTTCGTCCTCTCAATTTTGTATACCTCCCAGTCGCAATAAGGCAGTGAGTAGGACTTTCCTGACAGAGGCTATACACGCGTGACTATAAGACAGCATTTGGCAAGGGAAAGAAAACTCTCCCCACTCTCGGCCGTACCATGGCATTTAGTGACAGTCCTTTAGCTTTAATATGACACTTCTCAGCTGTGTGCATTCACGAAGTTTTACTTGAAACGGAGTTCAAGATTTCTAGATCTTACGAAGAGTGCTTACACTTTAGACCCATGTGGTTACAGTTTGATTCATAATCTTAACTAAATTCTATCCTGATTAGTTTCATTATCAAATGCTGATTATTAATTAATACATACTTCATGTTAGAATGAAGTTATAGCTTAGTTTAATTGAAAATAACATAGTTTTGTAATATATCTCAGTATGTGTTAAATAATTAGAATAATGAAAACAAAGGAAGTAAATGACAGTAAGCGGAATGAAATAAGTAATAAATTACAATGATACAACGTTACAAACTGCTAAATTTTGTTATACAGTATAAAAGGTGAAAATAATACAAAATAGAATAACGAAGAAGATGGTTAGTTATGAAAGGTGATTCCTAAAGTTCTTATTAAGAAGCTGTGAATAGAGGAGTTGATCTACGTCGTGATGCTTTTACTTACTAATAAAACAGAAAGATAGTTGATCAGTTTTGTGAACTGACTAAGCTTGGAAATATGAATAGTTTGATGAGGTCTCAGCGACCTGGAAGATAAATTATGACTCTGAGACATGATGTATCCGTGATTTGTCAATGGTTGAATCGTACATGTACACTGTCAAAGGAATTCCACACTAAAACTAAGTACTTGTTTAGTGCTTTCTGATTTTTAATGGTTTTTTGACAAAGATTGGTCAACAATATAAACTGTAAACTACATTAACAAAGTCCCTATATAAATGTTGCATCTGTTACAGACTGATCAATGTTGAGGTCCCATATAAAACTACGAACTGCTGAACGTCTAGTTACTTTTAGAATAGGACTCCTGAGTCATACGCACTAATGATCTCACTAATGATCAGACTAAGGACCTTCAGGTTTAAGAGAAAATAGTCAAAAATCGGAATGGTATAATTTTGATTTCTTTCAAATTGTGATAGTTCAGGGCTATCGTTTCAATACCCCTGTTAATAACTGCCTCAATCCTAATAAATCTGGTTTTCAACAGTTACGATTTCCTACTAAAACTTAAGGAAGATCTTGCAGTAAATCACTAGGGAATTGACTATTATGATTTAATTAAAGGGCTTTTATGTAGATTAGTTTAATTAGTAGGTTGCGTTTGTCCAGTTCACTTTGAGGTAAGAAGGCCATGCATGCGACCGTTAATGAAGCCGTGAATTAACACAGGTAACGAGTATCGTACTAGACCGAAACATCTTTTAAATAATCCCTATTTTCTAATGATCCTTTAGTGAAGATCAATCAGTGTTGAATACGACCCACAATCTTAAGAAATCTTCACGGGACATTTTCAACTGAGATATTGAATAATCAATATTATTTATTGGAGTCAAAGAGATTCTCAATTTTTTCCTTTGAGACGATTAACGCTTAGCTTTTAATATTCCTGAATGATGACGAATGAAACTGAATATTTGTTACTTAAATTTGTTGTTTACGATGATTTTAGGTAAAATCTCGAACTATGAACAACTCATTTCTTTCAACAGTTTAAATCATGAGTCAGTTGAAGCTAGATCACCATGGGGAACTTGGAAGCGCTGGGCGGCCGTTTCGTCCTAATATGGAAATCCTCAGCAGTGCGCATCCACAACCTCGCCCCTTGCGAGATTCGGACCCAGGACTTATCAGTCTCACGCTTAACCATCAGATCACTGAGCCGGCCGGTATCTAACGGTGTTAATGTCTAACTTCAACTAGCCAGTTTCAATTGACTCATGATTTGAACTCTTGAAATTAATAAAAACCTCCACAAAACCCCTTCTGATAGCTCTTTTTTTAATTAGTAATAGGATATCTTATATGTTTGTTAATATGCTTAAAAGTAACCTTTTTCAATCTGATATATCAACTAGAACACCGTTGGATGCTAACCAGCTTAGTAGTATACAGGTTAAGCGTTTGCGTTCGAGACTGATTAATCCTGGTTTCAAATCCCGAGGGTGAAGTCATGGGTACGCATTGTTAAAAGGTTCCATGTTAGGGCGGAACTGCCATCTAGTGCTTCCAGGTTTTCCATGATGGTCTACTCACAAATTCAACTATTATATATATATTACATCGTTTTGATCTATACAAAATCTTGAAGAAACTTAAAGTGAACATTGATTTGGTCAATAATTCCTATTACTATTGAATTATTAAAACAAAATTATTTGTCGCCTCAATAAATGGTTCATGAATTCTAATCAATAAAGTTGTTTTGTTTTTTTAATTTTCGAATAAAATTCAATGACAAAGCGCAACATTTCAAATGTAGTAGACACACTTTGTTTTGAATAATTCACTATTGTATCCATGTGTAAAAATAAAAAGAGAATTCAATAAAGCAGATCTTTTTTTACTTCTAGACGAAATCATTTATTTAAGCTGTATCTATGTATTTAGTATAGTAAATATATGTCTATAGAATGCTAGAAAAGATTACATCATAAAGTGATTCAAGACTTTAGTGGAGTTTTGTTCTGTGAGCTGGATGGTTTGGTCTTGGAACTTTCAGTGTTCATCTGAACGATATCATCAGCACAAACTTCAGGTAGAAGTGAAGTGTTCGGACTTCTCCACATTTGATTCAAAGCTTGTCTTCTACACGTCAATGTTGATTGATTCTCGTTGATTGTATTTCCCATTAGATTGCTTTTTATTTCTATGTTTGTACATCATTCTCATGATTGGTTGATAAATTGGATCGATTTCAATGTGCTTATTGATTGCTGATTGTCCTGGGTCTCAATGTTCAAAAAATCCTCTGGTGTTTTTGGAATCACCTCTATCCGAACTTTCCACGTTTTTCCATTCGAAAGTGTGTCCGCAGTGGTTCACGTGTATTGATATAAGTGAAGACATGTCATGGCGTTTGACTGCTAATTAATGTTCATGCAGGTGAATATGAAAAGGGCGTCCGTTTTGTCCGATGATTCAAGACTCCAATTATCAAATGAGGTAACATAATAACCAGAAAGTTGAAGAAGGATATATATATATATATATATATATATATATATATATATATATATATATATATATATATATATATATATATATATATATGGATGAAAAGAAGTTACAGGTGAGAATTATGGAAGATAATTGTTCATAGAAAATGGTATTAAGATCAAGGAATGATAAGAGATTGAATGTATCGTTTACACATATAGAGTTTCAGCTTGAATTGGTGGATAGCCATCGCCTCAGCAGTTCATAAGTTTTTTTTTATTATTCATGATAATATCAGTCTGGATAAACAAGGCAAATTCTATTCAAGAAATAAATTTCAATTAGACAAGTTAATGTCACCTTTTAATGAAGTAAACGGAATATACCTATCGTTACATAAATTAAGAAAGATTGATTCAAAGAAGAGTTCTGTTTTAAGAGAATTCATTTACAAGTCTGTACAACTTTAAATGTTTGCAGTGGTGTTCATTTGCAGCCTTACCGATAGGTGAACCAAAGAATATCGATTCTCACGAACGATATACAATTTCTTATCCCCCATAAATCGATTAGCGATATTGCTTAATCATTATTTATAATCAATGATGGTCATCAATATTTACAAATCTCTTTATAGTAATTTAAAATTGTATTGTAAAAGTGCAAACAGTAAAAATCAAACTACTTACCTCTCTAATATCGATTCGATTATCATTGTTCGTATCGATGACTTTTAATAACTCATTAACTAATTCACGAGTATCATCCTCTGATAGTTGCTATTAACAATAGACAAAAGTAGAAAAGAACAATACTAAAGAGATTATTAAGCATAGTCAATAAACCAAGTGTACTTACTGTTATAAAATGTTGTCGTTTTTTAACAGAAAATTTCGTACTTACCAATCATTACCGTTGACTTTTTTTTAAAAATTAACTAAAAGTTTAACTTGATAATTCACAAAAACGTGAATTACACAATTCAACACACGTACGAATCAAGGATATTTAGACTTCATTGTGAACACGATACATATAGATAAATTTGTCAGGAATCTAATGGTCCATATCAATAATTCCATTCATTTTATGATACAATTCATTGAGATAGTGGCTGGTGGTAGTCCCAGCATAGTGTACGCGATGTTGAGTCACCTAGCCTAGTAGCCACATGACAACTTGGTTGGTAGAATCGGATCTGCACTAAAGTGGACTTGACATATTTGACATCGATCAATACCCAGTGATTAACCAATTTTAGACACAGTACATTCAATGTTATCAATAAGAAATTATTTCATTCCCGATATTATTGATTAGGTGATTTGGACTTCGCAGATGATCTACCTCTTTATGACTATATACACGAACAAATGCGGGTCAAAACAATCCGTGTGTCAGAACCCTCTGCATCAGTAGGCCTCAACATACACAATGGAAAACTCAAGGTCCTCGAATACAACATGGAGACCACTAACACAATTTCACTTGATGAAGAAGCTCCTGAAGAGGTATAATCTTTCATGCAACTATACAACATCATTGAAGAACAATGAGGATCCGATGCAAGTGTAAAGGCAAAGCAAGTATAGAACTCATACAGTTGAGAAATATATGGAACTCAAAACAACTATCAAACAATATCAAAGTCAGAATCTTCAATACGAACACCAAGACAAGTATGCTGTACGGAGCTGAAACTTGGAGTACTACCACAACCATCATCAAAACAATACAAGTAATTACAAATTATTGTCTACACAATACACTCAATGTCCGTTGACCGGATAACATCAGCAACAGCCTACCGTGGGACAGAACAAACCAACTTCTATCTGAAGAGGAAATAGACGTCGGAGTTGGATAAGGCACATATTGTAGAAATCACTAAACTGCATCCTAACTTGTAATCGTCAAGGGAAATGGAAAAGTGGCACATTGAAGAACATGATGCATCTGGAATGGAAAGCAGACGTCAAAAAGAATGAATAGCAGCTGAAATGAACTGGAAAGGATTATCCAAGCAGAGTTGGATAGAGAATGCTGGTGGGCGGCCTATCTTCTCCTACAAGGGATAGCAGGAGTAAGTAAGTAAGCAAGCCATAACTTCTTACTAGTTAAAACATGTGCAAACGTATGCGTTTAACATTTATTTTAGGAAATTTTAAACATCTATGTAGTTGACATTTGATTTTCTGATTGACTTTCAGATTCACGTATATTAATGTCAACGGAATATTGAAGTATAATACTGTATCATCTCGTTATGGATATATTTTATTGAATTATTTTCGTATAAATTTCAATTTTGAATTCGTTTACAAAATCTTACACATTGTACATTATACATTCTAAGATTTTGACGAAGAATACATACAAAGAGTTTGTGTTAGCAGCTTACAATTAACTCAATAGACTGATGAATAAAGCTTTGATATCTGAAGTTTTAGCTATGAACATCGCTATTGAAACAGAAGTTGAATAGGTTTAATGAGTCGTGAATGAGATGAACTATGAATTCCTAATTCGAATGTTATTTATAATATACATTTATATCTGCATCATTTAACTTTGATTTTGTTGAGGTATTTGATCAGCATATTCCCTAATGTAGTGAATTATGAACAAAATTATTTATAATAAATCGGCGGCCTGTTTGAGCATCTGGGCTACCTGTTCCTGCCATCTAGATATTTCAACAAATTATCTATTTTTGTTTGTTTTAATATATCATTATGTCTATTAATCGCATAACCTATTCTGCTGTGTTTTGGGAAAGTGTACAACCTTTCGTTGTCAAAGTTGCAAGAATCTCAATAAAAGAGAATGTGGTTGCTGGCAATATACAACGAAAAGAATGCACATTATCCAGATGTTCATTTACTTGACTGTTAACATCTAACTGGCGATCACTCAATATTTATCGCCAGGACCGACCAAGAAGAAAGAAACAGAAACTTGTTGAAATACTTTGTGCTGAGAATTCTATATTATACCAAAAATATAATATTGAATAAAACTAATAATAATAAAAAAATATTTGAGACCATGAACCGATCAATCTTAGATCACCACTGAAAACCTGAAAGCACTGGACGACCACTAAGTCCTGGTACGGGACTCCTTAATAGTGCACATCCACGACCCAATACATAAGACTCGAGCCCAGGACTTTCAGTTTCGCGTATGAACGCCAAAACTTTAGATCACGGAGCTGGCCAACATTCAACGTTGTTAATGTCTAACTTTAACCAATCCATAATATTATTCAACTGCTGTGAAGTCTCACACTAGGACGAAACTTCTAGTCCAACACTTCTAGGTTATCAATGATAATCTAACATTGATCGGTTCATGATCTCAATTACAATTCAACAGTCTCCATAATTTCATACTAATAATTATGTATTTATTTTTCTCTTGTTTTATGTAAACAAAAATAATATCAATTAAGATATTTGTTATTTAATATTGAAATCCATTCAATTTAACTGATAAACATATAATGTATTGTTTACTATATGTAAATTAGGCAATCGTTTCTAAAGTATATGCACAATTAAATTTATCAGACCATATCATTGTCAACCTTTGTTTTTTCATTATTGTTACTTATGCTGCTAAGCAACATTAAACAATTTTCAATCATATTTCCCATATTGTGTTCACTTGACATATATACATATATGTTATTATTACTGTTAAGAATGTGACTGATTTGCAGAAGGGAACAGATAAGTGCAAATGTAATAATAATCACCTACCACAATGAGTGCATATTATCGAATGTAAGAGTAGGCTAAAAGCGATAGGGGGGTAGGGTGTTCAAACCATAGCATAGCGCCAATGTATCGTATCATCATCATTATCATCAAAACTTTCACACACACAAATCAAAAGGATAAGCAACTTAGAATTCATTTTAAAACTTAATAATTACTTAAACTGGCAATCTGAACACAGCCACGAAAAATACAATAGACCATCATATAATGCTAACTCAGTCTGACACGATAATGATTACTACTACTACTACTACTACTACTACTACTACTACTACTACTACTACTACTACTACTACTACTACTACTACTACTACTACTACTACTACTACTACTACTACTACTACTACTACTACTACTACTACTACTACTACTACTACTATTACTACTACTACTACTACTACTACTACTACTACTACTACTACTACTACTACTACTACTACTACTACTACTACTACTACTACTACTACTACTACTACTACTACTACTACTACTACTACTACTACGACTACTACTACTACTACTACTACTACTACTACTACTACTACTACTACTACTACTACTACTACTACTACTACTACTACTACTACTACTACTACTACCAATAATAATAATAGTAATAATAATGCTATTGTACTGTCACTACTTCCTTTACTCTACGATTTAGCTTCATAATCTATGTTTTTATGTGAATATGGTGTGGCAACTTGAAGCAATGCATATATGCATCAGATAATACATTGCATTCTACTGACATGTTTATCACCTTTCACTTTGGTATAAGTAACATGACATGTTGGGAGCAGTTTACAGATGAAAAAAAAGAAACTGTTTGTGTGAATAATGTGGATTAGTAAGGTGTTATATTAAATACAATAATACTTTCTTCAAATTAAATGGAAGTATAAGTAATCATCAAAATAAGACAGGAAACAATCATTGTTGCATTGTGTAGATAATATTATAAACCGAAGTTAGTGAAACAGTTTTTGACAAGACCTGACCAGAAAAAATTGGACAAGTATTCCATCCCAGTATGGAACTCGGCAGTACACATTCACAACTTACTACCAATTGACTAGTGACTACTTTCCACGAAACCCATCACAAACGAGTTTCAGGCATGTATGAGTTAGTCACCCACCACTGATATTAGATGATTGATTAATATCGTGAATTGATTGAAGTTAAGTTCTCAACTGTTTATAGGTTCAGCTCTCACTTTAGGACTTTTGGGTTACATGTTCGAAAGATGATGAGATCGTACCAACAACTACTAAATGAATGCTTTGCCAGAACTAACTAACTAACTAACTAACTGTTCAGTGCCTTTTAGTTTCCACTTATTATCTAACTAACCTCAATCTTTATTACAAACTAAAGGATAGCCAAATTACTAATGTACTGAGTCCAAACGAATGAATATAAAGAACAGAACAATTCTCAAAACAGTGCCTCTACATAAAAAAAGATAAAAAATACAAAATAAACGTGAATAAAATACAATTTAACAAAAATGATATCAAGATTAAAGTTTTCTAGGTCAGTCATCATTCAATAAAATGAAAACCTAATATCAGTATAGGGTTGTGGAGATGATTAAGTTATTGATTGAGATCGTGAACCGATTAATGTTAGATCACAATAGAAAACCTGGCAGCACTGGACAGTCGTCACGTCCTACTGTAGGATTCCTCCACAAACCTATACTGATAATTACCATGTGCTTACTAGTGACTAGCTTCGTGACGGAATTCTCGGAGTTCCAGTGAGAAGGCATGACCGCGAGATTCAAACCCAGGACCTGTCAGTCTCGCGCGCAAGGGCTTTACCACTAGACCACTGAACCGGTCGACATCCAACTGTATCAATATCTAACTTCAACCAACCCACGAAATTTCGGGTGCGCTCTGTTGAAGAGTTCCATACTAGGATGAGTTGGCCATTCAGTGCTTCCAGGCTTTCCATGGTGGTCTACCTTCAACTGACTCATGTATTCAATTATTAAGTTCCTACAATCTCCACAAAACCCCTGTCTGATTATAAATTAGTATATACTGATAAAGATAATAATAATATGACAACTTATGGATGATTGTTTAAAGTTTATGAGATCTAGTTATTTTACATGGATTGCTAAAAAATCAATGAATCATGTGCTCACTAGTAACTGACTTCAATATGTATTTTCTGGAGTTCTAGTGAAAAGCCTTGACCAGTGGAGTTCAACCGTATCTTTTTTGAGGCAGTAACTCATGGAAGACAATAGTGGACGATGGTGCAATTTCGTAGATTGGTTGAAGTTAGATATTAACACTGTTGGATGTCGCCCTGTTTAGTGATCTGGAGGTCAAGCGTTTGCGCGCAAGACCGATAGGTCCTAGGATCGAATCCCACAAGGCGGGATCGTGAATACGCACTGCTGAGGACTCTCATACTAGGATTAAAAGGCCGTCCAGTGCTTCTAGATTTTCCATGATGGTTTCGCTTTAATTGACTCATGAATTCAACTATTAAGTCGCTACAACCTCCACGGAACCTCTTTCTGATAATTAACTTAACCTTTCCACACATATATTGAAAATACAGTGAGTGTATAAACTGATTAAATGGTTAACTGTAATGCATTTCAAGGTATGATGGTTTCAGTGATGTTGGGAGCATGCTTGAAGTACTCACTATCGTGTTGAACGGTACAAACATAAAACTTTTTAATCTTAATTTTCATCAAAAGGAAAGAAACGCTACCACTAATCACCAAACATGAATGAGGTTGAAATAAATTGTATCGAAAATATTTGGGATTTAGATAAATCCTCATTGAAGATAGGCTAACTGAAACTCATTCACTATCTAATCTTAGTTGTCTCTACAATGACAACCAACTGTTTAATCCCAGAATGGAACTTCTTAACAGTAGCATTTCACGGCCCCGTCTTATAGAGTAATATCCAGGATCGGTTTTGCTCATGAAATCAGTTTTTGATTTAAACTGCAAAAATTTTTAAAAGTGTATATACGTTCCCGTAAAATATTCATACAAAAATATGGAACAAATATATGAAACCTAATAAACTCATCTAGAGTAATTAAGGTCACTTCAAGATAACTCGCGCCCTTCACTTTCTGTTCATTATAAATATCTGAATTTGCATAGTCATTGGTTACATAAGCAGACAGTCAGTTGTGATTCAAATAACCCCTCGATATTACTGATTCGAGTCCGATAGGTAGTATAATGTTCCCTAAGTATTGTAGATGTATTATAGTAACAAGTCCCAGATAATTCAATACCTGGGTTGCAGGTTTCCCACTGACTGTCTCTAGTCTCCTTACATCAAAATAGTGTATTCCAATGTCCGGTCAATAAGATTTGTGACTATATTGCAACATGATCAGTAAAATCCAATTAACAATACATTTTAGTTAATATAGTGTTGGTCACTACTCAGTGACACTTGTAATTCCCAATCAATTTTTCTTCTGGTTACATTGGATTAAACTATGACATCCTTTTAATCCTAATCTGTCATAACAATGTTTACAAGTATTTCGCTCCAATATTTCAGGTCTACAAAGATATTAATGAATGTAAAGGGATTTATAAACAATAAAAACAACTCTATTTCGTCCATGAAAACTTTGGGAAACACCATGTTCATATTGTATCTAGAAATATTCAATAACTCGTCGATAACGTAGATCTGTCTCATGGAATTAATAATCTTTTACGACCTCCAGTGTAAGAATGTATTGAGAGAGAAAAGATGTCTGACATTATTAGGAAAACTTATGTATTAATCTTAAAGAAGTATTTTAAAATAGAACAAGAGGTTGTTAAATACTTTCAATATTTGAATGGTAATATGTAAACAGAATTCCCCTGAAGTTATCCAAAACTCTTGGATATAATAACCCTAGAATGTTACATTAATTTTTAATTAGATATTAATATGATATTTTTCAAATATTGAAAGGAAGGTAATATCATTAACTTTCATACTGTTTGGATTATAATAAGCAATTCTTTTATATAAATTAACTAAGAAGGTATGGTGTTCTTGTTTCTGGTGCTTCTTGACAAAAATGAATCACATCAAACTGAATGATTACAGACAACCAACGAGGAAACTGTTGGGGACGATAGATTCCCAAAACTCATATTTTGTCATTTTATCTTATCGATTAACTTATCGATTAAATGTTTAAATATTTGAATGGCAGTCAATTGATGAACTTATCGATTAAATGTTTAAATAACAGTCAATTGACGAACTTGTCGATTAAATATTTGAATGACAGCCGATTGATGAACTTATTGAGTAATGTTTAAAAACTTTTACCATGACAATATCGATTATAAATATTTGTATAATTATGCTTGATTTGTATGCCTGATTGACCTGGTATCTGCTGGTTGCCTGTAGAATACACTTCTCTATCTTACCAAGACTTCTTGATCGAGTTAGCTAAGTTGGGGACAACGGACCAGAATAGCCTATATAGTCTCTGAATCCTTGATCCTTCGTTCCGTCCAGAATAAGCCGAATAAGTAGTAGTATTCAAGTATAATGAACCTAACAGTAACTGGCAGTGAAATATAGTAAACCAGAGGAACCAATAAGGAACAGAGAAGATAAGATAATCACTAAGATTCAAAAACAGTTGAGTTGAACACTTTGAAGAACTCTTGAATAAGCCAGTTCCACTGGAACCACCGGATATAGAAGCAGCACACACAGACCTCACCGTAGATGTCACTCCATTAATGATCGAAAAAATCGGAATGGCTAACAGAAAAATTATGAGTGTTAAAGCAGCAGGACCTGATAATATACCAGCCGAAGCACTAAAGTAAGATATAAAAGTAACTGAAAATATGCTTAACCTTCTATTCAAGAAGATATGGGAGGACGAACAGGTGCCGACGGACTGGGAAAAGAATACCTTATCAAGATGCCAAAAAATGAGATCTGAGCAGATGTGAGAACTGTAGAGGCGTTACACTAATGCCAGTACCAGGGAAATTCTTCATCAGTGTTGCTGACTCGGATGAATGACTAAGTAGACGCTCAACTTCGAGATCAACAGGCTGGATTCCGTGCGCAGACCAAATTGAGACACTACAAACCATCTTCTAATAATCAATTGAATGGAACTCGTCACTATACATCAACTTCATTGATTATGAGAAGGTGTTTGACAGTTAGAATAGGAAGAATTTATGGAAACGTCTTCGACACTATGGTGTACCTGAAAAGGTCATCAACATAATACAGAATTCATAAGACGAACTACACTGCAAAATCATGTTTGAAGGACGGCTGATAGATGCATCACAAGTGAGGACCGGTGACAGACAAGGCTGACTACTCTCCCTCTTCTTCTTTTTTCTGGTGGTCGACTGAATAATAAAGACCTCGACATCTTAGAAGACGCACGCGATACAATGGACAGTATGGATGCAACTAAGCGATTTGGACTTCGCAAATAACCTACCTATTCTATCCCATATACGTCAACAAATTCAGGTCGATACAAACAGTGTAGAGGCAGCCTATTCATCATTAGGTCTCAATATCCACAAGGTAAAAAGAAAGATCCTCAAATTCAACACGGAGAACAATAACACAACCACACTTAATAAAGAAAATCTGGAAGAGATGGTGACTTTCATGTACTTGACCAGCATCATCGATGAACAAGCAAGATGCTGTTGTAAAGGCAACGATTGGCAAAGTAAGGACAGAAGTCCTTCAAATGAAAAAACGTACGCATCTCAAAACAAATGTCAACCAACATCAAAGTTACAATCTTTATTACGAACGTCATGACAGTCCTATTGTATGGAGCTAAAACGTGGACAACTATTTATAAAAAGTTGTTTACGCAAGATATTGAATATCCGTTGGCCTGATACCATCAGCAAAAGCCTACTGTGAAAGAAAACAAACCAAATTCCTTCTGAAGAAGAAATTAAAAATAGACGTCAAAGGTGGATAGGATGCACATTACGAAGATTACTAAACTGCATCACAAGGCAAATCTTAACTTGTAATCATGAAGGAAAACAGAAAAGAGGCAGACTAAATAACACATTGCTCCAAGAATGGGAAGCAGACGTCAAAAAAAATAAATAGCAACTGTAATAAACTGGAAAGGATTGTCCAGAACAGAGTTACATCGAAAATACTGGTGAATGGTCTATACTTCTCTATGAAGGATAACAGCCATAAATAAAGAAGTAAACGTTCTACATAATTACATAGGTAAATATTTATCAAGCAAACTTGGCTTACATTTCTAGCATGTTTCGGTATGATACATTCGACTAGTTTGCCCATGAACATTTCAAGTTCTTCACCATCTATAAATCCATTACCTAAAATTTTGGTAAATCATATTGAAATATGGAATATAAGAATTACACATAGTATAAGTACAAAATGTTAATCTGTTAAATCTAATTAAAAATAACAAAAATAACCATGTTTCAATGATCTTAAAATCGATATTTCTTTCCTTACCCTGTTTTTAAAAATGATTATAATGATAAAGCTTTAAAGAATCAATAATAAGCTTCTATAGTGAAAACATTTCAATTTATTGATTAGGATCATGAACTGATCAATATTTGATTATTATTGAAAACCTAGAAGCACCAGATGACCATTTCGTCCTAATATGGGACTTCTCTACAGTGCACATTCATGATCCTGTACGTGAGATTTGAGCTAAGGATCTTCAATACCGCATGTGAAAGAAACTCAAAAATCTCCATAACCCCATTCTAATAATATTAATAATTTACTTAGACTCATTCCATATGAATTGAAAAATGGGTTTTAAGTCACAAAATTATTTCCCACTTCATCATTAACTTGAACGCATAGTTTAGTTATATTGTAGTGGACAACCAAGTGTGTATAGAACAAAATTACAGAGTTACTTGTTAAAAGAAAAAAACTAAATAGTAAATCGTTAATTTACAAAACATCATTCCATCATATCAAACCGGACTGTTGCCGTTGCAAACATCAATCCATTGTCTTACATTTCATTGTTCATACGTTTTCTTACAAATTCCATTGTGTTTTCGCTCTTTTTTTCTTGATCTTCCCCCATCTTCTGTTTCCAGACATTAAGTTCTTTAACTGGCGTTAATTACTACTTATATTAATATAAGTAGCACTCACCACAATATTAGTAAATATTATTTTTAATATCAAAAGCAACCTAAATCATAATGAATATTCCAAACAATAAGATAGCTTGTAATTAGATTGGTTTTTATTTATTCAGTGAAATACTACTGATAAGATAGTATTATTGAACAGGACAGCTACTATTTGAAAAAATTCATGTACTAGAAACTTCTAGAAGTATTTATATCACTATGAAATAAAGAAACCTGGATAGCATGAACGGGAAAAGTATCCTATTTAACATATTTATTGTACATGTTAATACTAATGACTAAAATTGAACTGATCACTTGTTAGATGATTCATATTTTCACCATTACAATCTAAAGTTCAGCATTTACATTCATAATATTAAAAAAAAACATGAAATAATAACATCAAGGAATACCTTGAAGATTATTGAGTTTCGATTGAGATCATGAATTAATTTATTTTAGACCACCACTGAAAACCTAAAAGTATTGAACGGCTGTTTTATTCTAGCTCGCGCTCACCTGAGGAGTCCCATACTGGGACGAAACGACCATCTAGTGCTTACAAGTTTGCAATGATATTTCACTGGTTGAAATCATGAGTCAATCGAAGCTAGATCACCATGGAAAACCTGGGGACACTGGACGGCGGTTTCGTCCTAGTATGGGACTCCTCACCAGTGTGTATCCACGATCCCCCCCGCAAGATTCGAACCCAGGACCTATCAGTCTAACATTGATCGATTCATAATCGCAATCAAAACTTTATTTGTTATTAACTTTACAGTTAATCAGGATGATATTCAAGTGTTGCTTATAGTTACTAACTCATTCACTATCCAATTATGCTTTCAATGAGTATATACAAAAATATATCATAGATACCAAAAGAATTGATTTTGGCTAATGAATGGTAAATTAGAATATTTAATTAAAATGCAACAGTGCGTTAACTAAGTAAAAATCAATAAATGGCCATCTAATTGCAAAACAATTGAAAAACTCATATAAATGAAATGTGAATTAATGATAATACGAAATTAGTTCATTTCAATTTATTTAAAATCTATCAAATGGATATATTTAAGGTTTGTCTCCAAGCAAAAGTGTTTCCCCCTTGTTCATAGATTACCTTGTTACATAACACAAATAAACTATGATAGAACAGTATCAATCCATCATGATTCAAAGTAAAGAGAAGAACAATGTCTGTGATGTTTAAAGTGTAATTTTAATAAATCGTTTGCCTAAAACATTTATAACACTAAACTAGGGAAAATAAAATAGAGATCAAACAATACACTGTAGTCTGAATGATTTCTAATTTGATTTACTATACAGAATATTGTATGAATTGTTTATAAAATAAGAGTGATCTGGTTGACATCTAAACAAATGTTTGTAGAGATGGTGGAGAATATTTGTAGCTCAGGTGGATGATTTTGATAAAGTTTTGTTCTTTGAGCTCAGAGAACAAAACTCCATCGAAATCATCCACCTGAGTTACAAATCTTCTCCACCATCTCAAAATCATATGAGTGTAATATGCTTCTTGTTGTTCGAAAATGGGAGAATTTCGTCAAAAGGCAGGCTTCCACTCGAGAACAACTATATTTTCTCCGTGAATGTCTTCGCCAGCATGTTCTGCCAACAAGTGTAAATACGACCAAAACAATCAAGCTCAGATAACAAACCTCCATCAAAATGTTTGTAGAATTTCAATCTTTACACTTTACTCTTTCTTATATGATTCGATTATAGTCTTTAGAATGAAACTTCTTTGATCATCATTGCGTTCTACCTTACAGTTATTTTAAGTGTGCATTGGAAACAATTTATGAAGCACACAAAGCATATTCTGTACATAATATAAAAATATATGGGTCGATAATTGTCTACACAATATATTATTATTAGCTTCATTCAATATTATATTTTTGGTACAGAATATAATTCTCAGCAAATTTATTTCAACAAGTTTCCTTTTCTTATTTCTTAGTCGATCCTGACGATGCAGAACTGGCCTGCATCAACACCTGAACAAAGAATAGGAAGTGAAGTAGTCAAACGCTTTGACAACTTCACTTATCTCCGAAGTCTGACGAAGTCTCAGCACGGATTCGAAAAACTCGTTTGACCCTTGACAAATTACGTCACTTATAGCGAAGGCGAGATATCCGTCTATCATTTAAGGGACAAGTATACTGCGCAGCGGTTCGTTTTGTTCTACTTTACGACTGCGAGACGTGGCTATTAAGAGTAGAGGATATTCGAACGCCACTAAAATTTGACTACAGATGACTCAGAAATATTACTCGCATCTGCTGGGATCACTGCGTAAGTAATAGAGAGGTTTGATGCATGGTATTAGGGAATGATGGTAAATTAGTTGATGAGGTTGTAAATCTTCATCGACTAAGATTGTTGGGCTACGTTTTACGTATGCATGAACACTGATTACCAGGATGCGCAACTCAGACTAGTGTTAGGGATGGTTTTAAGAAAGTTTGAGGCGGTCAAACCAAAACGTATCATTTATCCATAAGGTCACTAACTTCTGACATGAGCTACATTGGTAGATACAGATTACTTGATTGGTGTCGTGCGATTATTGTAACCAATGGTTGTAGACTCTTGGAGACATGGTTCAGAATTGATCATAGTGGCGTCGGTGTTTACACTCTTTGTCCTTCCGTAAACTATGAGATTAAAATTGCTTTATATTTTTCTTTCTACCAAATAATTCTTTCTTCCTGTACTATATCCTTATACACAATCCTTCTTTTATATATTACAACCACTGAAGTGACTACTTCTATGAATTCGGTGTTCATCTTGTTGTGCTAATGAGGTGTGGCAACTTGGATCAATCTACATATGTGCCTGGTGCTACATTGTAGCTGACTGACTGACTAATCGTCAGTTTAGATGTTAGCCGTTCAGGAATCAAAATATGTTCATTTTTTCAATGCATATTATCAGTCACTATGAAGTCACTGATTATACTTTTTGGTAACTTATACAACGAAAGATCGTAAACTTTTCATAAACGCACCTGAACAGATTATGCGATTAATAGATATTATGGTGTATTGAAACAAACGAAAGAAATTGATAACTTGTTGAAATATCTAGATGGCATGAACAAGTAGCCCAAATATTCAAGCTGACCATCAATATACCAGCTGTCAATATCATCTGTTATTAAAACCCAAGCATTTAAAGAACAAAATACGTTGAAAGTCATGTTATAGTCTATTTTTTTTGAAATAACTAACTGTTTCACAGAATTCAGTCTAAAATCGGTCTGTTATTACTTGAGAAAAATGATTCTGGAAGTGAACAAACTGGATATTTCCATTAAGTACCAGCACCCTTATGAAGGTTGGTGTATAAACAAACGATTTTTTTCTAGATTCCCTTACAATTGTCTTCATTCATTTAAAACTGTATACAATACACTGTAATAATAAATGAATTAAATTTATCACCACATAGAAACATAATCCATTAAGGTTAAATAAAATCAATATTACAGACTATACATGACAATACTCAAAACATTAAATACTTTACAACAATACATATAAAAATAGATAGTGGCTGGCAGTGTAATCCAGGACGCACGTTTCGTCCTATGTAAGACTCGTCGGTTGGATGTACCTGCATCTTAGAGTTGATGCTCAATATCAAGTGAATTAATACATATGAGATTTTAATATCTTCATTGATACATCAGTCTCATTTATTGTTAACGACATTATTCATTCACGTTCAAACGATTTTATGTTTGGTCGAATAATTTTGAATATAGTAGTAAGTAAACACAATATGATTATGCAATCACTTTTTTCTTTATATTTTCGACAGAATGATTTCAAATCAACGGTGATCTTTGAATTAGAAATTAGTAGGCATAATGAATGTTGAAATTGTATTACTATATGAGTCTATCTAAAAGTCTTAACGTCATTTGGTGTATGCTACTTAAATTGACTGATATAAGTAGTATGTAACAACAATCGGAAGTGGACTGTCTGACAATAGGAAGATTGAGAACATTGAATTGAAGACAACAAAAATATAAGCAAAGAGTAATTGTTATAACAACATGGATAAATGAATAATGAAGTTTGTAAGAGACAACTGATGGAAGATGTGAAAATGATTTATTTGATGTATCGTTTTAATATTTTATGAAGACACACTTAACAGAAAATTGTTTATCCTCACCAAGACTTCATTCAGTACAGTATGTTAGTAAACAGAAGTAAGCATGTACGATTATCAGTGCTCTCTACAAACCAAAAATAATGTCAAAGACAAGAACTTTATTTTCAACAAGTCTATACAGAATTGATAAAATATGGTAAATAGTGGAATTGTAGTGAACAAGAACACGGGTGGGGACAAACGGATGTATTTAGCACAACAATTACAGTCTATCTCAACAAAATCTGAATACCATATAGTAAATCGTCAATTTGCAAAAGATTCATGCATCAAACTAAACTGGACTGTTTCTGTTGCAAACACCAATCCATTGTCTCCCATTCCATTGTTCATGCATTTTCTTACAAATTCCATTGTGTTATCGCTCTACCTTTCTTGATCTTCGCCATC
This sequence comes from Schistosoma margrebowiei, assembly GCA_944470205.2. Taxonomy (NCBI): domain Eukaryota; kingdom Metazoa; phylum Platyhelminthes; class Trematoda; order Strigeidida; family Schistosomatidae; genus Schistosoma; species Schistosoma margrebowiei. The sequence goes on from OX104027.1 coordinate 11,102,030, forward strand.
TTCCGCTACCAGACACTACGCTCTTTTAGCGCACGTTATATACTACTTATATCGGTATAAGTAGCTCACGCCATAGAATCAGTGGCCAACCTTCTTCCCTATTTGAAATTCTTTAGCTTAAGGCACTTGAATCTCATTGTTGTTGTTCACATTAGGACTCAAACCCAATACCAGACAGTTAAAGCATTTTATAATTTATCTATGAATCTAGTGAATTCATTAAGACACTCGCTCATGCAACAGGTATGAATTTCAGATTGAATGATCTTGGCTACCTTGAAGTGAAAGAAATATTTTTTTTAGAAATTACATTGTTAGCTACATTCCATCTATTCTACACACAATTGCGATGCAATGGCTTAATCAAGACAATCTTTAAAAGATCTATATATTCCATCTGAATATCTTAAAGCCTAGTTTTTCTATGAGATAGTTATGATTTTCATTGAACAGATACACAATCAATATTAATAACTTTCAGTACACAATGAATATACTTCTCAATATTTTTCACTAACCGCAGTTGGATTCCTTTTTCAGTGAATACAATGATTATCAAGATTTCACTTGATTGAAATACTATAAAGAAAACATATCTAACTTTGTACTAATACTTACGTTAACTCCATATACTGAAAATAATCATCCAGTCAATATAAACTGTTATCATTGGTCTTTTAGAATGAAGGGATTACCAAATTCGATATGCAACTTTATGATAGTTACCTTGAATTTAGAGGTGAACTACAGATTTAAAATTATAAGGTACACATTAATTTATTGATTAGGTTATAAAATAATGGGTACAGTAAGTTTGTGACGATTGTTGAATTTCCATAGGTCCTATTACAGACTGCTTCTACTTTAATAATCTTTAATAACCAGGAAATATTACTGCTATTTCGTCCAATAATGGGACTCCTCAGTCTTGCGTATCTACAAACTTATAGGGAATTAAAACGAGGAATTTCAATCTTGCGGAAAGCAATTAACGTCTAGAACACTGAGCAAGCATCTAATATTGTACACTCTTATGAAGTTGCATCCTAAATTTAAATAATTGTCTAGTATTTGCTGGTTTTCGATGATTATTTAACTAAGATCAGTTTGTAATGTAAATTTTGAGTCATGAATTGCAATTATTTATTCTTAAACTCGGTTTATAACTGTATACTAGTCAACCTTATGATACAATACAAGTGAACATCAACTCTGAAATGTAGATACAACCAAATGACCAATTACAAATCAAACGAAGCTCGCATCCTAGATTCGACTGTTAGCCACTATCCATCTTTGCTTACAATATAAGTAATTTTATTTGTAATTTTAAACCTTTTAACCATTATCTATCATCTTTCTATAAAACGCATGAAATGATTATTGGATATTATTAAATGGTTATAAATATTGTAGTGAAGAAGAACACAGGTGAGGACAACCGAATAATATATAGCACAAAATTACAGAGTTACTTGGTAAAATTGGATAACCATACTATAATATTTTATTTGCAAAATGTTCAATAACTGTCTCGAACCTCGTTGTTCTTGCATTTCCATACTAATTGCTTTCTATTCCCCCTCTTCCTTTCTTCATATTCCCCATCTTCCGCTGCTAGACATTAAAATTCCTGACTCGCGTCATATACTACTTATATCAATATAAGTAGCACGCGCCACACTATTACGTCATTTTCATTTATAGATATACAATCATATTCAGGGATTATAAATGGTACATATTTGTCAATATCAATGTAATAATTTAACGGATTAAAAATGCCATTTATAATGTCTTACCTTACATTTTTTATTAATTATATTTATATATAATCATATATGATAATTTCCTGTTAGAATAAAAGACAATTTATATTTCCTTTTACACTATATAATCTATTCCGTATGCATATGATTATTTCCAAAGTAAATATGGCTTCCCATTTAATGGATTATTTATGTGCCCGTAAATGCCCTGGTACGGCTGAGGGTGGGGAGAGTCCGCTCTGCCTCTCGAAATGCTCTCACATCACCACGCGTAGACAGTCACTACCAAGGAAGTCCTACTCACTGCATTCTCGTGGCACCGGTGTTGTTTACTGAATTAAGAGGATGAAAAGCGAATGTTCGACGCTTTAACCGGGTTGATGGATATGAAGGATTGACCTACGGAAGTTGGAAAACCCTGATTCCAAATCAATAGTGCACATGAGCTCTAGTACCCTGAGAGAACAAATGGCGTATGAACCAAGTGTTGTTCACTGGCTACCATTGGACTACAGCTCCTGACCTTGCCCCACTGTCCTTTAGGTCGAAGGTCCCCTAAGAGAACCACCTAGTTTGGTCTGGGCACTCAAGCAGTATCACAAGTGTCACATATATCAAAGATAACTGCTACTGGCCTCACTGTTAATGTGCGACGCATAGGCATTTGGTGCTCCATTGTACTAATATTTATATATTCAAATAAATTAACAAGTTATTTATGTTGTAGGAAATTTGTGAAGATTGTAAATATTTTCGCAGTGTAAATCGCGAACTGACTTTAGCTAGAACATCACTGACAACCTGAAAGTACAGTCTCACTGTACCATAAGTACACACAAATTTCTAATGACTATGTATTAAAAAAACTATTGACACTTGACTACTTACAAATAATGAAAGTTAGTGAACATTCTTTACATAAAGTGATTGGAACATGTTTTATGAGTATCAGAATATAACCTAACTTTACAATCAATATTTCTCAAGTAAATGATTGTAGAACATAGAGAGAGAATTAAAAAATTAATAAAAAAACTGTGGTCTATTCTGATAGAATTTCGCTCTTTGAGCTGGAGAACGAAACTCCATCAAAATTAACCACCTGAGCTACAAATCTTCTCCACCATCTCAATATATGATCTATGAAATGTACATTCAGGGAATTGACGGTTTTATTGATTATAGTTTTCATAATATTATAGTTTCCTTGTTTTACTAAACTAAAACAGTAATAATAACAATTTGAAGAAAAACTACATAACCTCTATTGTGGTCTGGGTTACTTATATCCACACAAGTAGTATATAACGGTGGTCAGGCTTAGAATGTGTTACAGTAGGAGGTCGATGAGGAAAGAATGGGAACAGAATTCAATTGGTATTGAAACATGAGAGCAATGAAATCTGAGACAATGGATTGATGTTTGCAACAGAAACAGTCAAGTTTGATATAATGGATTGATATTTTGCAAATTAACGATTTACTATATTTTCACAGATTGAAATCATGAGTCAGCTGAAGCTAGACCACTATTAAGAACCTGGAAGCACTGGACGGCCGTTTCGTCCTAGTATGGGACTCCACAGCAGTGCGCATCCACGACCCCAAACCTCGCGGGATTTACTATATGATTCCCAGATTTTAGTGAGATTCTCTGTAATTCGATTGTCCTCGCTGGTGTTCTGTTCACTACACTGTTATTTCAATAATGAAAATTACAAGTGATGTTTAACATAAATGGGGATTGAAGTCTCTATGTAGCTGATGAAAAAATAATAGGATCAACACGTTTATATGTCGTTTCATTGAAATTTCCATTCACATTATGATCTGGTTAATAAAATGAGAATGTATTTACGTGATGTGACAGTAAATATTAACAAATTTTATAAGTTTTCTCAAGGCATTTGTAACAAAATCTTGATTCTAAAGATCATTTATATTTATCTAATCTAGGTGTTGCATCTGGTTAGCATTTTAACCATACACACGAACAAATGTGAATGAAGATAACTAGTGTAGCAGCAACCTCTGCATCAGCCGGTCACAACATACACAAAGGAAAAAGCGAAATCCTCATATGTTACACGGAGAACAGAAACCCAATCACACTGGATGGTGAAACTCTTGAAGATGTGGAATCCTTCACGTAACTGAGAGGCATCATCGATGATCAAGGAGGATTAGATGCAGACGTAAAGTCGAGGATTGGAAAAGCAAGAGCCGCATTCTTACAATTGAAGGACATATAGAACTCAAAAAAATTTTCAACCAATATCAAAGTCAGAATCTTCTTTTACTATACAGTGCTGAAACTTGGAAAACTAATACAACCATCATCAAGAAGGCACAAGTATTTATAAATAGTTGTTTATGCAAGATACTCAATACCCATTGGTCGGATATCACCAGCAACAGCCTAATGTGGAAATGAACAAATCAGCTTCCAGATAAAGAGGAAATTAGGAAAAGACGATGGAAATGGATAGGACATACACTGCACAAATTGTCAAACTGCATCACGAGGCAAGCACTAACTTCAACTATAGTTAAGAAGATATTCAAATATTTCCAATGATATCAACTTTACATAATTTTATATATATACATTGGCGGTGATGTATATTTTTTGGACAAAGATGTTTAAAGCCAGAGGTTAATGAAAGAATTATTATTCTGAATGTATAGTGCTCTATCTCTATTTTTAACCACTTATCAGATGATAATATAGTATTCATATAATATATCATACATTGCTTTCAGTCTTCCATTTACATCTTTTGATGTTTCCTGCCCTATGAACTGTCTCCCTCGTCTGGTCTCCAAGTGTTCTGACAACATCATACCTTCGATGCACTGAAACTTTTCACTCCATCTGATAATTACGGCAACTTCGACGTCATATTCCGTCACATACTACTAATAAATAATCTTGTGTGTAGTGTTCACTACACTCCAATCCTAATTCATAATAGTAAGCATCTTTGCTGACTAACTTGGATGAACTATGGGAACCCAAATGACTGTAGACATTTACATCTGTATTGATTGATGAAAAGAATGATTATAATATTTTAATTGATACATGTCATAGTTTTACACTAACTAATTTATATTACGTAAGAATGTAGATAATGATAGTAAGTCAATTATACAAAAGTTTCATTATTCGTAAAACAAATAATAATGAGTTATTAATGAAATGGATGATTGTTGTCAATAATACATAGTCTGATTACTTCAATGTAATAAGTGACATATTGCATGCTCCTAATGAAGACGATAGGATAGAGTAAATGGTTATACAAACTCATATCTTCTAATGTATGTGAGATATGAGTTTTAGATGTGAATGGCAGGTTAGTTAGATATGATTCTATATCAAAACTTTATTACTTATCCTTTTTTTTAATCATTTTAATGGTCTACACTAGCTAGTAAATACATATGGATGTAGTGGAATTTGTCAAAGTCATCATTATTTATTGAATGTTCAAAGATTATTGAATATAGATGGTGGTTGGAGGTAGTCAACAGGAAACCCTGGACCCGGGTTTCGTGCTACTTGGCACTCGTCAGCAAGGTGTACCTGTAATCTTGAGGGAACTGGTGCTCCCTGGCGGATTCGATCTCGTGTCGAGTCACCTAGACTGGTGGCCACATTGCAACATGATCAATAGAATTCGATCTGCACTAATAAGGACTAGACAAGCAAGACATTGATCACCACCCAGTGATCAATCAATTGTAATTATTGAATATAATAATACAATGTTCTTTAACTATTACATAAACGAAATAATGATAGACTGTCATTTCTATCTGTAGTAATCATTTGACCAATTGATGTAAAGTCAGTTAGAATAGAATCATTCATATTTAAGTGAAAGGTAGATAAAGATAATGAATAGTTCTATTTTCAAACGTCCAATTCATACTTTTATTTGTTCCTCAAAAAAAAATAATAATAATAATAAATATAAAATGAAACCATTGCAAAATAAATTAAGTGCCATGTAAAGATCTTAATTTACCATAAAATCAATACTATTTGTCTGCGTCAACATACAAGTAAGAAAGTGAAATAGTGGAGAGTGTTGATCACTTCATTAATCTTGTAAGTTTCATCAGCTCTGGTGGGTTAGAGTCTGATCAAATCTTCGAATAAATTCAGCTTTGTTTGAAATTTTCCACCTTACACCACTGGTGATTTAGTCTAGATGTCCATCCCTCAAGCGAATGATGAATTTATTGATCAGTGGATGTTCAAAGTTTTCGGGGACGGATTCCACTTTCAACGTTAATATTAACATCAAAATGTTGATAGGTTAAAATGACGAATCATAAATAGAATGAAAGGTGCTTCCTGTATACCATTGCCAACCACAACTTATCTATCATAAATTAACAGTAGTAAGTAACAGTAGTAAGTAAGTAAGTAACTTATAGTCGCAATAAAACAATTTGATTTATTCATCAAGCTGAGTGTATATCATTCTATTATATGTCCGCAAAAAATTCTTAATCAAAAATTGAAAAATTATACAAAGTTTACTTAATACAAAACAATGAATATATGGAAAAATTTGACAATGTGTAAATGTCAAAGAGATCGGATTGATTCAAGTAAACGATCCCAAGTCAATTTAAAAACGTCACCCCATTGCACAAGCTGAGAGGCTTGGAAGTGAATGGTACTGGATTCGAATCCCAGAGTTAGCATTAACTCCGAGATACAGGCACATCCAGCTGACGAGTCTTAAACAGGACGAAACACACGTCTTGAATTCCACTGCTAGACACTATCCATCTTTGTTTATAATGGATTGATTATAGTTTATAATAAGAATTCTTCTGTGATCTAACTTAACGATAAACCTGACCAAATTGAATAGACTAGGATCGCTTTGTAGAAATACTTTCGTTAAGAAATTTATACTTCTGGCCTATATTTGTTTACAAATAGTTTTATAGTGTAGGAACAAGCCAGCTAGAATTGAGAATACAGTTCTTATGTATAATGAGAATTAAAAATACCTTTCTATACTGCTCAAAACGTTTAAAATGATAATAAGGAATTAGTTACTATCTTTATAAAGTAAAAATGTTAATGTTGAACGTAACGAGTCCTGTGATTAGTAACTTAATAGATAATAGATAAGAGTTAAAGACATAAGGTACTGAGTTCGAGTCCAAATGGGAATATCAGTACTTGGATATGAGTACATCCATTTGATGAATGATGAATAGAACAAAACGCTTGCCATGTATTACATTTCTAGACACAATTCACTTATTTTTAAAGATTCAACCCAATGTTTATGTAAACTCTGTTCTTTATAGTTTCTTACTTCCATAATATTTATCAATTAACTATTCATAACTAATGTAAATAACATACAAACTTCTGTTTTTGTTTATTCAATAGTATCTGACTTATAAAAGAATGTAATATATGTAAACAATGAATTACTAAACGATTTCTATGTAAACATTTATAGAATGATATAAATCCTTTTTTATAAATTATTTATTGTTTTCATTAATTAATCAAGACTAAACAAGTGATTAGATTCACTTGATATCGTTTCATTGTTTAGGACTGCAAATCATCAGTCTCTTATTGGTATATATGCAAACTGTGCGTATTCTCTCTATATTGCCTTAATTTACGAACATTATAAGTAAACATGGATAATGATTAGCAGTGGAATACAGGACGTGCGTTTCGTCCTGTTTGGGACTCGTCGGCTGGACTTATCCACATCTAAGAGTTGATGTTCACTCTCAGACTCAAACCCAGTATCATTCGCTTCAAACGCCATCACTTTATCCAGTCATTTACTGAGTCCTGGTAGCCACTTGCTTGTGCTGTCACACTTCTGTACAGACAGAAGTACTACTTCGTCTTCGGACCTTGAGTTTGTTGCTTTTAGTCTTACAGCTCTTCAACCGACCTGTCTGGCATGGTAGAACTTTTAGAGACCGTTGTTCCAGCCAGTATAACTCGGTTGCTTCATCACGATAGCTAAGCCCGACCACCACGTCAAGGTAGCAACAACGGTCTGGACTTGCTTGTGCAATGGGATTCGATTTATTTCGTCAGATACAAACCTGATTATTTATAAACCTAACTGTTTAGTTTATAAGTTAACAGTTTTCCTATGCAAATTTGACTCATTTATTGTACAATGATTATTGAGTCTTTAGAATGTTTAACAACCTAAATACTACTGATCTACACTCATCATTAAATAGTAGAATAATTACAAGTCGATAGTGAAGGTTTACAGTAAATCATATATTAGTATTAATACTGGGTATTAATACTAAGTGACATGAACAAATTAACTAAAATCTATATATTGTGTTTATAAATTAGGAATCGAAATGTTTGCATGTTACTTGTAAGGGTTTGTAGTGTCACGTTGGTGACGTTATGAACTATGTGTCGATTGATGTTTACCGACATTTATGCATCTTGTGCGAATGGTCTTGATACTGCTAATTAGTCACATGTTTTTATTTATAGTTGTATTGTAGCTAGTACTACGATAAAGGACGTATATGTCAACCAACTCGAAGTTTCTCAAATGAATGGACCATCATCCCAGATTTGATGTTCATATTGCAAATTGAACTCAATATCTTTACTTCATACTTAAGCATGTTATCCTTTGAGATCTAATGAGAACATGAACACTAAGAATATAGGTAAATGAAGGTTGTGAGTCCTAAACTGAATGGGATGTGCATCCTGAATTCCCCTACTAGCTAATATCATACTTTAATGCAGTAGCTGTAATTGATGGAACTAATCAATTTCAAGAGTTATTTTGAACTCAACTTACTGAAATTTACTTAAGAACTGGAATGCGGAAATACTGAACCATGCATTTATTCTGTAAAGTAATTTTCCGTTAACTTTTTACATCAACTGTGTATCATTGATCTCTTGTAGGATTAAGACAATTCTACTGAACTATCACTCATCGGCAGTCAACATAAAATGCTCTAAAGTTAAACAGTCTCAATCAATAAAATAACCTCTATCATCGAATACAGGTACTGATGAATAATGTGTGTTGTTTGTAAATAATATCAAGAATTTTCTAGTTTTCACTATTTGCTCTGATCATACTTAGGCAACCATTGGGAATCAGAAACCATTGAATAGTAGTTTTCAAATAGTGTGGGATTCTTCCTGAGTGTAATATCTACAAGCCCACCACGATAGAACATAGGACCAGTAGGTCTCGTGACGAACCGACAACTGAGCCGATATTTAACATTTGACATTTATAATTTCATTCAATTCGTTATATTGTTTTTTTCAATATCACTAATAAATAAGTGTCTTATCTTTCATATAGTTGACCTCCATTGGTCACAGCAACTCATTAGAAATTAGAGAATTACCTCTCGAAATTAGCCATATATTATTTTAAACATTTATTATTAACGCCATATTTAATCTGAATTAAACAGGAATCTGGTTGCTAAATAAAATGGTTATCTTATACATTAAAAATTTAAGTAGTTGAAATCATGAGTCATTTGAAGCTAGATCACCATGAAAAACCTGGAAGCACTGAACGGCCGTTTCATCCTAGTATGGGACTCCTCAATAGTGCGCATCCACGATCCCGCCCCCCACCCACGAAATTCGAACCCAGGATCTATCAGTCTTGCGCGCGAGCGTTTAACCATTAGACCTCTGAGTCAGCATCCAACGGTGTTAATGTATAACTGCTCACTAGTGACTGACATCAATAGACACTCCTGAAGTTGTAGTGAGAAGCCGTGACCAGTGGAGTCCAACTAGGTCTGTTGTGAGATATCAGCTCACTGAAGACAACGATGACGGTAGCGAAATCTCGTGGATTGGTTAAAGATAGACATTAACACCGTTGGATGTCGACTCAGCGGTTGAATGATTAAACGCTCGCCCGCGAGACTGATAGATCCTGCGTTCGAATCTCGCTAGGCGAGGTCATAGGGAGTCCCGTACTAGGACGAAATAGCTATCCAGTGCTTTCAGGTTTTTCATGGTGATCCAGCTTCAATTGATTTATGATTTCAACTATTGAAAATACTAAATTTCTCTACAAAACTCCTTCTGATTGATAATTTAGACTATAACATCTAACTGGGAAAATGTCACTCACAACAACCAGAGTTCCATTCACATAAGTATTAACTAATTCTTTATACTTAAGAATGAAAACGGATATATAAATATATAATTTAACCGAACATAAAGTTTTCAAATGTATCTTGTGACCTATAGAAAATAGGTGATACTCCCATAAAAATGAATGACTTATAGATGTTTCTTCAATGTGAAAGCGCTTTCTTTTCTTATATACTATTTGTTTGTTGTTTTTAATTACTTGTCTATCCTTGTACACAATAGATGAACAATAAGCATTTGACATCGTTTTCGAATGATCATTTAGAAGAAGAAGAAGAAGGAAAAAAAAACGCCTGGATAATCAATACTTTATTTGGAAGAGAAAACGAACATTTGAAAAGGTAAATAAAAATAAATGAGAAGATAAACTAATTAATGACAACAATATTATGTGTAGTATAATTAGTTCAATAAATTACAAGATTCATTTCATGATATTGTCTTGTATTTACAACAACTTAACTACTCATGTTTTCAATGGATGACATTCATACCATGATATATGTATGTAAATTGATGAAAGTTGACTATGCAGTTAACTCTTTAAATCTAAACATCTTTGTTCTGACAAATTCAAACTTCATGTAACATAAAATATGTATAATGTAATCATTGAATGCATGAGTTGATGTAATCTAGACTATCATGGAAAGCCTGGAAACATTGGACAACCAACTCGTCCTAGTAAGAGACTTCTCAGCAGTGTATATCCATGATCCTAAACGCGGGATTCAGACTCAGGACCCTAGGTCTCGCGCGCGAACACTTTACCTCTAGACCGCTAAGTCAGCAGGCATCCAATGGTTTTAATGTCTTACTTCAACTAATCCATGATATTGCTCTGCCGTTCACTATTGATTTTAGTGAGTAACTGGATGCACACTGCTGAAGAGTTCCATACGAAGACGAAACGGCCATCCAATATTTCTGGGTTTTCAATGGTGGTCATGAATTCAACTATTAAATTACTACAATCTCTACAAACTCTCTATTCTGATGTGTATAATCTTTCATGTTTTCCGATCATATATTACGATCATAATTTTTATCTAGATTCATGTTCTTACTAATGTGACTAAGATTACTTCACTTTTGAGTTTTCTATAATTACTACCGTTTTCCTAATTCTGACTATTGTGATCATAACAATTTACATATGTTTCTTCTATAAGATGACATTGAATTCTCTCTCTTTATCTTATATACATTTAATTTACATGAATCTGTGCATCGAAATTGTATAAATATAGAAAACATTATCAAATTTACATTTCACCATTGAAATAAATGTTGAACAAATAATTACAAGATGAAACATTCTATTTATTTATATAAACAATTCTGTCTACTAGCATCAGAAGGGGTTTTGTGGAGATTGTGGTAGTTTCAACAGTTAAGATCATGTATCAATTGAAGCTAGATGTGGAGCTGTGTCGTGGATGAGTACTGCTGAAGAGTCCCATACTGGGACGAATCGGCCGTCTAGTGCTTTCAGGTTTTTCATGGTGGTCTAGCTTCAATCAACTAATGATCTCAACTATTGAAATTCTGCTTTTATTTAGGTTATTTAGAGTACACTTGATTCTACAATAATTAAGATGATTGTTTTACAAAATGACACTAACTAAATGAAAATCTAGAATTCACTGTCCAAATTCTCCAGATGAAATATAATCAATATTCTCATTTCTTTTTTTCAACTTTGACAATAAAAAGGTATTCAGCATGTGAGAAAATCAAACTATCCAATTTCATTCACAACAATGGTGAAATAAATTAAACCTTAAATCACTATCATAAAACACATATAAATGATAAATATTCAAGTTTCATTGAAATCATGAATTGATCAATGTTAGATTATCATTGGACGGTTGTTTCGCCACAGTATGAGACACTTCAGGCACTGAGCTGTCGTTTAATAGTGTCAATGTCTAACTTCAACCAATTCACGATACGAAACAATTTCTAAAGAGTCTCATAGTAGGAAGAGACAGTCATCCAGTGCTTCAAGGTTTTCAATAGTGGTTTAACATTGGACGGATCATGATTTTAATAAAATTCAACAAACTTTACAACCCAAAACTGAAAAATATTTAAGTCATTTTCAACGTTTGGATGTTCTTTGTTCTAAATGGATGGTTTTATTTATAAACTTTTATTAGTTTATGGTTTATTCCTCATTTCTGAACACATCATGAATCATATTTCAATCATTGATGAATGGTGAATTTTTTCCGGCACTTTTGGTATATATGCTGGTTACTGGGTAGCATTTCTACTGTTGTCTAATTGTTCATAGCATGAAATTAATTGTCATTTTTAACATTAGCAATCACTAAGTTGTAAAGCTTGATTCTATCTAGTTTATTTAACATATTAGGAAAACTCTGGCTTAAACTAAAATTACTATCCTGTGTTCACTTCAGTTAATCAGTCAGTTATTATCAACATCAGATCTGACATCAGTGTATTTATTATTTTTATTTAAACACATAAACATTGATACATGGAGGCGCCAAATACATATACGCCACATAATTCATTCAGTTTATGTGAAGGTTGGGATACTGCCCGGGTGCCCGAACCGAAGCAGGTGACATCAATGTAAATTTTCTCAAGTGGTTACATTTACGGTTGATTGGTGTCATTATTATCATTGTGATCATTAAAATCCTAGGCATTTGAAAATTATCAGGTTTCGTATAAAAGAAGGAACGAACAATGGAACTATCAAAATTTATTAAAAAAATTTCTATTTAATACTAATGCGAACACTACAAACATATAAGGAGATTCGTTGTGTGGACTTGATGTTTTAGTTACTAATACTGAATCGGTTAGATTACATTTGGTATTTTTCATCTTTTTACTTAATATGTGTTTATATAAGCCAGTTCATCAATTTATACAACAACTGATCGTTACATCAAATCATAATGTACACATTTCAGTGCATACGATTTCCAAATTTAATTATTTTCTACAGCTTCAAAAATGTTTCATTACCATGGCTAAACTCTACATCAACTCAATACAAACCTAAATCACAGATATAAGCAAAGGTGGATGCTTGTAATGCGATAAGATAGTTGTTGGAGGTAGTCATCATGAAACCCCCCCCAAATGCCCTGGTACGGCCGAGAGTGGGGTGGACCCGCCCTCCCTCTCAAAATACTCTCACACGGCCACATGCATACAGCCTCTGCCAGGGAAGTCCTACTCACTGCCTTCTCGTGCCACCGGTGTTGTTTACGAAAATGAGAGAACGAAAAGCGAATGTCTGGCGCTTTACCCGGATCCCAAACCAATGGTGCACATGGCCTCCAGTACCCTGAGGGAACAAATGGCGTATGAACCAATCGTTGGTCACCGGCTACCATAGGACTGCATCTCCTCACGATGCTCCACTGCCCTGTGGATCAGACCTTTAGGTCAAAGGCTCGGGGTGTGACCCCCTGAGAAAACCACCTGGTTCGGTTTGGGCACCCGGGCAGTATCACAGCTCACACGCACACAAATATGGTTGGCGCATATATATTTGATGCCCTCTTGTACCGATATTTATGTGTTAAAATAAATAAATAATAATAAGGTTTCGAGGTACTTACCACGCTCCATCAAGACGTGCCTGTAATCTTAAGAGAACTGATTCTCTCTCGTGTCACCCAACTTCATAGTTACAGACGTTACCACTCAGATATTCGGGTCGTGACTGACGTCCTGTAGGACTTGAGGCAATATCAAGGTAATCCGTACAGGATACACATAAGGCAATAAGAGACTAATCAAGTGCAGTCGTAAACATCAATGAGTAACTTTATTTAAACAATACTGAGTGAATTTAAATAACAGATACTTTTAATAAGCAACTATATCAAGGAATTTTGTCAGTAATAGTTAATCGCCACTTAAACTCAGAATTAAATGACTGATTTAAGGAGCATTTATTGTCAGCTCGGATCATATCTTCAGTGCTTATTTTATGTATTGAGATTTTTAGTGACCCCACACTAGTTTTCTTTCGAAATAGCTGGCAAATTTATTCATCTTATTACTTTCATAACTAATTCAAAACAAATCACTTTTATTAAAATAATTTTTTTTAAAAAAAAAAAAAACTTACCATCTTGATCGAAATGATTCCAAACATCACCAAATTGTGAAGCTGTGAAATTACGAAACTTTTTTGTATTTGGATCAAAATAACTTAATAAACAATTTCCAGATCGATAATTTTCCATACGTCTTGCTTCAGGTATTTCAGTTTGTAATGCTTCACCAGGACTCATACTTAAACGTCGATAAGCCATTAGTTTATGTATATGATATAATAGATATTATTATTATGATGATGATGATAATCTTGATCAATTATGTGAAAATTATGTTTCTTTGATTTTACATGAATCAAAAAAAAATTAGGTTAACATATTGTACCGAAAAAACTAACCAAAAAATAACAAGATTTGGGAAATGAAATTTTGAACTAGCCAATAAGAAGTGAGCAGATGAAATTTGATTGGTTCACGTAGATGACCAGATATATAATGAAAATAATATTTTGGATAAAAGTTTTGGTTTATGGATCAAGAATGTGAATTGCAGGGTTTTTTTGGGCGAAACTGAAATATCAGGAATAATGAGTAGTAGAAATAAGTGTTAAATGTAACAAATACTTAACTGTCTCTTTAAATTGTATAAATAAATTAATACTGCCCTAAATATTCAGTTATGAAGTAAACCTTAATCTAGAGAGATTAGATCTTATGGAAGGAAAAATCAGACAACGCGTTTTGTATTTCCTAGTGAAATTCGTTCGTTTATATGATTACAGATTATTATTATTGTATTGTCAGTTTGTAATGAAAAGCCCTAATCTTAAACGCCTTATCCCTACCCTGAATATCTAACGAAAACTAGGAACAATATTGGAACCGAAAAACCTATTCGGCTCAAGAAGACAAATAGTCAATTTACAGATAGAGTAACCTACAGAAAACTTTAACGAATATATGAAATATGCTAAATCTGTCTATAGTTTGTAATATTACTGGTCACTTTCTCTCTTAAAATATACATGTGTTCAGTGTATGACATGGTGTCGTGGTATCAAAGAAAGCTGTACAGGATTGGCTTCTGTTGGTCCTTCAAGAATCTCTCGTTGGGGGTCCTAGAGATCATGCAACATAGTGCCTTCAGATGTTATCAGATAAGGTTCAGAATAGAAGTCAGTGACGATCCTGCTGTAACTTTCTTTTACTTTCATCATAAAAACTTGGACGTAACTTTTTTAACGGGAAGTATTCTTTCTTATTGTACCTTTGCTAAATGAACTGCCTCTTCCATGTCACTATCATACACTAATTTCTGTACGTTACTGTTTTCCTTTTACTTATACTCACTTTACATCATCTATCTCTTCACATTCTCAATGTTATTGTAAGACACATATGTATATGGTGCCCATTTATACCAATATTTATGTATTCAAGTGAATAAAACATCCAGCTGCATATTTTTCTGTTTCGCTAAGACCAGGCTGATAATTTGTCCCAGTTGTTTTAAGCTCGTTCCTGATTGTATAACGTCGTTACATTTTGTTTAACTCAATAAAGAAAGTTACTGATTTAACTCTTTATGTTGAATATTGTTCTTGATTTTAATGATATTTATTAAAAATGTCTAAGAATGAGTGAAAAACAATGAATTCCCTTTGAATTGATACAACACTTATCATCATTATGATTACTTTGTTTTTGAATTATAACATTACCAATGCTCTTACTGTATTTCTTATTGCTTTGAATAACTTTTATTGTAGGAATACGCCCTTCATATCTATAACGTTTCATTTTACCATTCTGTCAATATATGGATATATATATATAAGCATAAATTTCGGACTAGTTTAAACGTGTTCCCTATCCAAGGTCATCCAAGTGAAATGTGAATTAGAAACAAGAAATAATTCTGATCAACTCCTTATTTCATTGTTGAATTTTTTCAATATAAGATAGTTGACGAATCCTAAATAGGATGAAACGGGCGTCCTGGATTCCACTGCTAACCACTATCCATCTTTGGTTATAATGCTTGTGACTTAAGGCAATATAGAGGCAATCCGCACAGTATGCACATATGCCAATTACACACTGGTCAATTGCAGTTCTAAGCAACATGAAGTGAATACCCAATAATCTTTTATTTCCTTTGGCATTGAGGATTACAACTGAGGGTTTGCCTTGTGGTACAGTTCGGTGCGTTCTTCAATGTGTATCCTATCCACTTTCAGCAATTCTTCCTCCGCTGGGATTTGGTTTGTTCTCACCCACAGTAGGTTGTTGCTGATAGTCTCTGACCAATGGATCCGAAGTATTTTGCATAGACAACTGTTAATAAACACTTGTATCTTCTGGAAGATGGCTTTCGTAGTTCTTCAAGTTCCCGTCTCATACAGCAAAACTGTCTTGACATTTGTATTGAAAATTCTGACCTTGGTGTTGGGAACTTTTCTTTCATGTTATATGAATAAATAGTTCATGTAAGAACAGAGTACTTATTGTGAATTTAAATTCAATCTCTAACTTTTCTATTATTTTCTTTTCGATCCAATAAGTTAAAATGAGCTAGTGTAATGTGTTCATCAAAGATGTATATGGATAACTTGATACAGTAGATAATAGGATACCTAATGTAAATCATTGACATTTATGGAACACTCATCCATGAGTAACCTTAAAAAACTTAAGAAAAATATATAACATGCACTTAGAAACAAAGTACAAATTTATAAAACATTTTAGTTAAATAGGTCGCTAAAACATTATCTAACACTTAATAAATAAGAACTTTCGTCTAAATTTAAACGAATAGTTTCACAATATTTGGGCGCCGAGTTCATTTGAGACATTAATAAGAAGAATATATTTGTAAAATCTCAGCGAATGAATTTTAAGTAAATCCAACGTTTCGCCTGGCAATCTGGTCCAAGCTTTTTCAAGGAAAATATAATATATATTTTCCTTGAAAAAGCTTGGACCAGATTGCCAGGCGAAACGTTGGATTTACTTAAAATTCATTCGCTGAGATTTTACAAATATATTCTTCTTATTAATTATCTAACACTGTTATGAAATTGTAACCAAATAGTTCATTAAACTATAGTTAAAAGAATTTACTTAGTATTGTTTACTTGAATTTCCCAATATCAAAGGGAAGATTCAAGTAAACAATACCAAGTGAATTTAAACTTTACCCCGATGTATAAGCAAGTAGCTAAGTGGATAATGCGATGTCGTTTTTAAGCGAACGGTACTAGGTTTGAGTCCTAGAGTGAATATCAACTCTGCGATGCACATACATCCAAATGACGAGTTTCAAACAGGACGAAACATGCATACTATATTCCACCGCTAATCACTATCCATTTCATCTCTTCATTATAACAATCAAAATAGTATTAAATGTTAAAGAATATAATATGTAGATATCAATGCCAAAATTGAATTTGATAGTTTTCCAAATAAAATGGAACATTCAATAGAAAGTTAATAGTAACTATATATATATATATATATATATATATATATATATATATATATATATATACACTTATTATCATAATTTTTCCTTCTATGAAACTATACTCCTTTTTTTCAATTTATCCTGCTCATTATCTAATCTCTTTTTCTCTTAAATGTCAGTTACTAATTTACATAAAACGTTTATTCTTATTCTACATTGTTAGTTTCAGGCGTTATTATTTCATATCTCATTTTTTGGTGAAAAATAAGAACGGCTAGATATTTTGATTCGTTTATTTATTTACTTATTTGAATATATATACGACACACAAGTCACTTGATTTATGTATAGTCAACGATACAGCCTGAGTGTCCAGAGAGAAACAGGTGGTTTCTTTAGCGAGGCCATATCCGGAGCATTTGATCTAAAGGTCTGATCGATAAGGCAGTGGAGAAACGTTAGAAGATGCAGTTCCATGGTAACCGCTTACCATTGATTGATTCATACGCCATTTGTTTCTTCAGGATACTGGAGAATATGTGTATTATTGGTTTAGAATCAGGGCTTTCCAACTCTTCAAAGTCAATCCTCCATATCCGCCAGCCCTGTTAAAGCGCTAGATAGTTTGCTTTCGTCCTCTCAATTTCGTAAACAACACCCCCGCCACGAGAAGGCAGTGAGTAGGACTGTCATAGGAGTGTTTGTATTTCGAGAGAGAAAGTAAACTCTCTCCACCCTCGGCCATACCATGGCACTTGGAGTATTTTGATTCAAATGAGTTAGGCTAGTTGAATTATTACTATTATTGTTAACATTAATATATTTCGTCTTAGTTTACTCACTAGCCATCGATATCAGTGAAGTAACATAAATTAAAAATGAGATTATAGAGATTGCTGAATTTCAAAATTGACATCATAAATTCATCTCATTTATACAACTATTGAAAATAAGAGAGCACTGGATAGCTGTTCTATAGAAGTAAATATCGAAAGATAGTTGTACACTATTGCAAACTGATCGTAATTATACACACAAACTATTAGATCTCAGTTCAGTGGTTGAAAAATTAGGCACTTGTGTCGAAACTTAAATATCCTGAATTCAAACTTTGGTAAATTTGTGGATGCACATGTGTGAGGATTCCTATACTAAGACGAAATAGTCTTTCAATGCTTCCTAGTTTTCAGTGATTGTCTTATTAAGGTCATTTCGAGATATAAAGAATAACACAAAACTTCCCATAAAACTTAACTTAAATAATGCTAGTTTTCACATTAACAACAAGTGAAGCTATCTTTAACGGGTATATTGTGAATTGATTAAAACTAGAAATATAAACCGCTGGATTTGAAATCAACGTCTAATAGTTTTAATTAGATTTTCAGTTGAATGTTGTTAGAACACAAATGATAAATAACGAACTAGGATAGAACGGGTGTTTAGTTATTTTCAAGTTGAGTTCACTCGTTGATCTAAACCAGGCCACTTTTGAAAACTCAGGAAGATGTAGAACCCTTCACCTACCTAGAAGGCATCATCGATGAACAAGGAGGTTCAGATGCAGACGTAAAGGCAAGGATCGGGAAAGCAAGGCCCACATTCCTACAATTGAAGAACATATGGAACTCAAAACAACTTTCAACCAATATCAAAGTGAGAATCTTCAATACCAACGTCAAGGCAGTTCTACTGTATGGAGCTGAAACTTAGAGAACTACAACAACCACAATCAAGAAAGTACAAGTATTTATAAATAGCTGTCTTCGCAAGATACTCAACATCCATTGGCGGATATCATCAGCAACAGCCTTCTCTGGGGGAGAACAAACCAGCTTCCAGTTGAAGAAGAAATTAGGAAAAGACGATGGAAATGGATAAGACATACATTACGCAAATCATCAAACTGCATCACGAGCCAAGCCCGAACTTGGAATCCTGAAGGGAAACAGAAAAGAGGAAGGCCAAAGAACAAATTACGTCGGATAATAAAAGCAGATATGAAAAGGATGAATAGGAACTAGAAGGAGCTGAAAAGGATTGCCCAGGACAAGGTTGGATGGAGAATGCTGGTAAGCGGCCTATACTCCTTCACGAGGAGTAACAGGCGTAAATAAATTGGTAAGTAAAATTAATACCGTTGGATACCGGCCGATTCAGTGGTCTAGAAGTAAAGCGTTCGCGCGCGAAATCGATAAGTGCTGGGTTCCAATCTCACGGAGCAGGATCGTGCACGCTCCCTGCTGAGAAGTCCCATACTAGGATGAGTTGTCCGTCCAGTACTTCCAGGTTTTCTATTATTGATCTAGCTTCAATTAGCTTATGAACTCAATTAATAACATACTACAATCTCCACAAAACCCCTTTCTATTGTTGATTTCCAATGAAACTTTAATAATAAATAATTGATACTTGGAAAATATAATTTAATTTAATTAAATTTTTGATCATTATAATAGAAAATTCAAGAAATCAATCTATAAATATCTAATGTAGAAAATAATTAAATTTTCATTATCAAATTTAAATATTCTTTTTTTCATTTATGATTATGATCAGTTTATTATTGAAAATTGTTTCATTTTCCTTTATTTTTTTTTCTTTCTTCTTTCATATCACTGATTACATGAGATCTATTATTTAGATCCGTTTTTTTATTTTTTTTTCAAAAATTGACGCGTAAATTAAAACAAAACAATTAAAGGTCATGACCAATTCAAAAATTAATTATCATATTGACTAAAGATAAATATTCATTATCGATCTTGGTTTGTTTTTCTTTTAATTTCCTGTTTATTTTTTTTTCTATAGATTATAAACTATTCAGAATTCTTGATAAGCATGGAAGTGTAACGATTGATAAGAATACCTTGCTTACTTGCTTCCTTCCTTTCTTCCTAGCATACTTAATTATTTGCTTGCTTACCTATATACATACATACTTACTTACGCCTGTTGCCCCTCATGGAGGAGTATAGGTCAATCCTTTCCAGTTGCTATTCATTTTTTTCATGTCTGCTTCCGATTTCTGACGCAGTATGTTCTTTGATCTTCCTCTTTTCTATTTTTCTTCTGGATTGGAAGTTGGGATTTGTCTCGTGATGCAGTTCAATGATTTCTGTAATGTATATCTTATCCATTTCCAACATCTTTTGCTAATTTCTTCTTCAGTTTGAAGTGGATTTGTTCCAGAGTAGGTTGTTTCTGGTAGTATCCAGTCAACGGACATTGATTATCTCGCATAAACAAATGTTTATAAAAACTTGTATTTTTTATGATGATTGTAGTAGTTGTCCAAGTTTCAGGTTCGTATATATATATATATATATATATATATATATATATATATATATATATATATATATATATATATATATATATATACGTATACTGTTTAGCTAATTTAGAATAGATAAGTTGTGGTTGGCAATGGTATACGGGAAGCACCTTTCATTTTATTTATGATTCATCATTTGAACCTGCCTACATTTCGATGTTAATATTAACGGTGAAAGTCGAATCCGTCCCCGAAAACTTTGAACATCCTACAAGTTATCCACTGATCCATTAAATCTAAGCTGCCACTAATTTATTTAATGTTGATTATGTTTATACTACCATCAGTAACGAATCGAATTAACCTATTTTGTAATTCAAAGTTGAGTCTCACAATTGACTGATCAGTGGGTAGTGACTTGGTCGAAAAAATTTGATTTACACTAAGAAGGTCTTGACAGACATAACATTGCTCGTTAATCAGTGATCAACCAATTGTAAATACATAGTAGACTTATAGAAGATCAGTCACTGCTCGGATGGCTCATTGGAAACGTCTTTGATCGTGAAACTGGATGATACGAGATCGAACTCGTCGAAGAGCATCAGTTCTCCTAAGATTACAGGTACGCTTTGTTGACGAGTGCTAAATAGCACGTAACCTACTCTTAGAGTTTCCAGTCAACTACAGCTAACTTACGAAGTTGAATCCTACACTGGAAGGTATTGAATTTGAACTACAATATAAAAATCAACATTAAAATGCAATTGTATCCAGATAAAGAGTTTTAAATTGAATAAAGTATGCACCCTTGATTCCACTGCCATTTACGGTCTTTCTATTCGAAATAATTTGTGGTTACATTGAAGCAATCTGCTCAAAATGCACACGTGGCTACCAAAGATTTATTAAATATCTGTCACGAATATCAACAATGAGATCATTCAAATCTCTACCATTAATGTCTAGCCCATGATATATATGTATTTACTTTTATGAATTATGTTAAGTTTTAAGTTCATTTGAAAACAGTAAGAAGTCGTCAGTTGAAGAGAAGTACCTCACATTTCAAATATCCAGTTTACCATAAGTGATTTACTTTCATTCTGGTTAAACAAATGAATGCCTTATATCTGTTTTATTCATCAATAAATCCAAAACAAAAGGCTATTAACTCAATCTGACGTCAATGAACAATAATTCATATTATAACGTCTAACTTGCCATACAAGTAATTTACATCATGTCAGATATTTATTGTCTGACCACATATAACATACTTTATATGATTCTTTCAATATTGGCATTGATCAATGTTTGTACTTCAGTAGAGAAATGTTTCTAGTGACGTTATATTCTCTAAGTTAAATGGTTCTATTCTGGACAACAGCGTCTTCTTCAAATAAAAGTGAGTTTTTCAGTCATTTCATGAGTGTTACACTAATTCATTTATGATTAGTTGGTTATTTTTAAATATTTATTTGTTCGTGCATTCATGATGCACCATCTTTGTCAATTAACTTCTAGCTTAATAACTGATCAATCTGTTTTGTCTAAGCTGATAGATTGGATCAGTGTCGTTATGTATGTTGATTATTCATTGATCTAAACCCTATATTTCTAGAAATTCTTAAACTTCTTATGATCTGAATTCTTAACGTTCCGCCAAATGTATTCAAACTTATGATCACCCCATTATTATTCTAGTTCACGTATGTGTAGGTGAAAGGTATCGATTTTTCTATTGTTAGAATACTTGCAGTCGTATCATCAATCATTTATGAAAGGGGACTGGTAGTTTACACCTCTTTAATTGCATCATTTTAATTATTACCCGTAAATGTTGAAGGATAAAGTGTTTGAATAACTAAATTCTTAACGTAAAAATTATAAGGAATAAAAATATCACAACTTACTTTCAAATATAAAGATATGAGTTGTTGGCTTAAATTCTTGTAGTCGAAGAGAGTTGTGTGAGGATTGTTTGAAAATGGTGGTAAAAGATGAATTATTTTATCAGCCCCACAGTCAACATGAACCAAAAAAAGATAGAACATAACTGCACATAAACTTTATTCTATTTTTACTGAAGTCCAAAGAGAGATGTTTACTAACTTATTGTCTAATGTCAGATGATGCAGTCCCATGGTAGCCGGTGGTCAACGATTGATTCGTACGCCATTTATTCCCTCAGGATTCTGGAGACCATGTGCACTATTGGTTTGAAACCAGGGTTTTCCAACTCCCTTAGGTGAATTCCCCATATCCACTAACCTGGGTAAAGTGCCGAACATTCGTTTTTCGTCCTCTCAATTTCGTAAACAACACCCCTCCCTCGAGAATGCAGTGAGTTGTAGTTTCTTGGCAGTGACTGTATGCGCGTGTCGAGGTGAGAGCATTTCTCGAGGGAGAGCGAATTCTCCCCACTCAGCCATAACAGGGCATACAGAGGCTATCTTACACGGGAAAATTATCTTATGGCTCATTGACTAACATTCACTTTAAAATAAATGATAATCCTGGATTTTAGGATACCTTGTTCTAGTGTATTATAGTTAACATTCAAATACATGATTGTTTATCATTTACCAAGTTGTCCTTTACAGTTGCCTAGTACAACGTGTCATTATATGATTGTCGATAGTGAAGTTTCTTCAAAAACTTCATTTTACTAAATGATAATTTAATTTGTTCACTGGACCCTAATATCATATGTTCACTATCCTTTAATCGACTTCAATTTGGATAAATGAATTGAATAGAAATCACAGAACAATTAAGACTTAATACAAAGCTATTCACCATTGTTTAAGAAGAGTGAATTTCATCTTTATTATGTTGTACAAATTTAATTTTTCAACATTTTATCAAATGTATTAACAAATTATATTGTAGTGAACGAGAAATCAGGCAGGTAGAACCAATTTATCATAAGCAGAGATGGATGGTGGTTAGCAGTGGAATACAGGACGCGCGTTTTGTCATATTTGGAACTCGACGGCTAGATGTACCTACATGTGAGTTGATGTTCACTGCGGTACTCGAACCCGGTACCGTTCGCTTCAAACGCCATTACGTTATCCATTTAGCGAATGAGTCCAGATAGCCACTAGCTTATGTAATAAGGCGAAGTTTTAATTCCTTTTTTATTGTTTGTTTGAATCTGTTCATTGACGTTTAGGAATGCAATTGGTCAGTCTCTTATTAGCATATATGCGTCCTGTGTGGATAGTCTCGACATTGCCTTAAATCATAAGCATTATAAGCAGAGGCGCACAGCTGTTACATTAACATTATGAGAACAAAACAAAGATTCTATTTGATTAAAAATTTTATGAATGCACACTGCTGAAGAGTCTCATACTAGGATGAAACGGTCGTGCAGCACTTCCTGGTTTCCAATGATAGTTTCGCTTAAATCGACATATGATTTCAACTGTGAAAATATTACAATCTCAATAAATCCCCGTACTGACAAAAGTTTTATATCAACTTATTTTTTGTTCAGTCAATCAGATATATTCACACATTTTGAACTCCATCGTCCGATTATGTCTTAGAAAAAATATTAACAGAATTCGATCAAGATTAAAAAGATTAGACATAGTTGGTCACTACTCAATGATCGATCAGTTTCAAATATTTCACTCCTAGAGAATGTCAGTCACAACCAGAATAGCATGTTTATAACATCTTAAACTATGAAGCTAGATTATTTAATTTTGACTCTCACAGAAAGCATAAGTTCCCTAAAGATTACAGGTAGTCCTTGTTGACCAGTACCAGTTATCATTAAACCTAGTTCCAGGATTTACTGCCAACTACCCCCGACCGCCTAACATACAGACATAAAAGAAGATTGTAGAATACTCGTGATGTTTATTATTGCTAATAAAAAATAAATCCATACGTTTTTTTTAAATAGACATTTAAATGTTTATCTGTAAACCATGGTGAGACTATAATTTATGGACGGTCTTTCAGTGACATGTGAGCGACCTTGCGGAACTTCGACCAATTACAAGAGTTGAAATAAAGTTACAAATTGGTGTAAAATGTTACAGTTAAAACTTAAGGCTACGGATTATGGTCAGGATATTCATTGTGAACTGTCATTAGTGATAATACCGAAATGTTATTTGACCAAGTGAAAGAATGAATTTTTCTCTAAAAAAAGAGTTGCTCTCTTATATCTCATTGGGATATTGACAAATTATGGTCCTATCTTCACTATTTATTTGGAAATTATACTCAATGAATCACTTTATGAACAATCGCTACATTCTCATAATGAAGCAATGAATTCGTAAAGTTAACATGAAAAACATAATGCATTTGTGAAATACATGAATAATATAAACATCCGTAGAATTGATATCAAAAAGTCAGTAAACAATACCTTTTATCCTGATAGTTTGCATCATTCACTGATAATCAAGAAACAATGGACAGTTGTTTAGTCCTAATATAAAACTCCTCAACTGTACATATCCAAGAATCCACCAGAGCTTACGAACTAAATAGCTCAGAGAACAAAACTCCATCAAAATCATCCACTTGAGCTATAAATCTTCTTCTCCATCTCAAAAACTAATAGTTTTATTTCATCTAAATTATTATAGGTTAGTTTGATAAGATTTCCATAGTGTTAAGTCCAATCAAACTCTAAATGACATCAAAACATTTATTATATACAACAATAGAATGTCTCCTGTACAAAAAATGCTATGTTGATAAACTTGGTAATCCATATATGTTTATCTATAGCCGAAGAAAGAGTAAAGTATGTATACAGAATTAAACAGC
The DNA here is from genome assembly GCA_944470205.2 of Schistosoma margrebowiei. Taxonomy (NCBI): domain Eukaryota; kingdom Metazoa; phylum Platyhelminthes; class Trematoda; order Strigeidida; family Schistosomatidae; genus Schistosoma; species Schistosoma margrebowiei. The sequence continues at coordinate 11,127,603 of OX104027.1, forward strand.
TCTTAAAATGATCTTAAAGCGTTCTTTCTAACTTCACTTTCATTTTCCAGTAATATATTAAAGATACTAAAACGAAAAGATCAGGTTATATCATTTTTTTGTTGTTGTTAGTTTTTTTTCTTCAAAGGATAACCTCAGTGACATTTGCCTAATTCATATATCTGCAATTCTTTCTTCTTACGTCTGTTACTCCCAATGGAGCATAGGCCGCCGACCAGCATTCTCCAACCCACTCTGTCCTGGGCCTTCTTTTCTAGTTCCATCCAATTCTTGTTCATTTTTCTCATGTCTATTTCCATTTCCCGGCGTAATGCGTTCTTTGTTCTTCCTCTCCTCCTTTGGCATTGAGGATTCACAGTGAGGGCTTGTCTTGTGACGCAGTTGGGTGCTTTCCTCAATGTGTGTCCAATCCAATTCCAGCGTTTTTTCCTGATTTCTTCTTCCGCTGGGATCTGGTTTGTTCTCTCCTATAGTACGTTGTTGCTAATAGTGTCCGACCAACGGATCCGAAGTATTTTACGTAGACAACTGTTAATAAACACCTGTATCTTCTGGATGATGGATTTCGTAGTTCTCTAAATTTCTGACCCATACAGTAGAACCGTCTTGACATTTGTATTGAAAATCCTGACCTTGGTGTTGATTGACAGTTGCTTTGAATTCCAGGCGTTTCTCAGTTGTAAATATGCTGCTCTTGCTTTGCCGATCCGCATATATCTGCAATAACACTTGTTATTACCACATTGATTGTTATCACTTATAGTTCTTTTCATTATATACCCAATATCATTAAATGTTACTACAAAACTATGTCATTCATTTTCAAATCTAATTTCTGTGTGGAATATAAAGTTATCCTGAAAGTATCGTCCTCACTTTCTACACTAATGTTGAAGTGTTATTGTACGACAGACTCTCATCCTATTTAAGTTCATATTCATTATATTATATTAGTTAGAAGAACTCTCAATGGTTTAAAAAGTAGAATTAACTATGGGATAACTGGAAACTCTAATACCTTAACCATTCCTCTTAATATCTAACGGATATACATGTTTAATGAGAAAAATTCTCTATACAAGAGTAATATTTATTTATTTTCACTGATAATAATAAAAAATTTTAACACATGACCGATATTTTGTAAACAATTCAGTGTATCTATCATATGATGAATTAAATGAATAATTTGAATAAAAGTGGATTATAAGTTCATTGTTGCCATGACTACTTTCAAATATTTATATACATGTACATATTACAAAATATTAATGAATCCACTTTTATTTCTTTGATATCAATATTTGTAATAAACAAAAGTGTTGATTATCAGCGATACAAAGAAATGCAAAAGAAGTATAAATACATAAACAAATTGTCCGATAAATATACAAGAGAGAGAGAGCGGGGGAGGGAGAGAGAGAATTATAAGTAGTTTCTTATATGTTTCCCCTTCCCCTTTTTAATTCTATCATTCTCTGTCAATAATTATATATTGCTAGTTGTATGTTCTTTTTTTAAAAAAAAAAGAAGTGTCATTCTTTGTTTGTTCTTTTTTGTGATACTGAAAAGGATTTTTGATAAGTAAACAGAAAATTATAGGGATTCAGAGAAATATTTGTTTACAGGGAGAATTGGTTATTGTCTTATTTGTTTGTTGAGTTAGTTATATAGCGGCCAAACGAGGGCATAGCATTAGTCTATAAAGTCACTAACTTTTGACATGAGCCATATTGTTAGATACAGATTACTTGATTGGGGTCGCGTGATTATCGGAGCCAAGGGTTGGAGACTCTTGGTGATATGGTTCAGAATTGATCACAATGGTGTAGGTGTTTACACTCTCTGTCTTTCTTTAAACTGAGATTAAAATTGCTTTATATTTTTCTTTCTACCAAATAATTCTTTCTTCCTGTACTATATCCTTATACACAATCCTTCTTTTATATATTACAACCATTGAAGTGACTACTTCTATGAATTTGGTGTTCATCTTGTTGTGCTAATGAGGTGTGGCAACTTGGACGGATGCATATATGTACCTGGTCCTATGTTGTGGCTGACTGACTGACCAGTTATATTGTAGGATGATTGTTATCGAAACGTACATGTCGCCAATCCTAGCATTAATGAATAACGGAATTTCAGTAAGTTAAATAAAAGAATGAATTTTTGAATACATAAACTTTTCACAATCGTTGATCAGAACACACAATCTGAGAGATGGAGCGAAGGAAGCGAAAAGGATAAAGAGAAGCGGAACGAAACGATACTCAGTGTAGAAAGCATGTGAACCAACTCGATTTAATCAGGAATGAATCAATATTCATAGTCAGACAAAAATAAATTACAGACATGTGATGAGTAGGATAAGAAATATACACACATACGCTTAGATAAAAACAGACAAGGTTGATAAGCGAATAAGTGACAGAGTAAAAATGTGGCTTGAGTAGAATGAATAAATTGATCTATCCAGAAACTAAATAGAATGAATAGATTGATCTATCCAGAAACTAGAGTAGCCTATATGGGCTCGACAAAGCAACCGACACTACAATGAACAACTAGTGTCTTCAAATTTCAGAAATTTTAGCTTTAAGAGTATTACTACTCATAATCTTCAGTCGTGATACCTCCTTCCGTAAGTTTGTCCAACCAGTTAGTTATTAAAAACTTAGAGCCTGGTAAAGATGTGTATTAGTTTTCAAGTTGCCATGCAATAGAGACAAAACGAAATTTTTTAAAAATGTCTATTAAAAGAGATTGCAATAGTGTAATAATAATCAAATTGAGAAAGAAAAAAAAACGTTTGGAATATGGTTCTAAAAAAAAGACAGATTAGAAGGTATTTATGAAGGAATATTAAAACTCGAGGTCAGTAAAAAGACCGTTTAATGGCTCTATAAACACCAATGATGATGAAATACAATTCTCTAATTGACTTCGTATAGTATACGTTGAATAATCCCTATTGTGTAACAGTGGTGATAAAGTCCAAATATCAAGTATTCTAGAAAAATTTCCTTAATCCATTTATATACAAATAGACTGAATAGATTAAGCTTGGTGATCATATTCATTCATACAGAGAACCTGAGATAAATAAATATTTAAATAAGAGAGATTGGTTCAGCAAAGAGTTCTCTTTTCGGCGAATTCATTTTCAAAGCTGTATAGTCTTAGATATATTTACTTAATACGGTCACCGTAAGGTAGAATAAGCATAGATATTATAGAATATTTTAACCAGGGAAACTAATAGTTTCATTGATAATGGCTTAAATGTTTATTACAAAGATAGAGAAATTATCATTGAGAAAAGATGGCTTAATATGATAAGATAAAATGTTGAAATTAAGATGAAATGTAATCAAAATCCGAAATAAACTAATTGAAAGTAGAAGGTTTATGAAGAAGATGAAAAGGGAAGCAGATAGCTGTAACAGAAGAAAAGTATGAAGGAGAAGAAAAAACGTTATGAGACATTAAGATCATGGTAGAATAACATGTAAGTGGAACGGTCAGGATTGATTATTTATAAATATATACAATGTAAACAATAACGTTACAATTAGACATGCAAAGGTCACATAAGGCCATATAATAGTTTGTAATTGTCAATCATAATAACTCACGATACAATTGTAAATTTTACGGTTTATATGGAAAAAGAGCATATGGACAAGATAAAATGTATATAGAATTGGGCCATTGTAAACGATTCTGAGAAATGTTACTCAAATTTTCCAAACACTGATTGTTGCTATCGTTTATACTTCAGTCTCTATACTTCAGTCTCTACCAGACTAGGGCCACTATTAACTTATATCCAACCTGCCCCTACACCAGGAAATATCGAATGTCCAGGTAAACGTTCATTAGGCAAACGTAATACGTTTCCTAACCGTCTCAATCGGTGAAGCTTCACTAACTCAACAATCGATTTCGGACCTTTACCAACTATTCTATGTGTAATACGAACGTCGTTCATTAGATCTTTCCACGATGAAAACCTGCATCCCACGAGTGTCGTTTACTTTCAATGTCCATTTCTCACTCCATGTAATAGAGTGTATTACAAGAGAGAAAAAAAAGTTATATTTACTAAAATGTAAAACTTTATCCATTTCCATCCTGTATATTTTATATATAAAGATACATACTGTCGCTAAATATATTGATATATAATTTCGTGATTTAAACATGTAAACTAACTCAATTCAATATACTTTTTTACTTGTAAGTAGTATATCACGTAATATAAAAGTTTTGTGAAAACTTGGAAATGATTAACATTGACGTTAACCATTTTATTATTAATGGTTTCATGAAATATCACATTATTTAACACAATATGGAATTCATAGTACACAATCGGTTGAAGAAATTGATCTGAAAATAATATGTTGGAATGATTTTTAAAGATACTGGAACTAAAAATTTAAACTTGGATCTCCACTACATCGATTTTGCTCCAATAAGTTGGTTCCTTTCGTCTACTTAAAAAGAGCTACATATTTTATTTCTCACATCGTTAAATTCTTGAATTACAATTAGAATGATTAACTCATTCTATGTTTAACTAAGCGTAATAACAGGGCGAGCCGATTCGAAATTGATGAAACAGTTTTATTTCTGTTTGTGAGAATCTCGAAATGAGTGACATTAATCTTATTTCACTATGAAAAAGACTTGTAGTGGTTAGAAATCTTGTAGTTGGTAAAAAAAAAAGGTTTAATTATCAACGAGTTAAAATGCGCGTGAAAATTGACAAATGTTTACTGCTTTTTATGATTATGCATAAATCAATGAAATTTTGTCGTGGTGTTCATAATGAAGCCTCAGACAAATCACATTATGTGTAATTCAGTCAGTCAGTCAGTAACAACGTGGAAATTCGTATGTACATACATCAATTCGTGTTGCCATACCACATTAGCACAGAAATGCAGCTATCGATCCAAATTCCGTAGTGGTAGAGGTAGTAAGAGTATAAGCAGTAATCGGAAACATTAAGGTTTGAAGATGTTATTCAAGGAGTATAATCCAGTGAAACAAATTTGGAAAGAAAATAAGACATGAGGAATTCAGAAAATTATAATTTGGGAGAACAAAGTGGATGTACCTGCTCACACCATTGCAAACGACTGTCAGCCATGTCGTTCAGCGTTTCTAACCATCGGTGGCTGTCATCTCGCGGTCTCTAATCAGGTAATCTACACCTACCAACATGGCTCAGTCCACTCGTCAGTGACTTCATGGATTTGTGCCATGTTTTGGTCTGGCCGCCCCTAGCTTTCTTCCAACCTACTTCTACACCAGAAAACATCGCACGTCGAGGCAGTCGGTGGTTCGGCATACGTAACACGTGTCCCAGCCATCTCAACTGATGAAGTTTCACCACTTCACCAATTGGTTTGCCATTCTTACCTAGTACCTGTTTCCTAACAACTGAGTTACCTACTCAGTGGTCCCAGGATATACGAGCAATGTTTCGAAGACATCTTTAATCGAATACTAGTAACTTACGAATATCCTGTGCTCTTACCGGCCATGTTTCACTGCAATAAAGTAGGACGGAACGAACTGCTGCGTAGCAAACATGTCCTTTGGTTGATAGACGGATATCTCGCCTACATCATAAGTGACGCAGGTTGGCAAAAGCTAGTCGAGCCTTCTGTATCCATGCTGAGATTTCGTCACACACCAGACCACAAGGGCTGATGAGACTTTATCTTCCCTTAAACTGTGAAGTCGAAATTATTTTATATCTTCCTTTTTACCAACTAATTCTTTCTCCCTGTATCACATCCTATATATATATATATATATATATATATATATATATATATATATATATATATATATATATATATATATATATATATATATATATATATATATATATATATATATATTACTAACAATGAAGCAACTACTTCTATGAATTCGATGTTCATCTTGTTGCGTTAATGAGGTATGGTAACTTAGACTGATGCATATATGTACCTGGTCTTATGTTTTAGATGACTGACTGATTGTTATCTCTGCGAAAGGATCCAGAAAGAAGCCTAATTATAGCCAGGTAAATACGTTTCTGTAGCTACATTTCTACTATATTAAAACCCGAATGTTGATTCAGAAAAATCAATAAAATTCGTAAAACCAGACTGATAATTTAGGTTGATATATTAAGACGAAAATTGAAGAAATGATAAACCTTAGATCTAATTTATAGTTCACTATTATATATTTTTATCACGTAATTACTAAGCAACTGGATTACAATACTTATATATCGCGTTTATCTTATTTATTGATTTCAACACATAGATATTGGTACAAAGAGGCACCAAATACATATGCGCCACACAAATCTCATTCAATATGTGTGAGGGCTGTGATACTGCCCGGGTGCCCAAACCGAAGCAGGTGGTTTTCTTAGGAGGCCATACCCCGAACCTTCGACCCAAAGGTCTAACCCATAAGGCAGTGGAGCATCGTGAGGAGATGCAGTCCCATGGAAGCCGGTGACCAATAATTGGTTCATACGCCATTTATTCCCTCAGGATCCTGGAGCCCATGTGCACCATTGGTTTGGAATCCGGTTAAAGCGTCGGACATTCGCTTTTCGTCCTCTCATTTTCGTGAACAACACCGGTGTCACGAGAAGGCAGTGAGTAGGACTTCCCTGGCAGAGGTTATATACGCGTGGCCATGTGAGAGCATTTCGAGAGGGAGAGCGGACTCTCCCCCCCTCGGCCGTACCAGAGCATTTGGGGGCGTCTATCTTAAGCTTTCGTTTAATCCAATAACCATCATTATACTGTAGTATTTTACTGTAAATCGGTTATTCGCAACTTGCTCCATTCACCAGCTATTTTTGTCTCAATTTTGTATAATTGTGATTTTTCGTTTTATGACACGATGTAATCCGATATGCGCTTACATAAACCTAGGTGTGCTTATAACATAATAATGATAGGAGCTGACTAGTAACCTCTATTTGAAATCTATACAAAGATTAGGAACAGCTTGAATACAGCGGACCAATGGGAGCTTATGAGGCATCGGCTAAAGTTTAACGGTGCTTACCGTACTTATAATTGGTCTAGTCTAAGACGCTGGACTATAAGAGAAATACCAGACGAGACATACAACAAAATTGGAAATTGAATTCTGGTCGAGTTTAATAGCATGTGATCCCGATCAGTGATCAGAAACTACAACATAGGCCTTGTTACTTGTCTAGTATGGTAACCCTGAATTGGATAAACTCTTAAATAGCTTGAAAAGTTACAAGATTATACATTATCAACATTGTTCAAGGCTTGTCCTATAGTATCGTTCAAAATTAACCGATAATTAAAAAAAAAACAAATCTCTTATCAACAACCCATAGAAAGCTTCCATTTCTCGGTGTAAATACTTTAAATTTTGAGAATTTAATTAATTATTTCCACATCACTTTTTACGTTGAAAAAAGTCACAAGGGAACTAAACTACTGAGTTATATGATTATTCATTCTTAACAATTCCAAATCTCTACTTAAGGACATACGTTGAATGTGTGTTAATTACATCATTTGATGAAGTCATTCAACCTGACCACTTATATTGTCTCCTGAGCAAAGAACTCTGTATATAAAGAAAAATTAATGGTTCCTCTGAAAAACGACTAAAGAAATGAGAGCGTCTACATGTAAAAACCTGTTTATTTTCAAATGATGATAGTGATAATGTTTTAGATCCCTCATGAATGAGTGTGTTTTGAGGAATAGAAGTCATTTCACCCTTAAGTTGATCCTAATAATGATGACAATCATTGCATAATAATAATGAAATATATTCACTGATAAAGTTAATATGTAGAAATAAAAAATTGATTTCGAATTGTATTTAGGACAAGCATATTTCATGCATATATGAATATTAAATGGCAAGAAAACCCTAAGAGATGAAGCAAATATATAAAACCACTACCCAACCACTACCTTAAATCTCAATATAGTATTCGCGATGTCGAGTCACTTAGACGAGTAGTCACATTGCAACATGATCAGTAGAATTTGATAAGAACTCAAGAAGGACTTGACAAACATGACATTGGTTGCCATTCAGATACCAACTACTTGTAAGTACATAAAAGTTTTAGGGGAATAAAGTCACATATTGGATAGCTCAGTGATAACATCTCTGACTGTGAAGTTGGAACATGAGGGATCGTATCTATCAGAGACCATTAGTTCCCCCAGGAATACTGGTGCACTTTGTTGACGAGTAACAATTAGTTTCGGATCCCAGCTCAGTAGTCTTGAGTCTTAACGCTCGCGCGAGAGACCGAAGGACGTGGGTTCGATTCCCGTGTGAATGTGCACTCCTGATGAGTCCCGTACTCAGTCAGTCAGCCACAAAGTAGGACCAGGCACATGTATGCATCAGTCCAAGTTGCCACACCTCATTAGCACAACAAGATGAACAACGAATTCATAAAAGTAGTCACTTCAATTATTGTAATATATAAAAGAACGATTGTGTATAAGGATATAGTACAGGAAGAATTATTTGGTAGAAAGAAAAATATAAAGCAATTTTAATCTCAGTTTAAAGAAAGACAGACAGTGTAAACACCTACACCATTGTGATCAATTCTGAACCATATCACCAAGAGTCTCCAACCCTTGGTTCCGATAATCACGCGACCCTAATCAGGTAATCTGTATCTACCAATATAGCTCATGTCAGAAGTTAGTGACCTGATGGACTAATGCTACGTTTAGGTTTGGCCGCCTCAAACTTTCTTAAAACGATCCCCAACATTACGCGTCGTGGCAATCAGTGTTCAGGCATACGTAACACGTGTCCGAACCACCTCAGTTGATGGAGATTCACAACCTCATCGACTGATTTGCCATCATTTCCTGTTACCTTGCATCTAACCTTACTATTACTTTCACGGTGATCCCAGCAAATGCGAGTATTTCTGAGACATCTATGGTCAAATATTAGTAGCGTACGGATATCTTCTACTCTTAAAGGCCACGTCCCGCAGTCGTAAAGTAGAAGAGAACGAACGGCCGCGTAGTATACTTGTCCCTTAATTGATAGACGGATATCTCGCCTTCGCTATAAGTGACGTAAGTTGGCAAAAGCCAAACGAGCTTTCTAAATCCGTACAAAGGCTTCATCAGATACCAACCCATTAGGATGAGTCCCATACTGGAACGAAATGGGCATTCAGTGCTTCCAAGTTTTCGATGATGGTCTAACATTGATCGGTTCATGATTTCAAGGAAATTCAACAATCTCCACATTATACTTACAATTAACATTAAACGTAACACCACGGTATCTTATTGACTGACTGTAATTGTGTAACAATCAATCGAGTTATACTTCATCAAAAAGCATCGAATAATTTAACTCAATTAAAAAATGTCAACTACTGACTTTACCCCTAAAAGATTAACAGAACTTTCTACCACTACACATCAGATTGTTAATTGGATCAATTTTTTGTATTACTTAAATGTTCGGAATTAGAGAGAAATAAGCAATTAGTCCGCTTGATAAATTGTAACAGTATAATTTTCGACTTCTTATTATACTGTAGTGAATGAGAACACAGGTAAGGACAACAGAATTGTACTTAGCACAAAATTACAGAGTTACTTGGTAAAATAGAAAAAACCATATAGTAAATCGTTAATTTGCAAAATATCAATGCATCATATCAACTCGAACTGTTCCTATTGCAAACATCAACCCATTGTCTCACATTTCATTGTTCATGCGTTTCCTTACAAAGTGCATTATGTTATCGCTCTTCCTTTCTTGATCTTCCCCCGTCTGCTGCCAGACATTGCGTTTTTAACTCGCGTGATATACTACTTACATTGATATAAATAGCACGCACCACAATACTATCCAAATAATGTCATGTTCAAGGTCGAATCGACCCAGACAGGGTTAAAGTAACTGAACAATCTAATGTTTCATAAAAATGCATGTCCACTTTATCAGACTTAAATAAAAAATAAACGCTCGAAATATATTTTATGATAAAATGGAGAATATTCTGACTTATTAAAACCTAGGACAGCAAAAAGTAGACACAATATAGTTATGTAATTATTATCATTTAAAAATCAATGATAATTTGGTACCAACAATGAGCTGTTTCATTTCAATTTCAAAATACATTAGTAAAGTAAACCTTCCTTTTTTCCATTGGAATTTGTTGTAAACACACTAAAACTGACTGATCCGTAACTGTATAGTCCTTGATCAAGAATGATCTCAGTAGTGCAGTGAGAGTTAATGGTTACCCAATTACCTCATTGGTATCATTTATGACTGTAATACTGAACGATACTGGCTTAAATCTAACATGAAGTATCAATCCTCTGAAAGACTACAGATATCTCCTGTTGACGAAAGCAACTAGAATTAAGCTTAAATTCAGAGCTTCCTCACGATTACCGTCGATCACTGACATGAAAATATTATAACTGTGGCAGTGGACAGAGATATAAAAGCTGAGGAATTTTCAATATAATAATAATCAGTGAATAAGCAGCTAATTTAATATTTGCCTAGTCTATAGACTAGCCTTAAGTATACTTAGTGATGATTGAATTCTATCAATCAAGTTGTAACAGATCAGTCGTAACCTCAATAGCTCAGTGATAATATTCCAGATTGAAGGGATGTACGATTTGGGTTTGAATAAGATAGATAACATTATTTCACTCAATATTGAACACACACGACCGCTAACTAACAAGAAACCTAGTTTTACGGATTTCTCCTGACTACCAATAACCGCATGACATTTATCCTTCTAAAATCCGGTTATCGTATTTACGACTCTCTAGTCAATATATTCAACACTATTAACTTATGTCAGTAACAAAAGAGCAACTTGATATATTGCGTTTTTAGCTTAACTTTTTTAAAGATTAGTTAGTTAGTTAGTTAAATTAAGGAAAATCCACTACAGTTCAACAATTGAAAAACCAAGTCTTCAAATCATTGAACAATCAGTGTGAAATTTCATTGCTACTCAATAATCAAGTACCATTGTTAAAGTCATCAAATAAGTATAATCCAACAAACAATTTCGTTTACATTTTACACATTAAGTTAAAATGCTATATTACACTTATCTAAACAGTTACCATCAAATTTACATACAGTCAGAATATAGAAGCATTTCACAGTTCAAACACAGTTGTAATTGCAGTGTTTGAAGTTAGTTGTATTTTTGCTATCGTATTATTCCTCCGCCAAAATATCACCTAAATTAAAAGATATCTGATGGTTACTGGGATCTAACAACTTTGTAGCTTACATTACAAACTGACTGTAGCTAGACAACCACAAAATATAGTACATCTGTTTCACTCTAGTATGGAATTCCTCAGCTATGAGCATCACCAACCCGACTGAGGACTAGGTCCAAGACCTTTAGCTCTCGTGAGGAGCACTGAACCATAGGACCACTGAGTATACAACTAGTGGATTACACGCTTGACTTCAATTCATTACCGAAATATCATGCAACCAGAATAAGATCATGTTATTGGTGGGCAACTGACTCAATCCGATGAGGCCAGATCCTAATTCGATTACCGGTGAGCCTGTAAATATGCACTGCTGAAGAGTCACGCTGTGGTTACGTTTTCTGGTTTCCAATAATTGTCTCAGGTTAGTTCGTGATGTAAACCATAAAACCTAACTAATGATTTGTAATGAATAAAAGAGTTCGAAAAACGTTGTATATCTCATTTAGCAAATACTACTTTAGGTATTCCGCTACAGATTACACCTTTTGCATAAGATTTAGTGGCATCATCCAGTTACTGAACTCAAAATTAAGTACAGTAGGAATCGAACCTACAACTTAGTAGGTGAATTTGCTATCGCTTCAAATCAAAGATTTTTAACAGTATGTACTGCTAATTTATAACAAGAAATTTTAACACAAAATAAACGAATTACATAAGGAAAGATTAGGATAAAAAAACTTGTTAACCTTTCTCTAAGAAATCAAAAAACCTACTCAATGACTAATCAACTCGCAAATATCTTAGTCTTATGGGAGTTTAATCTTGGCTCGAACAGCTCAATCGTAACGTCCCATCCTATGAAACTAGGTGAGGTGAATTCAAATCCACAAGAGACTATAAATTCCTTTTCAGACTATGGATATGCCTTGGTAAACAGTACAATATAGCAAGGAAATTAAATTGAACAGAGTTTCCTATCGACTAACCCTAGCAAATTTACACATCAAAAGAATACTTTGATCTACAAGATATTAATCAATTATCCATTATCAAAGTTGTTTAATTAATCAGGTGAATAGAAAATTCAGTGAAACACAAACATTATAAACACTGATATAATACAAAACGAAGAAACATGGCAACATATAATTTATTCGGAATAATGATAATAACAAATAAATATAATAAAAAGGTGAAACTCAATCAAATTTTATAAAAATATAATCTTAAAGAAAGAGAGACAGAGAGTGTGAGAGAGAGGGGGGAGAAAGTAGGGAAAATGTTTGATAATCGAAACAATAAAGGTAATAATTAACATGATAATAACTAGTTACATAATCAGATATGATAATGTAATTAATGTATATAATAGATACATTAATTAATCACGACATATGTACAAACAAAAACAACCGCTTTTATTAAATAATAAACAAAGATAGATGTGGCCTAGTGATTTTCTCAAAGGATTATAAGAGGAAATATAACAGAGATTCGTTCACTTTTTATCATCAATATTTAGTACATATATCTCTAATCAAGGTGTGTGTGTGTCCATCGAATGTATACGGACAAGGCATAAGGAAATTTAATTATACAAAGACGAAGTAAATAGAAAATCACAGTTATAACTTAATAATAAAACGCCCGTGTTAATTGGAACAAAGAGTATACACTTTTGGTATGTGAAAACAAGAGGAGGAATAATAATAAAATAATTGAAAAAGGGATTGAAAGAAGGAAACACAATATCAATATGGAATTCAACCGAAGTAAACACATCATAATGGTTTATTATCTATTAGTAAAGCAATACAAATTATTTATCACAAAATTGTATAGAAAATAATAATGATTTATTGCTAGAAAGAATGCATTGCGTAACCTTATTATTTCCTTACTGTTCCCCTATCCTCTGTGGAAAAAAAATAGAAGTAGATATGAATGAATACATTTGGTGGCAGGGTATCAATGCATCATTTCATTTTTATGAATTGAAAATGAATGATTGTATGTGTGTATAATTCATTCATTTTTGTTTTAATATCTTGGATAACCTAAAATTCGTTCAGCAACACCAAGGTAATATACAGTTTGTGCTATACCAAACAATGGTGCCATAACCATAACACGACAACCAGCCCCTTTGAATAGACCATGAACACCTTCATTACGTAATGTTTGTCTAGAAAATTTACAAAATAAATCATAAAAAATGCATTTAACAGTGGTTATATATATAATGGATATAATGATAAAAATAATGTTATTGATTCGTCAAATTGTATACTTATGATGTCTTTGAAGCACAGTTTGATGTGTGTATGTGAAAGCCAGTAAAACATTAACCAGTTGCATAAACAAATCCATGTGAGGCAGAATTCAAACTATATATCCAGAAGCTAGAAAGTCAAGTGGCATAATCACTCCATTGGTCGGCGATGTCAGCTGGTGCAGTAGATTGGAAAAAGGCTAGGGACGCCACACCAAAACGTGGCATCGGGCTATGGAGTTATATCGGTAGATTTAGAGAAATGATTGAAGTCTATGAAGTTATCTTGATCAATGGACAAAGATGTTGAGTGACTAGAATCCGTCGTAATGGAGAAGATACAGTCACTCTTTATCTCTCTCTAGATCATGACGCTTTATATTATCTAATATCTTTTCATTCCGCGAAATTACTCTTTCTTCTACAAACATATTAGCCATGTTAAATGCCTTCTACTACCAGCTGAAACAATTGTAAATTCTGCTAATTCCGAATTAATTCAGATAATTTCATCTCGTTGTAGTGATGTAGTGCAGCAACTTAAACTGATCCACATATGTTATGTCCTATGGCCCCTCGGATATCACATGACAAAATCGCCAATCAGAATATCGACATCTATGACCTTATCCCTGTGCTGAATCAATGACACATCAAACAGCACCAGCAGCTCTGAATCATCTTTGAATCCTTATTGTTCCTCTGTACAGTAGCTTCTGTTAGATATATTTGAAAAATGGAGAATCTGGTATAAATCTGCACATTATTATTCAAGTAACCAAAATTTTACAGCACTATTATGAGACACCTAATTCACAAGATGGAATCCAAAAATTGAAAATAATAATAACATGAATAGTGGTGTTGGGATAAAAACGAATCAATTGAAATATGATTCCTAAAGGAGAAACCGTGTAAAATGGTATTGATCTGAACCGGTTTTAAAAAAAAAGATAACTAGTTATGGTTGCATCTACTCTATGATAATTAATTTTGAGTCACGTTGTCGAAGGTGTTCAACCATTAAAAATATATACATATAATTATTTTAAAAATCCTAATCAAAAAATAAACCATTCCGAAAAATGTTTAGCATAACAACAGTCAGTAATTTTATGAACTGACTCCACATATATCTTCATCTCATAATGTTGATTTGAAACGTTGAATAAGACGGTTCAGTATCGATTGAAATACTACTGTATATGCATTCATCTGTTTGTCTTACATTAGATTCTCAGTTTCATAATTATGTTATACACGTTTTTTTATTCCACAAATCATATTGTCTATGTGTAACCTTTTGTAAAAACACTGACAGTATTCTTTTTTTTTCTACAACTCTAGTATTTATGCCGATAATTTCAACCTAATATAATGATATATTATAAGAACTGGAACGAATTCACAAAATTGTATCAGGTTCTATGAACCTAAATAGTAAATATAACAAATCAAGTCGATAATAAAATTTGAAAAGAACATACAAACTTCGATAACTATAATATGATAGGTTTATTTGTTTATTTATTTGAACACATAAAATTTGGTACAAGGAGGCACCAAATACATATGCGCCACACAAATCTAATGGGATTTGTGTGAGGGCTGTGATACTGCTCGGGTGTCCAAACCGAACCAGGTGGTTTTCTTGAGGGCCACACCCGGAGACTTCGACCTAAATGTCTAACCCACAAGGCAGTGGAGCAACGTGAGGAGATGCGTTCCCATGGTAGCCGGTGACCAACGCCATTTGTTCCCTCAGGATGCTGGAGCCCATGTGCACCATTGGTTTAGAATCAGGGTTTTCCAACTCCCCTAGGTGGACTCTCCATGTCCACCAACCCGGTTAAAGCGCCTGAAATTCGCTTTTCGTCCTCTCAATTTCGTAAACATACCCCCGCCACGAGAAGGCAGTGAGTAGGACTTCCCTGGCAGAGATTATATACGCGTGGCCATGTGGGAGCATTTCGCGAGGGAGAGCGGACTCTGCCCACGCTCGGCCGTACCAGGGCATTTGGGGGCAAAGTAATCGAAAAACTTTTGGATATAAGGGTAATAAGAACATTAATATATTAAATTTCAAGATATTTTTCTCAATTTTTCTTCACGAACTCGGATCTATTGACATTCAGGTGAACCTAATATCCACGAAAATATTAATTATTAGAAATCTTGTGAACAACAAATATACGTACGAAAAAATGATTGTTTTTAATTGGTAATTTTCTTAGCGATGTTGAATACTTTAATACTACTGATCTACCGTTCCAGTGGTTAGGTCGTTCAACTTTTTGCCATTAACTTAAATATTCAAATCTCGCTCTACCTACTTAGGCTTGGACAACTGGGTAGCATTAACAACCCGTAGAATTTGAATGTGGCTTGAAGCCATTTATACAAATCTGTATTTGGTAAATCACTTGAATAAATTGAATATGTTATATTCAAACGAAGAATAAATGAGTGTTAACTGCTTGGAATCATTCGCTTTTCGTCCTCTCCAATTCGCAAACAACACCCCCACCGCGAGAAGGTAGTGAGTAGAACTTCCTCGGAAGTGGTTGTATGCACGTGGCGATGTAAGAGCATTTCGAGAGAGAGCTGACTCTCCCCACCCTCGGTCGTACCAGGAGATTTAGGGGCATACTAGGATGAGACTGTTATCTAGCACCTACTAGTTTTCAATAGCCATCTAACTAAGATCAGTTCGTGATGTAAACTATGAGAGTAATTATTTTCTTCTACCAAGAGGTCTAAAAATGTTCAAACTATTTAATGAATAATTCGAATAATAAGAACTTACACAAAACAATCTGTTATTCCTTTGAATACTTTCTCTCCTTCAATATGTTTAATTGTTTGTAGTCGAGTCTTAACAACTAGAAGAAAAATCGTAAAATAATAATAATGACATTTTATTTGTCGAAGTATATTAATTTCAATTTGGTATAATTTAGCTATGATAAAGAATGGGACCTCACAAACTATTAAACAGACATCATTCACTCTGATTGATCTGGTTGAAAATTTCATCGGCCAGATAAATTTGAGCCTTTTAAAAGATTCAACTAAACATTCAATAAATATTTGAAATATTTATAAATCAATGTATGTGTAATAATTCACAAGTGATTGAAACTTACCGTCGAATGGGGTCACACTGAATGCAGCTATTGTTCCTGATAAAAATCCTGATAGAAATGACCAATAGAAAACAGCCTCTACACTATTTGGAGATCTTCTTGGACCCTGATAAAAGAAATTAAATTGGATCAAAATAAAGCTTGGAACAACACTATAATTGACAATGCGGAAATGGTAAATCGCGAGTTCAATTCACTGAAATAATGATAAAGTAAATTTTATTAATTCAACAACAAGTAATTTAAGAAAGCATTAGCTTGGAATCCTCAAGATAGTAGGAAAAGAGATCGATTGTGTATGAGAGTGAGTGGCACGATATAAGTATGTACATGTAATTCATTGACCAGATATGGCTTTTTATCTATTTCACTACAAACAATAAGTGAGAGCTAATGATCATATCTGATAAGTTAAACCAAAAAACATACAGTGGGATTCAAACCCACGACCTACTCATTGCTATGTGCTTACATCGAAATCATGTTGAAACACGCCGACTGATTCATTTCCAATCAATCAGGAACAACAGACGTATTGAAAAGATCCTAAATCCTTACGTAAATCTTATATAAACTTTATTGAAATATGAATTGTTCTCTCTCGATTCTGGTTTTGATTTGGGACGATTAGATTGTTGTGATCAGGAAATATTTAAAACTGATTGGACCACCACTGAGTAGTGACCAAGGAAATATTTCTCTATTCCTTAGTGTTGATCAAACTCTAACGAGAAAGTTACAATGTGACCACTAGTCTAAGTGACTCAACATAGTATGTACTATGTTGAGATGCTAGGTAGTTGAAGATAGTTAGCCCAAAACCGTATAGCCCAGCAGCTCCATAAAGTTTCATCAGAAGCTGAATTATGCAGCTGTGTCATTTGCCAACTAAAGATTAACTCACACGGCAGTGAGCTACAGTTTTTAAGTGACGGATAATGATACTAACTGGTTATCTGAAATGACGTAGGTGGAGAAAAGTTTCAATAGGAGACCAAATGATTAAAAGTGATTGTGGTAAGCATGGATATTTATTTGAGGAGGTTGATGGTCTCCGATTTAAAATCAGATCGTATAGATGAGTTATTAGACTCTAAGATATAAAAGGCAATTCAAACAAACTTCCACTATATTTTATGGATTAGAATATTTGATCAAAGTTTTAATAAATTGGCTTGTGTTCTTATTTGTTTATCTAATGCGCACAAAACCCTAAACAATTGGGCATCAAAAATTTATGCACCACATTGTGGTGGTGCATTGTGGTAAAATAATTATAAGAGAGTAGTACAATTACAACAAGAGTAAACAAGAGCAATATATAATATGAAAACTTTTTCCAGTTGAGTGAGCTCGACGTACTTTTATGGAAAATGTACGAAACTACAGGCGCATAGCTACTGGTTTTTGTTCTAAGTAATGTCTGAGTTGCACAGGGGAGTCATGATGGATAGATAGATGCCAGTCCTATACGACATTTTTATACCAAGGTGTCAAGTTATTTTTGACCCCACCCCGTCACAGCGTTGTCAGTCAGTCAGTCAGTCAGTCAGCTACAACGTAGGATTAGGCACATATATGCGTCGGTCTAAGCTGCCATACTTGTCACAGCGTTGACAATCAATACACGCTGTGGAAGTCATTAAGATGACATTCGGAAGATATTTTCAAGCCATCGGGATCGATGTTCTAAGACAATAACACCAATTAAATTATTGTGCTCCAACATAGCCAAATTACAGCATTGCTAACAGTGTTATCACTGGATGTGAGCGGTGATTTGGAGATAATGTTGATCAAATACAGAACATCCTCAGCTCAGAGCGGTCAGGTTTTAGGAGCACGGAACAGAATAGCTTTTTACAGAGAAACTAATATTACAGGGTGCCAAGGATGGACCAGATTAGTATGAGCCCATCAGGATTTCACTATGTGTTTGGGAGACGAACGTTCATTTTAGTATGAACTTTTAATTAGTTTGTTCCACAAAATACAGTAAACCGAAAAAGTCAAACCAACAAAATAATTCGAGAAAATTTACCATTATATACTTACTAAAGCGTTAAAATTTGCAAATAATGGAAAATATATCATAGAAAATGAAACATCACGTAAAAATGTAGCACCCATTCCACGATATAAACCAAATATTCCTTTTTCACGAACCAATTTAATAGCCAATTGAGTAGCAGTCTGTCGTGTCGCTACTACTGTACCACTGCTGTTAGTTACAGGAACTAAAGATTAAAAAAGTGTAAACATTGACAATATTTTATCACAGAAAAAAAAAACTCATGAAACCATGGAATACACATTATTGTGGTTAACTTTAAAATAAACCTGAATCACTATAGAATAACAATAACCTTAGCCAGACAACCATTGAGAAATAAAAAGTGCCGGATAAATTTTTTGACTGAGTATGGGAGTCCTCAGCAGTGAACCTCCATGACCCCATCTCGAACCGAACTCAAAAGCTCCAGGTATTGCAGTGAGTGCCTGACCTTTAGACGACTGAGCCAGAATCCAGTGGTTTAAATTACAGACAGATAGATATTATCGACTTAGAGCCTCGCACAGATGTTCGTTGACCCTAATTCACATGCCACACTATTACAAGGAGATAAAAGTGACAAAAAAGATCAAACCAATGTTGCAGCAATTATAAAAAGAAAGACTAGACCTTAAAAATATGGTTTGCAAATACACTGCTCAAAGGTATGCATTAAGAGACACTGGAATTCAAGGTCAAGAGGAAGATGAAGAATGAATACATCTGCACCAGTGTGAATGATTCTGAGCTATATCACTCAAAGACTCTAACCCTTGTTTACAATATATGTACGAACTCCAACCAGGTAGTTTACATCTAGTAACATGGCTCAGACTAATAGTCAATGACCTCATAAACTGATGTCGTATTTTGGTTTGGCCGCCCTTAGCTTTCTTCCAACCAACTTCTGTAATAGCAAGAGTTGCTCATCGAGGTAGGTGGTGTTTAGTCATACGTAACATATGTCTTAACCACCTCAGTCGATGAAGCTCCACTACCTCATCAACCGATTTCGGACCCTTTCAAAGTACTTTATACCTTAACATTACTCACTAAATCGTTCCATCATAAACGAGCGATGCTTCGAAGATACTTATAATCAAAAATCTTTAGACCACGCATGTCTTCTACTTTCAGAGACCATGTTGCACAGCCACAAAGTAATACAGAAAGGTTGGGCAATGGTCAACATACTTAACTTCAGTAAAATTAAGATAACAACTTAATACATAACACCTCGAAATAACTTAATGCATTCAGGATGTAAGCCACTCATATAATCCTATTTAATGATTTGAAGAAAACTATATGCAAATGACATAAAATACGAATACCTCAACTCACTTATCAGGCACAGATTCGTGTGTATAGAGCTTCGAGTCACACTCTAAGTGTGAGCTACTGATACTATCCCGCTGATCAAACCAAGGTATGAGCAGGGGAGTTAGAACCTATAACCTAGTGCCTGAAAGTCAAGAGCCTTAATCAATGACCCAGCGCTCCACTATCGGACCTGAATGTAGAGATAATCAGCAGAGTAGCGTCACACTGGTTTTACGACTTTATCCAGTTAAAATGAAAATTAAAGACATTGCGTCACCTTTGCCATTATATAATCTTATCTCCACGAGGACTTTCATCACAAAACCCAATCATATTAAAGTAGTAAGCAACGATATATGGGACAATTAACACAGATTAATCGATAAACCTTAAACAATAGGGATGATACTGAAGCCTGAAAACGTATTAAATGAATACATTATACTGCTCGATAGTGACTGCCATAATTTCTTATCCAGGAAACAGTTAAGTGAGCCAGTTTGCTACTAAGCTTTGCGGTGACAACCATTGTCAGATTCTCAAAGAAAAATACTTACCTTCACTTATTCCCTCATCTTTAGTCTGAATATTTGTTACATGATATAATCTGTAGTGATATAAGTAGCAAAATAATATTGTAAACTAAAATGTTCGAGGTTCTTGTGAACTCGTTTGATTAGTATGTGGTAAGTGCTTAGCTTTATGTGTTGTAAAGACAGGTAAATGTTCAGAATGTACAAACAAACAATTAGGATATCAAGTTGAAGAACTTTACTCTTCGTTTATAGCTAGTTAGTATTCGACGAACTGTCAAGTATAGAGTATCAGTCTTCCTCATCCTTACTGTGATTTGGTTGCTTAAGGTAGTCTACTTGTATTGGTCAGTTGTAGGACAAAACACTAACAACATCAAGTGTTACAATGAATAAAACAAATACATCAATATCTAAAGAAATATATACATCATCTATTAAGATATTAAGAAATATAAAAAAATAGTGACAGAATCTTTTATTAAGCCACCAGAAAACCGCTCTCTCAACAATTAAACATCACCAAATTGGCAGGTAAGAAAAAACCTTGTATTATTTGCAGTGATAGGAAAGATTAAAAAATTGACTAACAAAATTCATTAGATATTTTTAGATTTTTTTATTTACTTGATGTTCGACCAGCATCTTGTAATTGAATTTTCAATAATTCCATTGGTGTAGTGATAATAATTTGACAAGTTCCTGCACCAGCTCCAGCAAACATTTCACGAATTGGAGTTAAAGGTTTGCTAGAAATAAACAAACAAAAACACTATTTAAACAGTATCCAGTCCTCTATTTGATTAAGGCAGAATACGGTATACAACTAACGGCACTCGAACGTATAGAACCCCACAGTCGCGAAATCAGAAGAAAGTAAAAATGAATGTTGGGTAAGAATCAAAAGTGTACAGAAAAACATGTGTATTTATAGTTATCGGCGTTGGCTATAACATCATTATAATTCCGTCAATCGGCAAGGAGGTACGTTATGCTACCATCCATTAGCAGCATGCCACGTTAATATTCTGAAAAGCTCCATCAGGTTCTGATGGGTGGGAACTCTTCGGCTCCTTTAGGACCTCTGAAGGCTCCACCGTGCTCCTCGAAAGCCGCCCCAACACAAAGAAACATGAACGTAGGACACAAGCGTAAAACTAACTTTTTTTAACAAAACATATACCAAGGAGATTTTTAATGTTAATTATGTATACAGAAAGTTTAGTAAGTGAAAGAAATCTAATTTATTTATATGTATGTAGGACTTTATTTGACCCATTAATTTATTCCTAATCTAATAGTTACAGCATCCCACACTCATAACCACTTTTGGCCTTTTGACCTTTTATAACTGTTATTTCTCATTTAATGGTATAATACGGTCTGGTCTGTTTGTATATAAACTACGTATATCTGATATAGTGGAGGCTGATATTTGTGGTCTGGATTGAACGGACTAGGATAGACGACAAATTACCATACAGAGGACCAATAAAATCTCAGAGTTGACTCAAGGCTGCTAGCGCTGTTTGAAGCGTTATTGGTTCAGCATAGGGACAAGGTCATAAATGTCAATACTCCGATTAGCGATTTTGTTACGTTATATTTGACGAGCCATAGGACATAACAATAACAATAAGAATAAGTGGCTAAATACAAAACTTTACCAACAATCGAACCATAGCTCCAATTTTCAAAGTAACTATTCAATACAAACCCGAAAAGAGCAATAATTCATTTACGTTACGAGACCAACAAATATTAATTTAAAATGATTGTATTAAATCATCAGTTGAAATAGCCCCCAAATGCCCTGGTACAGCCTGGAGTGTGGAGAGTCCACTCTCCCTCACCAAATGCTCTCACATGGCCACGCGTATATAACCTCTGCCAGGGAAGTCCTACTCACTGCCTTCTCGTGGCACCGGTGTTGTTCACGAAAATGAGAGGACGAAAAGCGAATGTCCGGCGCTTTAACCGGATTCCAAACCAATGGTACACATGGGCTCCAGGATCCTGAGGGAACAAATGGCGTATGAACCAATTGTTGGCCACCGGCTTCCACGGGACTGCATCTCCTTACGATGCTCCACTACCTTATGGGTTAGACATTTAGGTCAAAGGCTCGGGGTGTGGCCCCCTAAGAAAACCACCTGCTTCGGTTTGGGCACCCGGGCAGTATCACAGCCCTTACACATATCGAATGAGATTTGTGGGGCGCATGTGTATTTGGTGCCCCCTTGTATCAAATTCTATGTGTTAAAATAAAATGAATAAATCAGTTGAAATAAATCTTTTCTGAATATGCACTGAACTTAGTTCAAGTTATTGAACTCTAGGCATAACATCAATAAAATATTCAGAATGCAATACCCATACTATAAATATCAACTAATTTTTTGTAACTCATTTACCAGATAAAAATGTATGTACTTGGAGCTTTGAACCACAACTTTCGTGTGAGGGCGAGTGATACTACCCACAGCTGTCTAGATGAAACTAGGTGAAAAGAGTGGGATCTGTAACTTAATACAAATTCATTTGAAAGGGTTCGAATATTCACGTTGTTGATTAGTTAGTCTCTTTTGACATATGTGTCCTGAGAAAACTGCATCGATACTGCCACAAGTATTTTTAAGCAATGTTTAATAATGGCTAAATGGGATCCGGGAAACGAGTTTCGTACTGTTTTGGACTCATCAGGTGGGTGTACTTACTACGAGATTCCAGTATTGATGTCCACATAGGTACAAGAACCCGACACCCTTCGCTTTACATACCTGATAAGTTGCACGCTTAGCTTCTCAACCCAGACAGCAAGTGGATAACGAGCAGGAAGGTTAAAGCGAGAAACACTGGGTTTAAATACCTATGTGAACATCAACAGCAAGATTCTGTAGCAAGTACATCCAACAGACAAGTCTTAAACAGGACGAAACAAGCTTCTTAGATTCCACTACAAAGCGCTAATATACATTGCTTGAAAACGTTGTAAATTAATAGTTGCAAGCCAAACGCTCTAATTGCTAAGTGTTGTTCTAATTTTCACAATGGGAATCTTTAATATTCAAATAAAGACAATTTAATAATCAATTAAGTTAACAGATTTTCGAAAACAAAAAAAATATAGTAGAAATAATATAAAAAACTTACCCCTCAGGTTTTAAATGATAACGAAAAAAATCATTGCCGACTAATTTAATCGCTTTTTCTGGTGTAATTAAAAGGAGATTGACACCACTTCCTAAAACATCGGAGAGGAAAAAACGCTAACATAAGAGTTCCCAAGTTTTGAAATAGCAAAGATTAATGGTGAAAAGTGTATTAAATTCAAAGTTAATTATATTATTATTTACATTTAGCTTTTTTTCTGGACACTGTTAGATTTAAGTTAATTGATTCATAAAGTTGAAAAATCACAAATTTACTGTATAAATGAAGAGATAATTTGTTGGTTGGAAGTATTCACTTTTCAACGACTGGGTTGTTGGCTTGGACCTCTATTCATCTAGTTTAGTTTGGGCAGATAGTCAGTATAACTAACCGTAATCATATAAACAGTGTGGTTTAAAGTTGAATACATAAATCTTTACTTTGTAAGTGAGCTACATTACTACAGGTGTAATACCACATGTTATTTATCATTAAAACACTTAGTTATTGTTAAATAAAAATTATCTCGATAAAACTGTTACTCAAATGGATAGTAAGATGATCTCGGGTACTGGTTAGAGGTATGATGGCGATTTTCCCTTACCGACTCCTCACGCCGTGAAAGGATACTTTTTTATGGAGATGTCTGAAGAGAAAACTCGATTAAGAGTGGCCCTGAGAACCCGACAATATGAACAGAGGGCCAAAAGTACAATTGCTTGAGTCCAGTTACAATCGGCTTTCTATGACCGGCTTAAGATATGCCAGCTCCTTATCTAAGACTTTTCCACCGACAATGGAAATACATGAGTAAGGTGAAGTGTGGTACTTTTAGGACTGATCTTTGCCAAACTCTTCCTGCCTGCTTTGTAAGGGTCAGCATGGCTGGAAATGCTAGTTTTTGGAAGACGACATTGTCGCTACCACACCCCAACACAGTCAGTAATACGAGTTCTCTCTTGGGCCATGAATTCGCTGACCTCTAACTGACGTCCTTGCTATCATTGCACACAGCTCAATCAAGTCAAAACGATATGCGAACCCAACCATAACGCCAAGGTAGAGACAACGGTCGGGCACCTAAGCTAGTGCATCTTGAGTTTCCATTCTCTTAACTCTTCTCTACACATGGGAACACTTTGGACATGCTTACAATGACAATAGTAATAATAATAATGAAGAAAATATGATGTAACTGATGTGTGTCCGAGGAAAATAATAGTTGCTTGTTTGCTTAATCAGACTTGTAGATAGTCTTCGGGTGCTAAATGAGTTATAAATTTTCCTACCCTTATTATTAGTTTTTGTTATTGGTTTCTTCGGAGTGGAAATATACTTTCGTTCTAGTCAGGTTAGTCATGTGTTCCTGATCTGAGTTGTGTTGAAGTCTTTTAGAAAAGTCACTGGAATGGTATCTAATGTAGATATTCGTCTAACGTAGACGGGGAAACCAAGCGTTATAACAGCAACAATAATTGTTTTCTACAGATTTGCTGAACAAGCCTTGTGAAAACTTATATTTATTGAGTAATACTTAATTTTTGTTATATCCGAAAGAAGAATAAATGAGTGGTAACAGCCAGGAATTATATATATATATATATATATATATATATATATATATATATATATATATATATATATATATATATATATTCGTGTTCCGTTTATTATAAGCCCTCATTTGACCTATAGATTTATTATCCCTAACTTATTCCCGACTCATCAGTTAGAGTCCCCCACACTCACAACCACTTTTGGCTTGACCTTTTATAACTGTTATTTTTCATTTTATGGGACAAGGTCATAGATGTCGATATTCCGATTTGCGATTTTGTTACGTGCTGTTAGTGAGCAGTCATAAGTCATGGCATTTTTATATTTATAACAAGTGTAACTTAACAACTATTTGAGAATTCACGTTTGAAACCGTAGGCTATGTTAATTACATGACGATGATAACAGCAACTGATTGTACGAATCAAAATAATAGGGTATCTTAAAATATGGCTGAATGAACAATAAATATCCAGACCTGAGTTACTAGTGAATTTAGCTGAACCTTCTTTATGTTAAACTAATGACTCAAACTAAAACAAAGAATGCTAAGCCGTAGCAAGTATTGAAAGTGTTATTTATACATGGAGAATAAATGTT
Source organism: Schistosoma margrebowiei (assembly GCA_944470205.2). Classification (NCBI taxonomy): domain Eukaryota; kingdom Metazoa; phylum Platyhelminthes; class Trematoda; order Strigeidida; family Schistosomatidae; genus Schistosoma; species Schistosoma margrebowiei. Next base: position 11,153,534 of record OX104027.1, read on the forward strand.
CAGAAAGCTTTAAACGGTACCACTGTATGTAAACCAAATATACCACAACCATTCTATTGAAATTAAACTAGACCAATAGTCGGATTTGTACTAGTAATTTGATGGGTAGTATTTGAGTCCTAATATCATTGAACTGTGATATAAGAGTAAACAAGACAATTAAAAGATTAATTCGTTAACTATCAAAAAGATAAAATTGGCACTATCAGCAAGATAATAATTCAGTAATGTAATACATCGATTAACTAAGCAGTGTACATTCAGATTTTATAATTTAATAGAATTACTCTAACTGCTGAAAGCTTATCTTGCTATAGATTACTTGAATCGCATAAACAATGTATATCACTCAAGTTCAACAATTACAACAGCTATTGACAATAAAAGTATAAATACTTTGATAAAATAAAAAACCATTAATCGTATAGTACTAACCTCTGTACATGCCAAAAAATCCTTCAGCACGATATGTTTTTGCAGCACAGTCCAAACTTTTTAAGGACATGGAAAGACAAAATAACAAAGATTTATCGACAACAATCTATTTTATTTCTTAGTAAGATTTTTCTTGAGTCGGAATCATTTACATTTAGAGTTTTCAGTCAGTTAGTCATTATCAACGTAGAAACTAGTTAAAAAATATTCGCAGGTTTAGCTTACTGTACTATAGTAAAACTACTACGTACGTGTTTTTCCAACATGTTCATCCAGATAGATTAACGGTCGGAAGACTTTGAATTAGTAGATAGGAGACCGATAGATAGCCGAAATGTAATTATACAGTGTAGCCGAGAGATCTAACCGACTACCTATTCAGAAAATAAATATCGGCCTATGACAGTGGATGACTCGCAATGGTTAAAGAACAACCAGGACTCACTAGGCAACTCGATTGACCAGACATGGGACTAGGAAAACATGATGCAACTGAAATCAGCTTTTTTTAGATATTTAGTCGATTCAATAGTTTCTCAGGACCAAATATACGGAAAAGTACTAAAGACATGAGTGTTGGCGATAAACTTAGGGATGTGAAAGCTTGCCCAACTTGTTTAAACTCTCAAGTTTAGACACCAATCTAGGGAAAGGCTCGCTCTGAATGGTTTTGTGGTTTATTTATTTGAGTTCTTGAACTTTTTGCATCTTACTATAATTCGTGGAAGGCAGAATTATATACTACGTTTTGTGCACTACCTGTTTTTCAAACATTTAAGAATATTTCACTCAAAGGGGAAATAAATGACCGGGTAACAGACCAGTTTTAGATGTGACTCACACATTTTTGTATAACTTTTTGCCATCTTGTTGATTTTGCATCCTCGTCTTAACCAGATCAATTGGAAAAACGCAGGTTACACCGACGATCCCAGCGATACCGCCGTTAACAACTTTTGGAACAAACCTAGCAAATATATAGAAACTTCATACACAACTAACGAAAAATGGGAATCCACAGACTCTTTGTTAAGAGCCATTTTCCTCGCGAAAGGGAGATTTCAAAAGTCTGCCAGGCCTCGTCGCTTAATTCTTATTGGTTGCTTCTGAAGGTCATGGACTAGACCAAATAACCTGCCACTTGACAATCCTTCATATTTACCAGCCTATAGTCAGATTTCCTTTCAAGCCAGAACTTATGTATAAGGAAAGAAACAGAAACGAAAGACTTTTGGAATGTCAACATTATGCATTGTCCAACATCTATGTAAATGATGAGGAAGCAAGTGCTTTGTTTAGTAAAAGATACAATTACTGCAATGCGGACTAGTGCAAATGAATCCGCAGAATAGTCATCGAGATGAACATTACGCAGTATTAGGAAGGCAAACGTAACTTATCTGGGTGATTACTCTAAAATACCTGTGTAATGACATGTTTTATGATCCCATAGGTATTCAGAGTTTGACAAGGAGCAGTACAACTGGTCTGCCGCCCGACGACGTCGATCAAACTTTCTTATCCTTCAAGACGACTGATCCACCTAACGGGGAAGTCCGCAAGGAATTCCGACTCCTGAAGTGTCACAAATCATCAGTATCAGATAACTTACCTCTAACCCCTTTTAAAGACGGTGGTGACCTTCTGGTAAAGGAACTGACTGAGATGTTTACAAAGTGCTGGGAATTAGTGTTTGAGCATCGTGAAATTAGTCGACAGTTGTTCCTATCCTTAAAAGGAGTTTACGTCGTTTCTGCAACAACTATCAGGGGGTAAGTCCTCTTCCGATCGCATCCAAAATAGATTCACGAGGAGAAAGATGATGTTCGTTCTGGTTGGTGATGTATTGAACATATTTCAACCATCATTCCCATGTGTTAAAACACCACCATATCTGTTGCAGAACAACAGTCTTTCGTTACTTGACATCATGGCCATATTCGACTAGTTGGACAGGACTGATCTCTGCGATTGTCTATTGACGAAGGATATGCCTGAGAAGTCTACCAACATCTTTAAGGTCCTATATACCAAAAATCTCAGGCAAACTGAGTGCATACAAACACTTCTCTTCATTCTTTTGTTCAAACAGTGGGGTTGGGTAATGTTGACCAATCTCACCATTCATTTTCAACTTCGCTATTGTGTGTCACCATCTTGAAATACCGACTTCCGTGGCTTGGATATATCCTACAAACGTTGTCTGAGAAATTTCCACGTTGTGCCTTGTTCGCCAACTTTGGAACTGGTTGAAAAAAAGCGGAGAGGTTGTCACTGTATGACATGGTTTCGTGGTGTGAAATAAACCTGTGCAGGACTGTCTTCTATTGGTCCTTCATGATACTTTGGTTGGAGTCTTATAAGTGGTGCAGTACAGAGGTTAGAGACGTTATTACGCATATCTCAGAATATGAACCAGTTGCGATTCTGCTGTAACTTTACTTTACTTTCTTTGTGAAAGTGAGAGTAACCTCTTGAACTGAACGAATTCTTTCTGGTTGAAATTTCCTTAATTCAACTTCTTTTTGCGTTACTATTATTGTTATCACCATTTTATTTCATTCTCATATCCTAATTTCTATTTATCTTTGTTTACTTTCCTTGATACACACTTTCCTTTCCGTATATCTTCACAATCTCTCTTTTATTGTGTAGCGCATATATATTAAATGCTTACCCCACCAAAGTTTGTGTTGAGATATTTGAATAAACTAGTTAAATTACATTGTAGCTATTTGTTGGCTCCTAAATTATTGACCATGATGGATGGACCATTATATATAAATTTTCCGTTCGACTCCACGAACTGTAGTTAAGCAAACCCCGCTTCGTGGTTTTGACGACCAAAGTCAGTGATTGATGTGGTAAAAAAAAATTACACACATATTTAAAAAGAAGGGCCAATAGGTAAGCACCGTTGTATGGCCAGTCTTATGAAGCTTGATTTAGTGTTTATAGTCAGGCAGGTGGGAGACAACTGGACAGGTAACGAATAGAGTGGTCGACAAGTAGAAATGTGCACGCATACGTAAACGTAAAAAGACTCAAGCTTATGAGTGGATCGTCGAAAAAGGCATACTTGGATTTACAGACGAAATGACACAGACGTTGTAGAAGAACTGTACTGGTTGAGACAACTTTATTTGTTGTCATATTGGTTTGCGGGAAACGATAAACGTCTAAGGACTATATTGTATAATCATTCATTTTCATAAAATAGGTGAGGCCGACCAGTCCATTCTACTTCACGTTTCCCAAATCAACCCCTCTTTTCTTTCCTAAATATAGCAACAGGGGGATGTTAAATAAGGAAGACAATTACACTGTCGATAAACATATTAATTGTCAGTGATCACTTTTTATCTAAGTGGACAAACTAATATCCAGCATCTACTGCGAATAATTGTGAATATTATATTTTATAAACATATTCAAAACCTGGTGGCGTGATTTAGGACAAAACATATGATGAAAGCAGAAAGGTTTACTTGACCCCCAATGTCGTGTAGTTTGACATATTAGTTTAGACGGATCAGCTAACTTAACCTTAAATATCTTCGCCGTATTTAAGCGTACCCACACTGAAGGTGGATTGCTTTCGTAGAAATAAGTCTAAAGATTAAGAAATTTGGTTTACAGATGCAGAAGAACTAAAAGAAAATAAACTAACAAGACCTCAGGAAACGGTAACCTGTGGGAACAAAAGACACAGGCATGAACTCTTGGTATCCTGTGCTTGGTCGTTCTTTGATGCTTACCATCACCTCAGTTTCCTCTCTCTCTGTCCTATTCTCTTAACCAAAACCTCTCCGTATTTAGGAAATTCGTTTTGCTTTTAAACAGTGGTCTTTTTTAATTCATTGATTTTTGATCATTTCGCCTCATACTGGTGCTTGATAATGGCGATTCGCGACAAATTTTTTGACGTGGATAATTTGGAATAATTTCGAAACTATGATTTTCAAATATTACAGGAACTATGGTACGTAAAGGAGCAGTAACCGCGATCGCTTTCTTCAGATTTAGTTCTTTGCATGACTGCTACTGGTTTTAACTGGTTAGTCTGTAACAGCCTAGGTTGGTTGGTTATATTTATAATTATCCTATATTGAATGTTGAAAGGCTTTGTTCGTCTGAACAAATAATCCCACGCTCCACTGTGACTGCGCGAAGATCTAAATAAAGATCTATTCACTAATTGTCTGGTTTCTTCTATCAGCAGCACGAGGGTTACCTAGAGGCACAAAAAGTCTTCTGTATTCATGGTCTTGTTTTCGCTACGAGACAAAGTTGGTTGTGTCACTGCAGATAGTTCAATTGATTTCATTTAGATGCCACGTTTTCCATCCAATTCGTTTTCCTGCATTCGCATCAGAACTGCTCCGAGGTTCTTAAACCTACATGTATCATGAAACTTCAATTAACATAACAGTTTTTCGAAAACCTAAAAATTACCTACGTCAGTTTTCATGTATTGCTATACTTTTTGTAAGTTCATTATGGATCAACAACCTCCTTCTATTCGAATCACTTGTAAGTTCATTAAAAGACGTTTACTAACATCCAACATATTGCCGATATCCATATAGATATCCACGGCACCTTGAGCACTGAGAGTATTACTCTGACATTATTATTGTGTTCATTACGCAACCATCAAATCTAAGTAATCATAATGAGTCAGATAGGATCCATATTTCAACTAAGGCCAAACACGTTACTATGACGGAATGGGTCATGGGATTATTGTGCTTATTGGTCATTAGTAAGTGCTGTTTCTCTTGCTCTCTTACTATCCCCAAATTAATTACTGGTTATATGATCATTTACCCTTATTTCATTTGTTGATTGTCACTTCATTATTCTCTTCTCTTTTACAATCCTCTGCACTTCTACTGCTTTTATACCGGCTTAACATTATTAACCAGACTAGGATACGATGTTACACTCACTAGTTTTAGAGACTCTATTGACCGACTTAAAAGTTACCGCGTTCCAAACTTATAGATCTATAACCACCTTCCTTAAATCACTGAAACTATTTCAGCTGAAATAAGTATAATCAAAATAAGTGTCATCAAGTTTCTCGATTAGTACTCCAACATCAAGTCATCAGCGCAAAAATTACAATAATTTCTGCCAGTTTATCAAAAAAAATAACGAAAATAGTCCTGAACTTCATTATTAACCATGTAGATAAAATTAATTCAGTGACGCAAACCAACACGGACGACTTGAAGATATGGAGATGTATAAAAGATGAAAATGATTTACTGGAGCCTCAAAAATAACTATAGAGGAGTGGACACTAGACAATTTTTTGAAAATTAACTGACCGATATGCTATATGATGAACATCCGGGCGCAGAACACTGACGTCATTTATAAAAATGTGCTCTTGATAGTCTTTATAGAGCTCGGCTTAGGAATGGCAATCACAAAAAATGTTTACACCAGCCCAAGCTACATCTAAAAGGCAGTCAAAGTAATTCCAACTCTTTACTTCACATATAGACAGCTCTACACGAAAATACAAAGATAATTTTTAAAACTGTTTATGAATTGCTTGTAGAATTATGGTCTAGTTCGTTATAAGTACTGCTCTAATAACAGACCTCATCCTAAAATTGTAGATTTATCATGGTGTAGCTGCCTAATCTATAAGATCTTATGTAAAAGTTACATCAGTCTACACTGACTCATCATATAATCACCAATATATGATGAACACATTTAGGCTGGAGGTAGAACAATACATTTATTATGAATAAAAGAGAAAAGTTACGCAGGAACGGCCAGGCCTGAAAGACTGAGCCATGCCATCCGATGAGTTGAATTACGAATGAATGTTCTTGCATATATACCTTTATTGACCTTCTCTTAGTGTTACATGTTTGAAGTCTATTTTCCCAGTTATCTCATGTTTAGCTTTGATGATTGTGTTTAGGATTCAATGACACTACATACTCACGACATTACCTCGGAGACCACTAGTTTTCGTACCCACTCTGTAACGAAAAGAAAACGCTGAAAATCCCCCACAGCTTTTTTGTTGGACGGTATTGTCATTTGTTTGTTTCTTCTCCCTGTCGTGTATTTTATCCTTCGTTCAGATCTTGTCTAACCACGCATTTTGTTCTTTAGTCTTCCTCGTCTGAGCCCTTATTATGTCATTTTGATTAAAGACTCATCTTTCATTACCTAATTTTCTATTGTATGTTGCCGGACTATTGACAGTAAGATCGTGTTTGACTAAGCTCAATGTCAAAACGTGGTTCAGTGCATGACTGTTAACCTTTCGCCTGTCCACTTGGGAGGATTGCTGGAATACATGCAGATAGATATTTGATCCCATCGTGTAGGGAATATGTTTATTGATTTTCAGGTATAGAACCCTTTGGTATTAACTGTTTCTTTTATTGTTTAGCGCGTTACTTTGCGTTAGAGAAACTTCTGACTGTATAGCACAAGCTGTACCGTTCGAGGTATTTTGTATTTTTGGTATTATTTGTTCTATTTTTCAAATTAAAACCATTTAAATTGAGCACGAAGTTTGTGTTTTGATATAATTTAATACGAGTGTTTCAAAAACGCTTTGTAAGCTATACAGAAGAACGTAGTCTGGCCTATTCGAATACATTTTGGTTTGTCAGTCCTGCGTTCAAACCGAATACTGGCAGTTCGGTCGTTACACACTCTCTTAAAAAGAAATAAATTTCTAAGATGATATACGGAGACAAATGACAAAGTAGGTGATGAGTGTACTTTGCAAAATGAAGCAGTTTGAAATCAGAAGTAACTGTTTGGATAATGCCATGTTTGAAGCGACCACGAGTTCACGGAACAAAGACTCTGTGATCATAGACAAATAGGTCAGCTATTCTGTTGCGTTCAAGATTTGCTAACTAAAGAGAGGAGTTTAGGTTCAAAACGGGGAAAATATATCCCACAAGAAGCCAGAAGCACGAGTAACTACAACAGGCACAGCATAAAACTGTCCTAGAGAAGCGTTACAAAACAGCATACTCAAAGATACAACAAACTAATAGCGTTTAAGGTTCTCCCAAGTAAGGGATAAGACATCAAGGTGAAAATGAGTTCTTTTGTCAGGAGAACAAATATTTCAACTTTTCAAAATAAAATTACAATAATAAGGTATTTATCAGGTGAGTTTTTGGGATCCAACATCTCCAACAGATAAGTTGAAATACGCACTTTACCCATGTAAAATCCAAAACAAAGTGATTGGGAAAACCATGGTTTCACATTTGGTCACAAACCCAAATGTACACCATCACCTAAACAAAAATTACCACCCTGTCATTCAACCAATAATAGTTCAGCCAGTAGTGAAATCCAAATTACATCAAGTAGATAAAAATGTTAAAGGATATAAGGGAATTATCGAGTGTAATAAATGAAATTCCTCGTAAATACAGGATCATCATTCCATCTTTACTAGATAGATCACTTACAAATCGTTCAAAATATGATATTTAATTTTGTTTTCATACGGAATGTCATCAGTTTTGAAAAAGTTCTTCAATACACAGTTATTTGTGCACAATTCCAATTAATCCAAGTACAACGACCAAAAAGGTGAGCGAATGAACATGGCAGCCATTATAACCAGGATCCAAATGAACACAACTTGGATATAGTTCAGGAAAAACATATAAGCTCAATGAAAATGCAATAAAAACTGAGATTGCAGTACAATATAAATAGTACTACCTCGGCTGAAATCGAAAGGTCAACGCAATGTATATCTGAAGGAATCATGCACAATAATTCACAACAGTGTGTATGGGGAGAGATTTTCATACGCTAACCTCCGAAAAGAGTTTTACAATGCGACTAAGAAAAAAATCTTACTAATATTAGTTCCAACCCTTGGGGATATTTTTGCCGATTAATCGGAGAATAAGAAAACACCTATCGGTGGCAGACAATATCTTCAGCACACCGAGTCACTATTATTTGAATGCCTCGCCAAAACTTCACTAACACACAACTTGATGAGTCCCCAAAATAAGTGCACATCGAAAGGCAGACACCGAGACACACTTCTATCTTTTCATATTAAATGTTACCCACAGTTGGAAGGCTCTTTCAGCTCAAGTAATTATATTTGCTTTAGTGGATAACTTTAGCAGAAGACTTGATAAAACTAACTATCAGATCTCTAATTTCTGCTTGTACTAGTTTCATCTGATGCACGTCCCGCAACTCAACTACTGTTAACATCACCACATATCGATAAATTATTCCTACCTCTTATCATCATTATTTTTTCCCATTTAAGTCTTTAAAACCTTCTTTTTACACATCACTAATTAACCAATCAACCAACCGCCTGCTTGATAGTGTAACAGCCGCTGGTATCCGGAAAACTTACGGCTATGTGACGTATTCACTGGGGTGATGTTCTCCGTGATGTTTGGGGATTTTGCTTTTTCCCTTGTGTATGTTGAGGCCTACTGATGCAGAGACTGCCGCTACACTAGTTGTCTTCATCTGCACTTATTCGTGCGTATCGGAATAGGCAGGTCACATGCCAAGTCCAAGTCGTTTAGTTGCATCCAACCTGTCCATTGTAGTCCGTGCTTCTCCTGAGATGTTGAAGTCTTCATAACCCTGTCAACGATGAGAAGAAAGATAAAGGGGCAGAGTAGACAGAATCGCCCGACTCCAATCCTCACTTGGAATGCGTCTGTCAGCTGTCTTCCATGCACAACTCTGCTATGTAGTCGTATGAATTCCATATGATTTTGACGATTTTCGCAGGTACTCAGTGTTGTCGAAGAAGTTCCTATAAAGTCTTCCTATTCACACTGTCAAACGCCTTTTCATAGTCAATGAAGTTGGTGCATAATTTTGAGTTTCATACAATTCATTCTAATTACATGACATACAAATCCAAAAACAGCTACCAGAATGAATAGAATTAATGTTATAAAGTGTTCATACTACCATACACCGGAAATAACGAAATATCTAGAAAAGCACTGAGATAACAAGAAAATGGCGGAAATAAGTAAATCGGCTGATGTAGGCTGATCATAAGGAAATTGGTTTTGGCTACACACTTTCAAGACGTGCGCTACAGTGCGGTCAACTAGAATAAGTAAGATTGCCAATTGTTGTCGACTGCCTTGCTTACTTAAAGCCAATGCAGTTTGTGCCCATCCTAAGTCGGCGGCATATTTTTCGTATTGCTGCCTATCCCAGCATTCCTCACACACACTGCCTTAGTACCCAAAGAATCCAATATTGGATTCTTAGAGTATTTATAGATACCTGCTTTTTCACCTGTCACTGGGAAACTAAGTTGAATCTCTCCTTTTATTCGTCATGTGTTTCAAATTTGTCAACATCTCCCACGAAATTTTGAATGACTTTGGAAATATCTATTTGTATCGTTTGATAAAACTCGAAAATATGCCCGACATTTCGGGAAAGCCATACGTTCTTTGTTGAGAACCACAAAGAATTTTCTATGTGTATAAACGTCTTTCTTCTTTATTTGCTCAGTCTAGGAACTTTTGGTAAATGTTGGAGTTCTTTCCGAAGTTGTATTAAAATTCGAATTTTTCCCAATGTTTGGGGACACTCTAAATTTGGTGAAATTTCTCCCAAAATCGGGAAATTGAGTGTAGTTCATTTCGCGAACTTAACACATTTCTAAAACCATTACGTCATTGTTCTCCACATCAACATGTCGCACTAACACCGAGCTTGCATAAACGTTCTACGTAGAATTAAGTAGACTACGCTTAGAAGACAATATGTGAAGAAGCAATCACTTTATTCACCACATCGAAGTAGTTCTATCTTGTCAACACGTAATAACAAACGCCATATATAGGAATTGTTGTGGTTAAAAGATTGTGTTATAGGTGAGATTGTATATTGAGACGTGAAACGATACACGCATTCTTCACGAATCATTCACGTCATGTTTTTTTTCATCGGGATTGAGTTGTTAGTGTGTTTATTATGTCGATATCGAACTTTCGTTAAGTGTTCCACAAACAGAATAAAACATTAGTCTTCCATGTAGTAAACGTAATATCTAAAATTTTCCCATGCTAATAGTATACACTTTTTACAAAAAGTAGTAAGAACATGCAGGTATTCAATAATACATTCAATCTTTATTAAGTTCACCTTTCCTTGGGACCCCCATCAACGTTTATTTACTTTATCTCCTGCGTCGTATGAGAAAGCCTGACTCGCAACGCTCATCGTTATTTTGTTTTCGGGATAGTTCGCACTTTGAACCGCGAACACAGAGCACCTAACAAAAGACACCGACTGTAATCTTGGCTTGTTGCGAACTGTTCTGTAGAGTTGGTAGTTACTCATACCCATTTCGCTTCTAGCTCTATATAAAGTATAATTAATGGCCAGTTCGAGCGTCGACACGTAAGCTAAACAATCTTTGTAAACTTCCTAAGATCACAAATGATCTCTGACAATTTCTTCACGTTAAATTTTATAACTCACAAATTACGAACTGACCGCGGGCTTTTTGCTCTTTCAATGCAGCTTCTAGAGTACGCAGCTTTTCTGGTGTTTTCAATGGGAATGCCAAAGTAAAACTGCAGCAACTATACCTATCCTTCACAACTCTCTATGAGCTTCTCATGTAAAAAGGAAGTTTATAGATCTTGTTAGACGGATTAGTAATCGCTTCAAAAATCATTTGCAATGTTACTTTATCATTGTGCTATCTATTGGTACAAAATTTAGTTTAAGTTTAAGCTACTCGCTAACAACAGCCACAGATGGAAGCGGCAGTGAGAACACCTCTGTTTTAGAAGAACTGCTCTATGAGCATGTACTCATCAGATACTTAGCTATTAGTGAAAATCTCTCAATCGAAATGCTAAATACTAAAAACTCAGCAACCTTCAATTCCCCAGGGTTTACAAATAGTCATTCATTTTTCGTTTAACAGCCCTAACGAGGAATTTATTACGTACGTTCATCAATTCACATCTTCGGCTTTTATTCCTCGTCGTTGATGAGGACGTACTGTTTCGATTGATGATATAGATCAATGCAGTAGTGTTATAAATTTCTAAAATCTTACGTATAATAACTCCATAACATTCACAATAACTTTCGGGGTTATGATGCCAAAGCACTAATGTGTAGACGTTCTGCACTAAGATATTCTACGTGTTACAGGCCTTAAGAAATGAAGTCATCCTATCTAAGAAAAGGTATGTAAAGTGGAGATAATTACCCTGTAATATTGAGCCGGAATCGAGATACACTTACAAAGTATGTTTGTCATAGTAATCCACGTACACCTGTGGCTGACTACAGAGCATTTAAATATACCTATAGTACTAGGAGGAAACGGGTCGGTGAAGAAATCTGAAGCTTTTGTGTATCAATCAGTTAGTCAGCTGCAACTTAAGACACTTATATGCATCGGTCCAAGTTGCCATACCTCATTAGCACAACAAGATGAACACCAAATTCATAGAAGTAGTCACTTCAATGGTTGTAATATATAAAAGAAGGATTGTGTATAAGGATATAGTACAGGAGGAAAGAATTATTTCGTAGAAAAAAAGATATAAAGCAATTTTAATCTCACGGTTTAAGAGAGGACAAAGATTGTAAACACCGACGCCATTGTGATCGATTTTCAGCCATGTCACCAAGAGTCTCCAACCATTGGTTACCTTAGTCGCGAGGACCCCAACCAAGTAGTCTGCATCTACCAACATGGCTTATACTAGAATTGAATGACTTTATGGACTGATGCCATGTTTTGGTTTTGTTAGGTTCGTTAAGCTTGAATGCTACTACTGATTCGGCTTATTCGGAACGGAACGATCAGAGTAATATTTCTAGGACATCTGTGGTCAAATACTGGTAACTTATGAGTATCTTCTACTATTAATGGTCGAAACCTAATCCTGCCACTCTCTACAACTTGGGTGATGAACCTAGTCTTTCAATTCGCTACAACTATATTGTTAGGTCTAGTACTAAATAAGCTTCGAGTCTCTATAGCGAAAATAGGTGGATGCATTCGCTTTAGTCGCATGCTGGTTAAATTATTTTATAAAGAGGTTTTCAGCCATGTCTAAGCATATAAAGCGTGTCGGTTCTGAAGGAAACATTCAACATATATCCATAGGCAAGTTATCAAAGAACACAAATGGATTTACTCAGTCATTTAAAATTTCGTGAGAGATGTTGGAGAAAACCCAACTTTTTCTCAAAAGTGTTGAGGATTTCCCCCAAATAAATTTCGAAAAAAACTCCATATCAAAAGAAATTTTGGCGTTTTTAGACGCATTTCTGCGAAATTTCTTTAAGAGCTCCCCAAGTTTCAGGAGATTGGATCAGACCAGGCCTCGTATAATTGAAATACCTACTTGATATTTGATGGAATTTTTAATCGCTTTTGATGAAACATGTTCTGTATCTTCAAAACCCAAGATTTTTAAGCACCTCCGACGTCTTCCGGAAGATATCAGCTAACGATATCTAACAAAATATGGTACCATTCAAGCTGATATCATTCTATAATAAGAACTAGTCGAGGTGACTATCCAATCTATCGGCTGTTACTACCAAACCTCAGATATATTCAACATTTAGATTCTTTTCACGATTCTAAGTCAACTGTACGGCCTAGTAGGTTTCTAATTTAAACCATGCTGGAACAGTAGTTAACTGATCATAGTATTTAAGTTTTAACCATTGGGTCACAATGAAATTCTACTCCTTCTTCTTGTACTTAAGGAGTCGATTAGTAATATCAGATACCGCACATAAATCGTTACTTCAAACCGCGTACACAAACCTGTTCTTGATAGATGATCATAATAAGACTAAATCACAAACGATTTTTGCATTCATTGTCAATAAAAAGTTTTTTTTCAGTCATCCTGAAAATTGTCAGTGAAGGTCAACATGGATTTATTGTGATCATCAATGACAACTGAGAGACTATTTGATAATATAAGCATCAAGCCTGGACTTATTGTATTCGACCTGGGTTAGTTTCTTTTGCTACATAAGTGATAAAAAACCATCAGATTGTACATTATGGCCGTTTGACTGTGACATTTACGATAGTCAAGTTTTTCACAAAAAGTAAGTTTGTGTGTTCATCTATCATTGTTAATAGTGGTGATATGATTTATGATGAAAATAATTACCCACTAAATATACTTCAAGATTCAAATAATATATTGAAATCTATCAAACAAGAAAAGGATATACTATTGGCATGTGCTTCAAGGTTAGTTTCTTGGTTCTCAAACGTTAGTTTTCAACATTATAATAAGAGTAATATATGAATTAGTATAAATGGGTTTGTGGAGATTAGTGAGTTTCTTGGTGTACATCACTGAAAACTAGGAAGCAGTGTACAGATGTTTTGTCCTGACACGGGACCTCTCAACAATGACCATCCGTAACCTCACCAGAAACCTTCAGGTTCACATCTGGAACCTCAAGTTAAGATCTAATGCCTTACATTTCTAGCTTCGATATTTCGTAACTATCTTCCATTGCTGTTAGTGGGTAACCATCTAAACCATTGAACAACAGCTTCAAACTAATTGAGAGTAAATGTTTGTTTAAATGTATCGATAAGAATAGTTAGAAAATGTACTGCCTATGCTTGGCTATTACTTAGTTTGGATAGAGTCAAAATGAAGAACTTTCAGAATACTGTTCATGAAATATCGTGTCGTTTTTTATAATGTGCTGTATAAAAAAACAAATTCACTTTATGGATTTAGAAGCCTAGTTGGTACAACTTATTAATTAAGAACAGATCAATCCGTCTCGGTTAAAGCCATAGACTTCATGTAAAGACTCCTAACAAAACCAATGCTGATAGAATCGAATTTTATCCTACAACCTGATGACTGTAAATCAAATGCTATAATTCACTTATGTATCACTTAGAAAACCATCATTATTTAAAGTATTGGTTATAAATATTACTTCGAAAAATCGATGACAATAATATAGATGTACTAATCATTCGATCTTTTAAAAGTACTATTACTGTATATCTGTTTATTCCTATTTTATTAGGTTTTTCTATTTGATCATCTTACTGTAACCCACTTTCTGCCTATTAGATTTCGGCTTTCATTTCTGTGTTAAGCTACCTAATTAGGCAATCAAGGTAAACTTATCGATCTACGTTGAAAATTAACCAATATCTGATGGCTTCTATGTGCTGACACAGTTTATCATGGCTAAAGTTTAAATAAACTAAAATATAGTTAAGGATAGCAGGAAAAAACGTGTCGTCAATCATTAAAGTCGGTGACGTTTACTTTGGACATATGTTGGGAAACTAAGTTACTCAGAACTCATAGTATACAGAATTAGTAGTCATTGACCCTCAAAAATTTAGTTCAGCAACCAAGTTAAATTTCATTTATGCAGGATCGAACCAAAATTTTGATATGAAGGCCAGTGATACTGTCCTGTTGTCGAAACCAGAGATGGAGCCGTTTCTGTGATCTCAGCAAAAATCTTCAAATAACTAGTCCAGGATCCTGTTAACCCTGTTTTTAAGCTTTTGGTATTTGGGAGAAGTCATGAAGTAGTTTTGTATGTATGTTTTGTGTTTAGAAGTTTATAATTTACGCAATACTAATAACCAGTGGTTGAAGATATCAAGCGATACGGCATAAATGCGACCTCGTAATACAGTTGGGTTTATTGTCTATCTACTTTTAAGTTTGGAGTTAGGTCTAATCCTTAACTTTATATTCTTCGATTCCTAAACTTTCTGAACTGTTTTTTGCAGATATCAGGTGCAAGGCTCAAAATCAATCTCAGTGACTCAGACTCATTTACTCCTCGTCTTCCCTAAGATCTTGAGTTTTAAAATCATCTTTTACTCTCTACTTTCGCGAATTTATTCCCTCTTCTGGAATCATATTGTCTGTGATTGATTACTTCTATTTAGAATTTGTCCTAATAATTTCATCTCGTTGTACTGATATGCCATGATAGCTTGAACTAATGCACAAATGTCTCTGGTTTTACACTGCTTACAGTTGACTGACTCTAAAATACATTTATCATGTTTATTTCTCCATTTAAGTTAGGTTTGAGTTACAATGTATGTTGTTTCGATATGTGGAAAATGTATCGATGCACACTCGCAATAGATTTTACAATGATGCTCACTGATTGACTAATTTTAAGAAAATTTCCACCTTCGTAGATATATTCACCTAATTATCTGATAGTTGTACTTAGAATTTGCTACTTGATTTTGCCGACGTCTTCTACAGTATTTGACAGATGAATATCTCCGTCATCATTATCTTTCTCAACTTAACAAGCGTAACACTATAAACGCTCATATCCCCTAGCAATTGAAGTTATGATTTCACATTGTCCACTCTTATTTTTTCATTATTTCGAACTGTACAAGACATTCAGTTTAGTGTGATCTTATTTCATCCTGATCTCCACTAGTTATTCTATTACTTTTCCTAAATATTAATATAGGACCCCTTCGGTGGAAACAGCTCGTCAGTTAGTTCACCTTAATGGTTGGGATAAATTATTCGATCATATGGAAATATATCCAAACAGTAAAATTGTTCACTTCCAGACGTAAGTTCGAATCTATCTTATAATATATATAAATTTTTCAATGTAACGAGTTGAATTTACAGGTTGTTAACGTACACTGATGAGGATTCCTATAATAAGACAAAATAGCTATCCAGTGCTTCCTGGTTCGATAGGGAATCCTTGTGAGCGGCCTATACTCCTCCATGAGGGGTAACAAGCGTAAGTAAGTAGGCTTCATAGTTTTCGGGGGTAATCTAACCAAAGTCATTCCGTTGTTTAACTCCAATTCCAATAGTCTCCACAAAGTCCTATAGTAACAGTAACAGTGCTTACTAGTGACTAATTTCGAGAGCTAATTTCCCGGAGTTCCAGTAAAAAAGCCATGATCAACTGTATTTAACGATATTGGGCCTCAGACAAATATCGCCAGTGGAAGTGGATGATGGTCGCACAATATTGCGAATTGACTTAAACTGTAAACAACTGGATGCCAACTCAGTGGTCTGAAACTTAAGACCTCACTGCTATACTCGATGGTCGTGGGTTTGATTTCTCGTTGAGTAGTAAATGCACATTGTCGAGGAGTCCCATAATAAGACAAAACAGCTGTTTGATGCTTCCTGATTTTCAGTGGTAGTCGAATCAAAATCATTTTGTAGTATGAAACTTCAAATTCACATTAAGGCTAAGATTTTCAAATTTCAACCCATAAAAATACGCCACCTTTCCCTATACAAATACATGTTAGATTATTCCAAATTACTGTGATTAATTAACCAATCAAGAATAAATAGTTTAACCCACTGAGAATAATAACTACTTATTTGATCTAGAAATGAGCTATGGTAAATAAAAATGAAAGAGAAAAATACTAGAAAATTAATCTAATTCAAAAGCATCTACACCTTGAAGTCAAAAGTTGTTCGGTAATTCTCTTTTTTTTCTTCATATCCAACATTGAATTAAAGTGAAATAGAATGAATTTCAGTTAAGTGTACAGTTTTATGGTTATCTAAACATTTGTTGCTTTTCTGTTACAATAAAATTAAAGTGACTTGACAAAACACAGTGTGATAGTAGTAGTAGTCGTAGTGTAGTGAAGGAGAATACAGGTGACGACAACCGGATTGTATTCAGCATGAAATTATAGAGTTACTTGGTAAAATAGAAAAACCATATAATCAATTGTTAATTTGCAAAATATCAATGTATCATATCAACCTGGACTGTTCTTGTTGCACACATCAATCAATTGTCTCACATTTCATTGTTCATGCATTTCCTTACATATTGCATTGTGTTGTCGCTCTTCCTTTCTTGATCTTACCCCATCTTCTGCTGCCAGACATTACGTTCTTTAACTCGTTTCATATACTACTTATATCAATATAAGTAGCACACACCTCAGTAGTAGTGCTAGCGAAAACAGTTTTTACGCTGTATAATACAGCAGTGATAAATTCTAACTTTATATATTATCTAAGGAGTAGTATTATTTATTGAAGGTTACTTTTTTTTCTGGTAAAGAACGAATCACATTTATTAATAATGATATTCATGTGGGCTTTTTCTCTGTAAAAGCTACTTTTTGTCTTTCAACGGAACAGCTATTACCTTTTCATCACTGTAAGGATATATACATGTTATTATGATTATTATCATTTGTTAAATTACTCATGAGTACCAACTATAGTAATAAACTTATAAATTCCTTTGTACCTACTCTACATTGATCCTATATATTTGCTAAGGAGATCATGGGATTAGTCAGTCTTTATTGTTGTTGTTTTCACTACTTTTAGCAAACTAATTTTCTGCGCTTTAAAGTCGTGCTTTTATTACTATGTATATTGAGTTGTACTTTTTCAAGTTGTTTTGCTCAAATGTCGAGTTTTTCTGAGACTTTTCCTTTTTGTGCTCATGGCTAAATGTTAAAGCGTTGTGTGCTGTTTGTCGTTATCGATTTCGCAATAGGACCATTCGTATCAGGGATAGTTCAATCTTTCCTTAATTCGCAATTGTCGTGGCCCAACTGAAAACTCCAATGAACACAGTCGTTTTTATTAAGATTTAATAATATTGTGGTCTGAGCCCATACACGTAGTATATGGTTACTGTTTTATTCTTACATTTTACGAAGGTGACTTTTTAAATTAGGTTATTGTAACTTCTTTCCTTTAATGTTGTACATTTAGAGTATATATTGAGATATGTTGGCTATGTTTGTCATATATTTATCTCATTGAAAATCAGGGTACACTAAACATCCGTTTCGTCTTGATATGGGATTCCTCAGCAGTGTACACCAACGTACCCATCAGGGATCGGGAGTGGGACTTCCACATCCCTCATCAAACTGCTAACCATTGAAATCACTTACCAGGTTTATTATCCCGAGTGTTGACTCTATGTCGGATGGTAAACAATAAAGCTAATGAAGTATCGTAGTGTCTGGTACCATGTCAAGTTCACATGGGTTATTCTGGCTTCCCGATAGACCAACTTATTCATTCTTCTTGACCTTGTTAATTATTCGCTTATTAACTTTGACTTTTTATATAGGCTTGTGTGTGCATTACTTATCCTACTCATCACATGTCTGTGGCAAGTTCGAAAAATCCCTCGTCGAAGTCTCTAGAGGCTCAGAAAATGCCAGGAAACGTTTATCCAATTAACGTTGAATAGAAGTATCGCATATACATATAGAAAATATCGAATTACATGCCACAGTTTTGATTAGATATTCCCCTATACTGTTACTTTATTCAATATGGTTCCGAAAATTTCTAGAAGCTCAAGGTCGCTCGTACCTGTATAAATATTTTCGTTTTTCTGTACATAAACGAACTTTGAAGTAAAGCGTTTACTGTCCCAGTTGAGTTTATTGAAACCGGTTAGGGAGACAGTATTATGCCTTTTGGTAGCAGAAATATCGGGTATCGGCTGTATTTACATTAAAAAATTTTAATTCTAAGAAAAACAGTTTAATTGACTGTGTGAGTATAAACATGTTACTTCCCATAGTCTCACATACTATCTCAGGGTCAAACTCTAGATGAAAAATTACAAACGAGGTACTCTACGGGAGGAAGCTGATTATGCATTCACTCAAGGTCTCAGTGTAAATTTCTTTGTTCTTATCAGAAGGACAACCATATATGTCACCTGTGATTTTCTTACATTGAAAATTGGTCCGACAACTAAATTTCCCTAATTATTTTAGCCTTCTCATCTACATAGTGCGTTTAACATACCGTAGTAAGTATATCGTAACTAAAATAGACCATTGAATACAACATAATTTTTGTTGACTTAATTAATCAAAAACGTAATTAAATAATTACTTCATTCAACCTTTCATCTTTTACTATTCTTGTATAAAATGCGGTGATACGATATAAATTGATAAATATTTTTGCTACATTTTATACTTTATGTAAGTACGATAAGTTCGCTGATTTTGTTATTGGTGTATCTAGTCAGAGTGATATGTGATTGATCAGTGGTTGAAAATAGACATGCCCAGCTACACTAAATATAAATGACTGTCTTAAATCGGAATGTTCACTCCACTTTTATTTTATGTACTGAGTGCTTTTTATTTGTGTTAATCAACTTGTTTGGTCTAATTTGATTCACCATAGAACGGTCGTATAATTAAATGACTGTGTGTATCACATAACCTAGTGTATAATGTTTGTAGTGTGAGTAATGTGAATAATTCAATTCCTTCTCTGTTATAGAGAAGGATTGTTTAGAATTCTAATGATGATGAGCAACGTATTTTGCCTATTAAAGTGATCAGTGAGAAATATTAATCAATCGATGATTCATAAAAAAAAGATTTTATGTTAACTCATAACCACTCATGAGACTAAATTATCGACGTAACTCCATAAATAAACCGATATCAGGCGATGCTCACAAACGCAGTGTCTTTTTCGTAAAATTGATATGTATCGCACCTAAACTCCCTGATAACGACTTCCTCGTCTTTTATTGTTGAACCCCGAACAGAAGATAAATTGAAAGTAAGAGGATAGATCTAGTTTCTATACGAAAAATGAAGGTATTATATAACCTTAAGTTTTTAAAAGATTCTGGAAAACATATTAAAACTGGTAACAAATCCGGTAGTAATTAAATCACTCAGCTTTCTAGGTATCTACTAAAAGTTTTTTAAGAGCACTTGTTAATCGGAGTGTTCTCACTAACTTCTCAGCTTCTGCAGACTTTGCTAAGGAATTATCGAGGGCTCTGGAAGAAAATGACCTAAATGTGCATAGAATTGTCAAACACATGCATGATTAAAAGCAATTTGAAGACTAGACGATTGATGATTTAAAATTTTGTAAAATATTATTCAAACAAACCAAAAACTGACTATCAGCTCTCATTTTTCGGTATCACTTCTTACAATGGGACATCAGTATTTACAATTCCAATTTAAAAGGCTTACTAAAAGAGTTCAACAACTTTCTTTTTAGATCATGTTGCTAATGTCTCTTTTGTGGACAATACCTGTAAGATTTAAAAAGGTGACCTTGAGAGTTATCCGCGTGTTTGATCTTTAAATCATCCATGATTTACTTTTTCGCGACTTTTTATATAGTCCAACAAACCTTTCAGGTAAAAACAATCTATGATGATTAACGAAAAATGTTATTAGTGGTATGCATTCATGTGATGATTACGTAATAGCAGTGATTGCTGTAAAACTCCACATATTATTCGGTCATTTAACATTATTCAATATCACATAAACGTGTCACTATTATTAAGGGTATAAATCTCATTATTGATATTTAGGACTGAATTTTGATCAGTCATTGTTGAGATGTAGAAATCAGTACTGGAATGTATCAGACACATTCAACTGACGAGTCCTAAGTAGATTGAAATACGCGTCTCTCACTGATAACCGCACTATGTGTGTTCTATTTCATATACATATTTTTCTTTCCTGTCTTTCTTGCACAGTGAAGGTCTATAAAAGTACTTTTTTACCGATGAATGTATATTCAAGGTATTCAACTTTACCGGTGTTGTTCTTTTTCAAATTAAATCATATTAATTTGGTTTCTATCTTTATTGTCTCCTATTACTCAATTTATTTTTGTGTGTAGAAATTTTATTCTCATTTAGCACAATAATAATTTAAGTAAATGTGACTAATATTGATCCAGTTACCATCAATAATTACTCCTACGTATTTCGACTAATATGATGTGTGTGTGTGTAGTCAACTATTAGTATACAAGTTGAGATACTTAATTTTCAACTACTATGTCAACTTGGCTTAGGCACTCAGATCATTCAAATTAGTATGTGTTACTCAATAGTGAATTCATGAACCTTGTTTCCTGGCTACGATGTTTTACTGACTTAGTCAAAAGAAATTTAATCTAATTGTTCAAACTTGACGCTAGATAGTATGGTCTAGAACTGGTCACAATTTTTTATGGCTCAGATCCTGTCATTTTTGCTTTTCCCTTAAGTCTTCAGCTTCAATATTATGTAGTACGTAGGACCTTAAGTTCCCTGCTTTTAGTTTTACCTCTCTCAAACCAATATAGCTCGACTGTCATCATGATATGCGAGGCCACGACCATCGGTCAAGGTAGCATCACCATCAGTTAATATCTGTTATTGCCTACCATGAGTAACTTAGCATGTTCCATCACAACTAATTAGATCAATTTTAGGTAACAGTTTTACATTCTGTACTACCTAGTTGGGTTTAGGCAGCCGCATTGTATCACTAACCTTTACATAAAAAGTGTTGCTCATGTTTTGTTAGTTACGTTGCTGTCAAACAAATAGTTAATTTTGAATTGTCCTGCAATCTAACCAATGGCTTTGACGTCGTTTTCAATTTAAGGCCGTATGATTTTGCTTCGGTTAGACGATAAAAGGTGAACAGTTATTTTTAATGCTTAGCTGAGTGGTTTTTCGAAATTCTTTTAGCTCGAAGACATTAACTGTATGCTGACATTGGATAAGGAAGGAAATTGATTCGAGGCTTATTAATACCTTCGATAGGCTAGTTCCCAAAACCTTTTGACAGCACGTGTGAATTCGATTATGATTAAATTGACTTTGTGGGCAGCCTATCCTAACAACTAACCAAGTAATCTGCTGGGTCGACGCTGACTGGCTACTCAGACTCACGTTCCCGTGTAAACCAATGAGGAGAGTGGCGTGAAGATAATGGGACAAAAGTTTGTATTTGAAGAATCTACGAAGAACAATCTAACAAAGTACATGAATAAATATATAAATCATCAATCAAAATAACTTATAAAATAAAATGTGTGCGAAAATGAAGATACTTCGGCTGACTCACGATTAGGTTACAACCATTTGATAATAGAATATAATACGACGACAGTTTATGGTTACATAGTTTGTTATTCTCCTTTTCTCTTCCCCTTATAAGAACTTATGAAAGATTGACACAGACTGAAAAACTTAGTAGACAAGGACAGTTGTTTCATATTTGTTTACAAGTCCTCAAAATTGCACACGGAATGGAACTTTTAAGTCATATGGAGAGTACGACACTTAGATTACTAAATTAAATGGCCCTTTTTCAACTTGTGTTCGTGTGTGGATTTATAATAGAGTATACAAATAATCATAAAATTCAAATTCGGTACTTTCCACCTTATATTAGTGCCTAATATTACACTACCATACATTGTCATGTGCATTTATATGTAATTTATTTTCATTTTCTTTACAGACTTCAACGAAAGACTAAAATTCCATACAATAAAATGATATTTTTCGATGATTTACAATGGAATATCAAAGAAGTAAAAAGTCTAGGTGTTCACAGCCATCACGTACCTAATGGTGTGCACATGGGGGCTTTTCGTAAAGCATTGAAAGAATATGAACGATTTTGGTCTTGTAAATAAGAAATCTATTCAACAAACTACAGTATTATCGCCATTGTCCTTCTCTTTCACCCCTGAATCAAACAAACTCTTTCTAGTCATTTCAAAGAGAGTTAGAGAAAACACCATATTTATTTCTGTATCTTTTGAAACTTTTCAAAGCTTTATCAAGATGTTTTTCTGTCTGTTTACATTTTCGCCGACAGTCTTTATTATAATTACTAATATTCACTAGTGTAAGTACCATTAATAACCGAGATGGGTTGGGGGGTCACATTAATAACTAACTGTTTCGTCGTAGTTTGCGATTTTTGACTGATAAACAAACATCCATCACGTAAGTTGAAAATCAGTTTCAAACGACTTCAGCTCTTGTTAGAAAACTACGCTTATCTGTGGTGATTTATTCAAAATAATGTAGGAGTTAGAAACAAACAGTTGTATGGTTTCAATTGAATTATTAAAAAAATATTCTGTCATTGTACACATTTTGTTTACAATAAAATAGATATTATTTTTATTAAGCTTTCTGATATTTTATTGTTTTAAGTTTTCTTAAATTAACATTGTAACAAGCAAAGATGGATGGTGGCTAGCAGTGGAATTCAGGACGCGCGTTTTGTCCTCTTTGTGACTCGTCAGTTGGATGTAACTGCATCCCAGAGTTGGTGTTCATCCTGTGACTCGAACCCAGTACCGTTCGCTTCTGGGATGCAGGTACGTCCAACTGACGAGTCCGAAATAAAACGAAACGAGCTTCCTGGATTCCACTGCTAGACGCCATTCATCTTTGCTGATAATGCTTGCGACTTGAGGCAATATAGAGGCAATCCGCACAAGATGCACATATGCCAATAAGAGGCTTATCAATTGCGATCCTAAACATCAACGGAAAGATCCAAACAAACAATGCAAAATGAATTTGACATCGTGATACTCAACTAATAAATTTGACTTTGAAGCTTGTTGATCGATTTTACTTATTATGATTACCTAGTTGTAATCTGTAATGTTATAATTTGTAAACAGATTTCTATGCCATAATGTTTGATTGAAATATAATTAAAACAAAGGTATTTACTAGCATCTGTATGTCGACCCCAAGTTGCCATACTGCATTAACAGAGCGGAATGAAATTATCAAAACAAATACCAAAGTAGTAGAAGTAATAATAGTGTGAATAGAAGTAGAAAATATGGGTCATAGACAAAATGGTTCGAATATTGGAGAGTACAAGATAATATTAAAATTCGAGATATCTGTGTTATCGTGACTAATTCGGAACCAGTTAGAATCATTGTCTTTAGGAATCAGTTACGACAATTTCACAGACCCTAACCTGGCAATCTCCAAGTATCCGCATGACTTAGTCTAACAATTAATGAAGATTTGCCGATGCCACGCTTTGGTTTGGCGACTGTCTTCCTTCTTACAACCTACTCCTACACTGGGAAATATCACCCATCGAATTGACCGGCAGTTGGAGATTATGAATTACTTCAGTCGATGAAGACTCACAGTCCCATCAACTGATTTGTCATATTTACCTAGTATCTAACTTCAAATTCAACATCGTTGACTTGATGGTCCCAGCATAAGTAAAGAATACTTCGAAGGAGTCAACGACTAAATATTAGTAAACTATGAACACCATCTAACTTTACTGTGTTATGTATATAGCTATGCTATTTTTGGGAGTTCTACGTTGTTACTGACTGACTGAGGTGGTTCAGTCCCATGGCAACCTGTAAGCGACAATGGATTCACACGTCATTTCTTCCATCGGGATCCTGGAGCCCATGTGCACCATTGGTTTGAAATTAGGGTTTTCCAACTCCCCCAGGTGGATCCTCCATATCCATCAACCCTGTTAAAGTGCTGGACGCCCACTTTCTGTCCTTCCAGTTTCGTAAATAACCCTCCAACACAAGAAGGCTGTGATTAGGACTTCTGTAGAAGTTTCTGTATATGCATGGCCACGAGCGGGACAATGGGATCTCCCCACCCTCAGCCGTGCTAGGGCATTTGAGAACATGAGAAGTGATTTAGGTAAAGTTGAACTGTTTACCGCAAAACGTAGCTATATTTCATTGGCCAGAAACATAAGGTTTGTTATGTTGTGCTACATCTAGAATATGCCCGGCAATTATGGTTTTTATCTTACCAACCAAATATACTGATAGTTTTGTTTGATAGCCAGACTTTCTATACATAGTTTTATAATTAAATCATAAATTATAGTCTCGCTAAACTATCTATTACGATTTATGTAATAGGCCAGTCGTACTTACTAACACATAGGTTCCTTTTCTATGGAAAGAGACAAGCTGTTGGTGGAAAATGATACTTAAATTCCTAAGGGACGGATACACATACATGTTGTATTTATTCTGCTGGTCGACTGTCAGATTTGAATTGGATAGAATTTGAAATTGTGATATGTCCCGATAAGTACAATGAATGGTAACTTTTGGGAGCCATTTATGGACCAATACTATGCGTATATTTTTATCGTATAATTGTTAAATGACTAAACTATTCATATTCGTGTTCCTCTTATCATAAGCTTTATTTTGACCTGCGAACTATTATTATACGATTTACCACTCGTGAATTATGCCGTCTATTAATTACCACCTCCCACATTCGGCTAAATCTTGTACAAATGTTGTTTCCTATTTTAAGGTAGAATGTGGTCTGTTTGATTGGTATAAAAACGCAGTATGTTTGAAATGAATGATTCATATTGCAGAGGCTGATATTGGTGTTCTGAACCTAACTGGCTGGGCTAGGCAGTAGGCAGGACCGATAGGTACTCTAGACTGCTCGTAATTGTTCCATGCGTCATTGGTCCGATTGATAATCCACTGCTCTCTAATTGGCGATATCATTACGTATACAGGCCACAAGTTATAACAATTGTTTTTTTCCGAACGGTGAAGTCTATTCAGCCAGAATCACGAGCAATCACAACAGGCACAAATCAAAACGTATATTTATAGCACAAAACCGTCCGTGGTAAGTCTTACAAAATAGCATACTAAAAGACACAATGGACCAATAGCGTTTAAGATTCTCGCAAGTGGGAAATATGACATGAAGGTGAAAAGAGCGCTTTTGGCGCGAAAACAAATAATTCAAATTTTCAAAATTAGGACATTTCCAAGTGAATTCTGGGGATCTAACTTCTCCAACACATTGATTAATCAATGAATACACACATAAATAGATTAAACTGTTGTTTTCTTTGTAAATAGCTAATGTTAATTCACTTGGTATTGTTTTACTTGGATCTTCCCATTGATCAGTCTCTTATTGGCATATGTGCATACTGTCCGTATGCTTCGATATTGCCTTAATTTACGAGCATTATAAGCAAAGATGAATAGTGGCTAGCAGTGGAATCCAGGACGTTCTGTTTGGGATTTGTCACCTCAGTGTTGATGTTCACTCTGGGACTAATCTTAATTGAGTTATATATTTAATTCTCTTCATAAATATTTATAAAATAGTCATCTTATAAATAAAGTACTATAGATCTATTTAAAAATCACCTTGAAATGTGAATATTTTCATTTGACTAATAGTTACATTAAATGAGAAATGATTGGTGACAATTTTAATTTTGTTTAAATTGTAACTAACATTTACACATGACTATGATTCAGCATTTTTATTTAAGTCTGCTAAAATTAGAAAACAATATAAAGGTTAGTAACAGGTTTAGAAAAAAATGAATCATTATTATGTTTTTCTATTCAGATAAAAATAATAAGATATCAAGATGGGGTTTTGTAAAGATTTTAATAATTTCAATAATTGAAATTATGAGTCAATTGAAGTTAGACCACCGTGGAAAACCTGGAAGCATTGGACAGCTGTTTCATCCTAGTATGGGACTCTTCAGCAATTTCTTGGAATGGTTGAAGTTAGACATTAACACTGTTGGATGCCGGCTCAATGGTCTAATGGTTAAGCGCTCGCCCGCGAGACTGATAGGTCCCGGATTCGAATCTCGCAAGGGCGGGATTGTGGATGGGAACTGCTGAGTCCCATACTAGGCTGTTCAGTGCTTCCAGATTTTCCATGGTGGTCTAGCTTCAATCGATTCATGATTTTAAAAATAATGTAGAAAATTAATTGGTGAAATCAATTACTAGAGGTTAGGCGTTCGCATACGAGACTGAAGGTTTTGAGTTGAAATCCCATGAGCGGGATCATGAATGCGTACTACTGAAGTGTCATATTAGGGTGAACAGTGACAGAGTAACATTCGTTAATGTCTACCGAAGTAACGTAGATATGAAGTCTTATTTTGAAAGACTCGTTCCTTCTGTTTCTGCACTGCACAAGTTGCAAATCTTAGGTATCTACAAGAAATGAGCAAGGTTTACTTTTTAGTCTGAGTACGTTTTTGGTTGCTGCTTTTCGAACATTTTCCAAGAGAGAGATATCATTATTAAGGTAAAAGATTATGGTGCCAGTTTCTTCACAGAAGGGGTTTGAAGTAAACTCTGAAGATTTAAATAAATTTAGACTTAGGACACCTGTTTTAGAAAAAATCACAGGAAGATTCATATCTTTAGAGAATGATCATGGTAAGGTTACGTATTAATATGAGTTGAAGCTATGACAGATCTTAAGTGATGATCAATCACACTGAATGTTGACATAACCCAATAGGTAATCGTCTATGAAAACATCCTATTCGAATACTTTTCTTGGGTTGTGCTGGCGTCGATGTTATCTAGGAAAACAATGGAAACTATACTATTTTAAGCCATCCTGCTGAGTGAAAGATACAGTTGCATCAAGAACATTTGCGCAACATATTTGACTCAAATATAGAGTAAGTCACTAGAATTTACTAGAAAGCAGGTCTACTTAAATAAATGTTCATAAATTCATTTTTCCTTCAGTAAAGCATATCAAACTATGAAAAGGTTTATTGTACATTGGGAATTCTCTCTGTATACTAGAATAATACTATCTTATGAATGTACATTACTCGATATTACTGAGCGGCAAGTTTTTTGTGTTTGACATTTGCACCCTAATCATAACACTAAATATCGTCTATAGTTGATCCATCCTGTCATTGGTTAGTCTAAGATCATCAGAGTATTATATGTACTGTGATGTTGGATCATATCATTGTCTTTGCTTAAGATACAAAAGCACTTAGAGTCGTCGAACTGTTGAGAGGTAACAAGATTTGTAAAACATAATAGTGTAACTGTAACTTGTGATCTAATCACTTAGATCTATAGTTAGTGGTTACTACAGTTAATAAAAATACACGACGCTAGGTAAATTAGATAAGCGATATAGTAATTATTGCATGCGATTGGTCAACATTCGACTTCACTTCCCGAGGCAGATGTATACCATTGATTAGAAATCTGACCAAATGTATTGAGGGATACGTGTCTGTATTAATGAATTGTACATACATTATTTATTCGGTTAATCAATGAAGTTCTCTATTCACCTGGTTTGAGCACGCATATTGAAATAGTATATTATCAATAACATACTCTGACGACTGAAGTACGTAACACTTAAAGAAATTATACCAATACAAAAAATAGCCGTTACATATTAGTAATCGGAGAGATGAAAAGTTCTAGAATCACAGGAAGAAAACAAAAGAAGGAAGTAAGGTGAATTACACTTGAGAATCTATCCAATTTAGTTAGTGTCTAGGTCAATGTATTTAAGCTTGGTTAACTAATCCTATGATCATAGAGTCAATCAATCAAATCATTGAACCCTTCCGTAATCAGTTCATACAATAAAACTACACCTAGGTCACATTCAAAATATATCAGTCAGTGACATTCTAGTTAATTAAATTCACAATATGTTTATTACGTTTATCGTACATATCACCAATACTACTCATAGGGTGTATCCAAACATATTATAAGTATCTATGCAAACAAGCTAGCTCAATGTTAATATAATAGATAAGAAGTGTGAAAAATGAAGACAAATTATTGATTGAAGCTGTTCATGGAATTTGTCAAGGTTTAGCCAATATATCTAAAGTATAGAAAAATATATAAATATCAATGGGTAGTGAATATATTTATATTCCATATTATCATAGTTTTCTCATTCAATCTTCTGTATCTAATCAGACGAATGTAGAATGTGACAAGTTTCTTTTGAAAAAAAAAATAGAGAGAGAATTAATTATATTTAGGTTGTTTTAAGTAAGAAATTAATTCCGACAGTATTGCTGTTGTTGTTCATACATGGAATCAAATTACAATTAGATTATCATTAGAATATTGACACAATTATAATCCAGACCAAAATTAATTATTAATTTGTAGGATCTTTTATTTAACTAATGTTCTCTTTTCTGTTCTATTCAATAATCCAATCTTCTTTACACATTACATATACACCCATACCAACATACAACACACACACACAGACAAGATAAACATTTAAATGGTAGTAACTAAAACGTTTATCTTTAAATTTTAATCACAATAAGAGAGGGAGAGAGAGAGATAGAAAAAGGTAGATTGATAGAAAAAGCCAACAGAAGTGAAGAAAATTCTAGTATTAAGCTATAACAAATTATTTGTGTATATTAGCAACAGGTATACACACATATATATTTTATAGAAATAGGCTATTATTGATAATAATTTATAAATGTCTGTAAGAAAAGTAAAGAGAACATTGTGGAGTTGAAATCATTTCACCAGTTTAAACAAAAATTATATATATATATATATAACAACAGACTATGTTATTTATTATTGATGCTAAACATCATGCATCGAGTAGTATAAGAAAAAAATATATATTAGTAAATATCTATTTATCTAACTGGTTTTTCTTCTTCTTCTTCCAAGAACTAGAATCAATAAGTTAGTAGATTTAAACACCTTCAATGTATTTCATCTTGAATACTTTGAGTAGTAGTAGTAGAACGTCTTGAATGTTACAATAAGTATAACACATAAACCATTCAATACAATACAGTGGTGGTAGTAGTAGTAGTACAAGTACAATACAATGCATCATTTTCAAGTGAAAGGAATTTACACATAGAAAATGTAATTGAGTAGAGAAGAAAAAGGAAATTACACTGTTTTCATTTCTTTTTTAAGTGAAAAATGAAGCAGAGATTGATTATACACAAAAATTAGTACAAATATGAAGGTGTTCATTTTTTTTTATAAAAAAAAAAAGAAGCAGGGAATCATTATTATCATTACTTTTAAAAAAACTGGTCTTATTGAACATTGTAGAATAAACAAAACACGGGGCAGGTCATAATAATGGGAACAGAGAACAATTCAAACCGTAGATGATAAACGAACGCACTTGATAATAATGATTTAGAAAAAGATTATGAGGTGTTATTAATTAGCCCATTCAGCAAGTGCTCCAATATCGTCATCTTCAATTGCTTTCTTACCTAAATAAAGGAAGGAGAAAAGGAAATCCTCATATATATCGATTTTATATAGCCTGTGCTAACTTGTATGGCTGTGAAATAGGGTCTATGGAAGCAGAAGATACGTATAAATCGTAGGTTATTGATCGTAGACATCTTTGAAGCATTGCTTATATGTTGTGAAACAGTCGAGTAATACTGACGTAAGGTATAGGGTAAAAAGTAAAGATAGTATGTCGGTTGATGTTACAATGAACTCTCATCGAGTGGAATGATTAGAATATGTTACATATACCTGACCACCGCCTACTACAACGAGTAACATTAAGTAATATAGGAGTTAGTAGAAAGCGGTGATCGGCCAAACCAAGACGTCGTATCATTTCGACAAGTGACTGGCTGTGGGTCGAAGTCATGTCTACCTACCTACCTGATTGGGGTCGGTGTGATAAGTGAGATCAGAGGTTGGAGACGCTGGGTGATATAGCTTAGGACCATTCAAAACGAAGTAGATACTTTCGTTTTTATTTTCCTTTTACCCCTGTTGTTAAGGGAAGGTATATTAGACAATATGTTTACCATAAAATTCAGCCGATGAGTCACTAAAGTTATAAAAAATATAGTAAGTTTTCTACATAGTTCCCGTGAGACAGGGTCTTAAAAGTGGCCTTTTCTTTCGATAGTGCTACACATACTAAAACAAAATTGTTTTTGGGAAGTCTTACTGCTGTAGTACTGTACACTACGGTAACGTGAACGAAGTCTGCAACTGATTAGTCATTTCAATCTGAAGCTGTTTAATTGATTAAGTTACTGAATAATGGATTCACTTAGATGAAAGAACCTTTAACATTCACACTAACGCTAATTTAGCTTCAATATCAGAGATATTATTCACGTGATCTTCGAAGAGAAATCTACTTTGTGCACTCTTCCATACATGAAACATTCCCTAGTTATGTATATTTAAGCATAATAGTCAATATAAGTAGGGTTCATGAATTCACTCTTCTTAAAGATGTAATACATAGTGATAATGAACGCCTCATCTCCGACAAATATGCTATATTTTAAACTATTAAATAGACGGGAGAGTTATATTTAGAATATTTTTTTGGTACTTGAATCTTACCAGTAAACCTAGCAATTCAAATAATTTAATGTTATTTTTCACTAGTTCAGTACTGATATTAAAGTATTTATCATGAATTAGGAATCGCAAAACAACCATTCGATTTTATTCTGAGACCATCAAGTTGTAGACTAGCTTTCTCGATGAATTTACGGAATCCAATGAAATTATTCATCTTTAAATGAACTATTACTGGTAAAGTTAATTTATAGAGGCGATCCAATCAAGAAGAATAAGAGTGACCAAGCCGAGACGTGCAATCAGTCCATGAAGTTATTTTACGATCGAACTGATCCATGTAGGTAGATGCAGACTACCTAGTTGCAGTCCCCGCAGCTATTGAAACCAATGCTTAGGGACTTTGAGTAACAGAGCTTAGTTATTCGCAATAGCACAGCTGCATTCACTCGTTATCCACTCTCAGATCATGGATCCGGAAATCTCTCCACACCCTTTTCTTTATATGTAATCTTTTTCTACTATCACTGGAACTGTTACTATCTTTGTTATTCTGGGAATGCTTCGATAAATTCATCTCAGCATGCTAACAGTGTGTCGACTTGAATCAGTGAAAAATCGCATCAAGTTCTACGTTGCATAAAGCTGACTGAAGTTGCGTCCAGATCCTGAGACCAAAATCCTAACATTATATATTATTCATTCATTAGCTGTTTTCAGGTTAACTGGACAGATCGTATTTTTGACTGCTTCATCTTCATATTCTATTCAGCTCCCTAAAAGATCATCTTTTAAACGTTAACTTAAGTGCTGATTCGTCAAAATCTTCAAAGTATTTAAGTGTATAGCACGTTAATAAAAAAAGTGTAAAAACTCTTTCTGATAGCTTACTTGATGCACTTTTGGATGCTACAGGTATTGACAAATCAGAATCTGGGACAGTGGGCAATTGAGGTATCCGATTAATATCCAGCAATTTTTGTTCAACACCTTCAGCCTTTAAGTAAACAAAACACAAATTATTTGTAATAATGACTATGATGTAATTTAATAAAGTAATGAATTGTAACAAAAAACGATAGAAATAGGACTATAGATTACATGGTTTGACATCAGGTTTCAACTGTGCAGTTTATGTGA
This sequence comes from Schistosoma margrebowiei, assembly GCA_944470205.2. Lineage (NCBI taxonomy): Eukaryota > Metazoa > Platyhelminthes > Trematoda > Strigeidida > Schistosomatidae > Schistosoma > Schistosoma margrebowiei. The sequence goes on from OX104027.1 coordinate 11,186,116, forward strand.
AGGCCAATGATACTTATCCAACTTTATAAATCGAGGCAGATGGAGAAATGTTTGAATTCACAATGGTTGAAAGTTGAGTGCTTTAATTTACTAAGCTATCTTCGCTGTAAAACCACATTCATAAAAAAAAAGATTTGTAGTTTAAAAATATTTAGTTACAGATGGAATAGAAGGTTGAGGAAGAGATAGGAGCAAGTCAACACAAAAACATGGTATTAATCTATGAATGTTGGTGTAGACCGTGTAGGTAGGTTCTGGTTGCTTAACTGGGGTCCATGTGGTTCTTGTAACCAATAATTAAAGACTGGGTAGCAAAACTCAGAATCGTTCGTAATAGTAGATAAGATGCATTTATTCCTTCTACCCTTTAAGATCCTAAGTTTTTCAATTAACTTATTCTACGAATCTATATTTTTTCTCGAACTGTTTCTTCTGTGCAACCTCCTTTATCCTTTTGGGATACAATATAAAATCTTATGAACAATAAATGCGTATTGTAAAATTACTCCTGCAAAACCATGATTGGTAATTTAATGATGTAAACGTTGATGTTTTATAGTTAGACTTCTTTTTATTCCCATATTTTCACTTACTCCAACCAATCATGCTTTTTTTTTTCTTTTATGACCTACATACTCAATGCCGATGATTGAACCTTGTAGAAAAAGTATCCTGAGTCAGCTCTACATTTCTCGAATAAAGAGATTTGGCTTTCTGACAGCACACTGCTCTGTCGTGTGTTCATCTATCAGGCCCGCAGTAGACTGAATTATTACTTAAGGAAATCAGCTACATTTCAATGTAGTTTTACTCCACTAGAGTCTGAGAACAGTGATCAATTCGTGTCGTTTTTTTTTCGCTTTCCAAATTTATTTCACTGAATTATACTCCTTGAACATCTTCAAACCCTAATGTTTCCGATTACTGCTCATACTCTTGTTACCTCTACCACTATGGGATTTGAATCGACAAGTCCATCTCTGTACTAATTTGGTTTGGAAACTCGAACTGATGTACGTACGTACGAAGTTCCACGTTATTACTGGCTGACTGACTTTTGCAAATACAAACCCAGAAGGAAGAAATCACGATTTTGAACCAAGATATATAGGTCGACGTTTTTTATTTCAGGGTTATGAGAAATGCAGGGTTAAATGAAATGAAGCTCATGCTTGAGAGAGAGGCATTCGTTACTACGAACTATCAATTTCGCTTCGAACATAAATAGTACTTGTAAAGCCAGCGACCACAATGTATGTCATTTCCTGAAATAAAGGCGTTGGAGAGTAGGAGATAGATCTTAACAGTGACTCCTTACAGATGTCTGAAGACAATCACCATTATATAAGTGCAAATTTCAAACATTGCGAAATTTTACAAGGTAATGTGTTAGGAGCTGATTTAATTAGACCAAGTTAAAATGAACGGAAATCGAGTGGCTAGTACGGACTGCTGGTCAGATTAAAACACAGTTAAACGTCAGATATTTTAGTTCGAGAAGGTCACGCCAAACTGGTGTCACTGAATGCATCCACTACCCGAAAATAAAAACAATAAAAAAGCCTAAGTACTGGTGTATTATTAAACCATATTGCCTTTTAAAGCAACATGTTTGACCATCACTTGACTGGATAAAATTCACTATTTCTTGGTAGTTTCAGACATTTTAACCTATAACTACATTGCTGCATTTCACTACGCCTATCGTTATGATGGAGTAGCTGCAAAAAGATGTGAACCTTTGCAAATAGTTATATTTGAACAATGGATAGAGGCATGAGTAAACCTAGTGTAATATTTATTTCTGCAAACATACAATGTCCTCGATAGCCATTAATACTTCACAAAACTTCAGCCTGTGTAATAACAGCTCCATAAGAGTTATCTGGTGAACGGAGTCTAAATGTAGTTTTTAGACAAGTGTGATATACTTGGGAATGAGAATGGAAGGTAGCACAAAAGTAATAATAGTAAAAACCAAATAATGAAATCAGTAGTGGACTACTTGATACTTCATAATGGCCACTTATCTACAGTTAGGTAATTGGATGGATATTGGATTTAATCCACAAAACTTCAAAATATAATCAAAGTGAATCACTGAAATATTTTGGAAAGTTGTAGCACCAGTTTGAAAAATAAGTTTTCAACACTTCTATTGTATGTATGAGAACCACTTTAATTGTCCACCAACCATTAAGTGAGACACACTGACCTTCCTTTATAAGAAGTTTCCAACACTAACACTAACCCGATGTTTACTAATAAGACTGAAAAACCATACGAATGTTAACACATAAGTACACCTGTCCTCGACTTAAGTAAAACGTATGTTGTTGTTTATTTAGAAGGTCAATCTACCAAACAGGGAATACAAAACATATAAACATAAAAATAAAACCAAATAATAAAAATCTAAGCCTTTAAATTAACAAGCCACACAGCAGTGAGTTACCTCAAGCTCTTCAAGTTCACGAAGAAGGTCATCTTCATCGTAGTCTGCATTTAGACCCATAGGGGTGGATATTACATTAGAGATTTCCTGGCATGTATCTCGTTGTTCTTGTATATCATCCATAATATTCTGCACATCATCAGCAGTCCTAAAAGCATTAAGATCATAACACACTAACAGTTACATGTTTTTGTGGACATTTTTTAGGGCGTTTGACCCATATCGCATGGCATTAAGAACCTCGACATTTGTTCCAGCATTTTCGAGAGCTTCGATATGACTATCAATTGTATTGAGAGTTCCATCAATCTGAGCTAATTGCTTCTCGTAATTACGCTTGCGAGCCAATGCCTGAAGTGCCACTAATAAATTAAATAATTCAGACCAATAAATCTTACTTCTTTTGTTTTTAAGACCGTATTTTTTGGCCAAAGCTATCTGCTCATCAACCTTTCCTTCCAGAAAGGTCGACTTCTTTGTAAGCATTTCATGTGTTTCTCTAAGCTTATGAATTGCCGTTTGAGTCTCTGGTTTATCATTCTTCTTAGACTTGAAAAATTTCGATAAGGAACTCATCTCAAGGTTAGGCTGACCCGCCTTGTCACCAAAGTCTGTACAGTTTCAAGGTCGCATGAAGTCCAATATATTGGTGTTCAGCATCTTGTATAGTTCCTTGAAGACACCGTGTGTGGCATGGCCAACCGCTCAGTAAAACGTGTCGTAGTGGATTCGCCTTGTATTCGAATAGTAATATTAGATGTTAGGTCTAAGCATTTTTTTAAAAATTAAGGTAACCTGATTCACAGTCACAAGTGGTCAATAACCAAGAAAGGACTTAGGTTGATATTACAATCACTATATTGCCACACCTTACAAGGCTCAAATAAAAGAGTCCAGAAAAAGGGTTTTGGAAAGTAACGCTTAAACCATAACAAGGTGAATTATCTAACCCCTGCTACCCAAAAGTAAAAACACTTTGAAACACACATGTCGTAAGATGACAACGCTTTCAGAATTTTCTGAAGGAGATGGGAATCATCCACTGTTGTCCGTTTGAATATTCGTGTAGTTGATCACTGGAATCAAATAAGTATCTGTAACCACAAAATACGAAAAAGTGCTAGTGAGTGTGTTTGTCGCTTGTTCATTCAGTGAAGGGAATGAAGAAATCGAGTCTTTGAGTATAAATTTGTATGTTCGGTGAAACGACAGTGAATTTGAGTCAAGTCATTTGATATGTTGGATGTATCCTTACGTCGAAAGACTTATCACTAAACGTTGAATAGTTGCAGACGATCAATTCAGATCATAACCCTACGTTGACCTCACTGAAAATGTCATTTTCGTTTGTAATTTCTTACGTATTACTCTAGCTAATGTTATTGGAACAACGGTGGTATTAAAAATGAATGGAAAAGCTTAAGTTTCAAGTACTCGAACATGAGCGGACAACCATTAAAGTGGATGGAAACGGCTTCATCCTGTTAAGTTATTTTCAGTGTGGCTCATTTTTGCAGCTAAAACATGTAAGGGCGATGTGGAGAGGATGGAAATAGTTCCTTCACCACATTGAAGAGCTGGCATTTTTTTGAGGTATGAAATCAGTAGCTTGTTTGAAATACGGCCAGATGTTATTTTGTTCAGAGTATGTCTCCACTATTGCGAATAACTGACTCATAACCTCAAAACCTAGGCTTCTGCAGAAAGAATTTCGTGAAATATGAATTCAACGTCCTATGAATAACAGGCACCTGTATTTTGAACATTTGTATTGGTTAGGTTTCAAGAGAAATTTACAAAAGCTGATTGTCAGAGCCAGCTTTCAGTTGGACCTGAATAGTCACTGTAGTTTATTACTTCACATGACCTTACGCGCTGCAATGGATTCTTCATCAGGTACATCTGCTGTCATGACAACAAACTTTAAAGAGTAGTATAACATCAGTGACCGGTAATGACTCTAACTTCGCCGCACAGTTACTACTTGGTTGATTGTTATAAGGTACAAACATCCATTTACTGCTTCTAAACATCTTTGTTTTATTGTTCAAGTGGAAAATTTCATTGAGAAGTTGAAAACTTCTATTGATTTCATTGTGACTTCAAAATTCGATGAGCTAGAGGGGATAGTGGACACATTCCTGGTGAGATGTGGAAAGGTCAAAAATTTTGTAATGAAACAAACCCCATCAAATTATTAAAAGGAAGATTTGTAGAATTGTGTTCTACTACAGATTCTCTGTTTTAATATAGAGTGTTTAGAAATTTTAGGAGCTACGTAACACCGTATGATATATATGAGGAATCTGGATTTTAGTTTCAGGTGTATCGGATATGGTATTAATACCAATCGATGATTCATTTCGTACATGATTCCATCGCTTTTATGAATTCCATATGCATTACTTTCTATTGTTTTCTCAGAGTTTTCTCTACTTGAATATTAGCCCATATACGACTACAAAAGTATGGATCAGGCAGTTCTAAGTACTAGTAGTTAGTATACAAAGTTTGATTACTTCTGATTATCATAAATATTTAAAAACAGCGGGTTAATGGTGAAAAGAATATGCAATAATTAAATGACAATTAGTAGACAGGCTTTTAACAATCCTAGAGGAATGTACTGTTAAAAGACAACAAAATATCTTCAAATCAAGCAACCGTTTATTGAAAATAATAAACCTTCCTAACAATCAGTAGATCAATTATCCAATCCACCAGTGGTAAATTTAATCAGATGAATCCTATGGAATTAACTTGAAGGACGATCGCCTACAATGACAACCTCCGGCATTCAAAATGCCAAGTTATATAAGGGTGAAACAGTAGTCAAAACTACAACAACATTCAAGAATTGACTACACTTCGTAAGTTGCAAACCATATGGTAATAATTAAAAATAAATCAAAAGAGAAACAGAATATGCCCAAATGCAACCAATAATAGAATAGACAAAATATATAAAGGAACAATACAGGAATAATGTGATAATTAGGAGTATTTGTATTTTAATACAAACTAGGAATCCCAGAAATAACGCAAGTGGATCAGGAAGTACTAGATAAGCACGAACGAATGTACTGTATTTGGAATTCGAAATCAAGCATTCAACAAGTACAAAAAAATCATTAGTTAATTCAAACACCACATCCGCCACAGCTTAAATTGGAGTCCAAGTTCCTGTAATCGATTCACGTCTTCTCCTTATGTTCATCCAATATCTGTTTGACGGTGTATTGGATGTAGACTCTATATGATCTAGGATGTCCTTAATATTATTATGATTAACGAATTCCACTTAAACGGACTCATCTGGGTCCTGGAATTCCATACAATCACCATGTCGGCTGTGTACTAAAAACATTGATATATAGAATTTGAGTCACAGATTTTCCAACACTATTTCCCCACGAAATAATGTTGGATTTTCATAACCCCAAGTTATGAATGATGTGTCTTCATTTAAAACATATTTCGCACATTGACTAGAGTATTCTTTAGAGGTGACTTTACGATAAGGATGAAAAACAGTCGATATGAAATCGTCCGAATTGTAATCAAAATCGAGCTCATATACTACTCGTGCTTCGCATTCAACGAGGGTCTCAGAGAAAGCAAATGCATTATGAGGATAGGTAATATATGATATGATAACAAGATTTGATTCTTCTGTAATATGTTCCTCAAATTTGTTAAGAATTTCATCAAAGGATAATGGATAATCAAAAAAATCAGCATTTCTCAAAAATGCATCAGGTTTTCGATCATGATTAGATTTACCCAACATATTTTCCTCATATTTATAGAAAATTTCATCAGAAATATGTGAATCATTAGATCAAACCATATCTGGTACAATAACATGAGAGATCTGATAAGAAATCGGTTGATTAGAAACTTGTGTCTCACAATGGATCTGTGTTTCAATTAACTCTAGACTGCTATGTGATTTTATACCGCCTTTCAAAGTCGTTGATAAAGATTGAAGATGGCACAGATATTCAGTGTTTGACAAAGCTTTTACCAGCAACACCTAATATAATTTGTACCCACCAAGAGAAATCAAAAGACAGAGTCGAGGAGATCGGAAGAGTGTATTTGACGATAACCAATATATCGGAATTCTCTGATCCAATCTGGCTAGCAATTGCGGTAGATGTTGAGCAGAGCGTTACCACACGTGATCTGGTGCGGATGCATGACCGAGTGCCTTCAGCTAGATGAGTCCACTAAAACATATGGTCAGCATCCAGTGTCGAGAACTTACGGAGCTATTTAGTTTGGGGACTTATTTACCGCTACAGATCACTCCCACCCCTAGTGGGGCAGTGATGACCCTAAGACGTGGTCAGTCAGAAGTTTAAACCCATCGAGTCTGTCGTTGGTAAACACTCTTCTGATGGCTTACTAAGTTTATAAGCGTCTGGTCGTCTTTCCTTACTATATGGGACCGAGGTACAACATAGTAAAAAAAGGAAAATTAAAATGAACATTTCGGCTCCTCGTAAACTGCATCGTTGATTCATCTTGTGTTATAATTATTCAAAATTCATATGATATCATACATGAAAATATGGTGTTTAGTATTGACATGTTCAAATCGTATCCCGGTATACTCATTCTGGAATATAAAATTTAACTGCTAAATAGAATGATTTAATTCTATTGGCAAACATTTGCTTAGTCGTGTGATCAGTTATATCACTTCATTAGTGAATCATTTTAATCTACCTTTGTTTGGATGCATTTCTATCCATTTATCTATTAATCATATTTCAGATTGATAATGACCTGGAATTGTTTGTGACTTGTTATATTGATTGACACTTAGAACAATTTAGATTCATTCCAATACAATACAAATTAAACTATTTAAATATAATCTCGGGTAGATTTCTATTTTAATACAATTCCTGGTGATTTTAGTACCAGTGTCGATATAATTTCGATTAGATTACAAAGAGATCGAATTCTGATGTTCGTTCGAAAATTATTATTATTATTTCAGTTTAATTGTGTGCAAATAAATTCTGTTTAAGACTACCATGTATCCCAATCACTCCAATTGCTTAAATATACATTCAACAACATGTTTTCCAAGTTCTTACTTAATCCATTCGTCCTTGGTCATTAACTTGAAAATAACGTGAGTAACACAAATGCAAGCCGTGATCAGTGGAGCTAATCCATGACGGGTTGAGACAGGTATCTTCCTCAGTACAATGGAAGTTGGTCGCGCAATTTTGTGGATTGGTTGATGTTAGACACTATCATCGTTGGATGCCGGCTCAGTAGTCCAGTAGGTTAAGCCGTTCGCGCGCGAGACTGAAGGCCCTGGGTCGTGAACGCGCACTGCTGTGGAGTCCCACAATAGGACGAAGGGACCGTCCAGTGCTTCCAGGTTTCCAAAGGTGATCTAACATCAATCGGTTCATGATCTCAATCAAAAATCTAATAATCTCCACAACCTCTATACTAGAAATTTTAATATTTACAATAACAAGATCATTTATGCTAAAAAACTGAATAACAGGTACATAATTAATTAACTACACTTCATGAGTGGTAAAAGATATTGGAACAGTTATTAACTTAAATGATAACTTATAAAAAGGTAACTAAAAATAGCTATTCATCAATAATTAAACGAATACATTCTGAAAACGTATACTGGTTCTCTGCAAAATGGACCTTAGTGTTTCATAATACTTGATTGTTCTTCTGATTTGAATATTAAATAAAAATAAAAACTGTGAAAATTAGAAGTGGTAGAACTGAATTAGACATATCACTTAGGAATCTCCAGAACGATTCAATACATGCTTCCGTAGTTGTAAATGAATCAGCAATTAGCCAGAAATAATGCAACGGATATACTTAAAAGTATTTTATCTGTAATTTAAATTAGTCTCGTACTAATCAGCAAAGCACTTATCAATTAGTATAAGCACTAGAAGAACTTAAGTGAGTAAGAACGAAGATTAGTGCTCTCTTTTAGATAACAGTGATGAAAGCTTGAATTACTAGTGCAACAAATCATGGCCATATCATTGTTGATGTTAGAACAATATTCAACATGGTGTAAACTAATTTCAATACATCTTCCACACAAGTAAACAAAGAATGCTCCAAGTTTATTGATTATCCTACAAGTTTTCAAAAGGATTCCTGTTAAACCAGCCATCTACCGAGAAAACATCTACCAAGAAGTTAAGCCTGTTACTCCTTGTGAAGGAGTATAAGCCATTCACCAGCATTCTCCATCTAACCTTATCCCGGGCAATCTTCCCCATTTTTTCCAGTTGCTATTCATCTTTTTCATATCTGCTTCCGATTCCCGATGTAATGTGTTCTTTGGACTTCCTCTTTTCCGCTTCCTTTCAGGATTCTGAGTTAGCACTTGCCTCATGATACAGTTTGGTGATTTCAGTAATGTATTTGATATCCATTTCCATCGTCTTTTTCTAATTTCCTCTTTATCTCGAAGCTGGTTTGTTCTCTCCCATAATAGTCTATTACTGATGGTATCCGGTCAATGGATGTTGAGTATGTTGCGTAGACAGATATTTATAAATACTTGTACCCTCTTGATGGCGGTTGTCGTGGTTCTCCAAGTTTCAGCTCCGAATAGTAGAACTGTCTTGACATTCGTATTAAAGATTCTGACTTTGATATTGGTTGAAAGCTGTTTTGAGTTCCATATGTTCTTCAATTGTAGGAATGCGGCTGTCGCTTTGCCAATCCTCGAGTTTATGTCTGCATCCAATCTTCTTTGTGAATCGATGATGCTTCCCAGGTACTAGAAGGATTCCACATCTTTCAGAGTTTCGCCATCAAGAGTGATTGGATTGGTATTCTCCATGTTGCATTTGAGGGTTTTGGTTTTTCCTTTGTGTATAGTGAAACCTACTGATTCAGAGACTGCTGCTACACTGGCTGTCTTTATCTAGATTTGTTCGTGTGCGTGCGATGGAAGGCCTAGGTCATCTGCGAAGTCCACATCGTCGAAATGGATCTGAGTTGTCCATTGTATGCTGTTTTCACTCAAATGTCGAGGTCTTCATAATATAGGGAGAGTAGACAGCCTTGTCTGACTTCGGTCCTCACTTGAAATGCATGTCAGCTATCCACTATGCACGACCTTGCACTGTAGTCCGTCGTATGAGTTCCGGATAATATTGACAATCTTCTTAGGAACTCCGTAATGTCGAAGAAGTTTCCATAACGTCCTCCTGTCCACACTGTCAAATGCCTTTTCATAATCAATGAAGTTGATGTACAGTAACGAATTCCACTCAAATGACTGTTCGACGATGATCCGTAGTGTCTCAATTCGGTCTGTGCACGATCGATCCTTACGGAATCCAGCTTGTTGATCTCGAAATCGGGCGTCTACTGCGTCATTCATCCGGCTCAGCAACAGTATGTAAAATACTTTCCATGGTATTGACAGCAGTGTAATGCCTCTGTAGTTTTCACATTTCCTCAGATCTCCTTTCTTTGGAATCTTGACGAGGTGCCCTTCTTTCCAGTCCATCAGCATTTGTTCCTCTTCTCAAATCTTCTTGAATAGAAGGTGAAGCGTGTTTTTGGTTACTTCATTGTTTGACTGCAGTGCTTCGGCTGGTATACTGTCAGGTTCTGATGCTTTTCCACTCTTGATTTGTCTGACGACCATCCTGATTTCTTCTGTCGTTGGTGGATTCAATGGAGCTGGCCTATTCAAAAGTTTCTCAAAGTACTCCACCCATATGCTCTGCTGTTGTTGAATTTTAGTGACTGACCCGCCTTCTTTGTCTTTGACCAGTCTCTCTGGTTTGCTATATTTCCCTGCTAGTTTCTTCGTTGTATCGTAAAGCTGTTCCTTCCCTTGCAGCTTCTTCCGCCGTCATTGCTAGTTCTTCCACGTATTTCTGTTTGTCGGATCTAGTGCTCTTCTTCACTTGCTTGTTTGCTCCTGTTTACTCAGCTTGTGCTTGGATTTTCTTTGCTCTTGTCTGACTGTTGTTAATTGCTGTCTTCTTGTTCTTCCTTTCTTTGATGTTGTCCAGTGTTTCTATAGAGATCCATTTTGTTCTTTACCCCTTGATTAGTACGTAACCTCATTTGTTATTTATTCACGAATCCGTTTTTGTGGTGCAATCTTTTCTATCCTTCTATAGTGATATGATGGAAAGAAAAATCAATTTTCAATTAATTTACTCATTATGAGTTTTATTCAACATTCAACATCCATTCTAATTCAATGTGATGATCATTCCCTGTAGTATTTACTTTCTTTTTTCTCATGATATTTCATTCTGTATAATATACGATATTCTTGTATTCACTTGACATGAACTATGCTCACTCAGTAAGTGATTTGTTATAACTAAGTATGTGATTTAATCTTAATTATTAATCAAAATGGTTGTAAAATCAATATATGAACCACTGTATTTTAGACTGTTTTGATCATCATCGTTGTCGTGTTTTGAGGCTAATAAATTTTTACTTATCCCGGTCTTGTGTTCTTACTTTCGCATTGTGAGAATTGCCGAGGTCCCTCATTCCGGGCATAAGAGATCAGCTCTTTTGTTTTGCTGCCACAACAATTGCGACGACTCAATATAACAAAAAGACATGTATTTTCCATAATAACTATATATATGAATGCACAACTTAGATTTTCATTAAGCGATCGGCAATTTTTGTATTTAAAAAAGTTTTTTATCCACCCTATCTTAATTTTTTTTCATCTCAAATTCCAATATATTTTCATCCCGTTTCGTTCGATTAAATGGCTAGTTTAAAATTCGTTTTAATTAGTTAGTTATGTCTTGAAGTTTTTATAAATTATCAGTGCTTGTCAAAGAAGTACATTTTAATAATCATTATGGAGGAGAGTAACGTGCCAAGTGCAAGCGCTGTTGTTTCTCACTTCGCGGAAGTGGAGGAAGCATTTCTGATAATGTTGTTTCTCGTTGTGTTTAAATCCGTTGAAGCGTTAAAGTCCGCTATCACAACTTACGAAAGATCTACTTACTGTCATTATGTGGTGAGAGATTCTCATTTGGACGGAGATCAGAATTCGTATATTAAATTTGTGAGTTGGAGAAATGGCCTTATGAGATCTAGCTGTTCGTCACAGCGGATTAGACGGAAGAGGTAATTTGATTAATGTTATTACTTTTTTTTCACGATGGGCTTTCATGAACACTCAATGTCCGGCCTTCATGTTTTGTAAGATTGTAAACGGTTACTGGACTGTTTTATGTGGGAATTTGCATCCCAATCACGAGTGCAATTTCCCGAGGTACCAAAGTAACTCATGGGTGCGCAGGTTAACGGAGGCTGTGTTTGAAACTGTGCGACCGCTCCTGATATCTGGTACCGCAGTATTCGACAATAGGCATTTTGCTTACCATTCTTATGGAAAAAGTTTGAATTATCAAGATATATTTAATATGCGGTACAAAGTGTTCTCACACGCGAACCTTCCTGGTAAGCTATTTGCCAATTTATAATGTAGACGATAGGTGATTACGCGAAATTAAAAGCTCACATAACATCTTTGGGTGGGCTTTGCGAATACGAATAACACGATGATAACTGTCTCTCGTATTTCGTCTTCACGACTGAAGATCAAATGTATTTGGCAGGTCGTTTCTTTGATGTTATTGGTTTCGACGGGACATACAAGACAAGTAACGAGAACATATATTTATTTCAGGTCGTACCCCTTGAAATTTAAGGCAGTACCCGTTTGTATTGCATTTATAAGTCGCGAAACATCGAGTTTGATTTCTCGATTCCTGTCGTTTTTCCAACGGTCAACCAACAGTTGACAGGTGGTAGGCATTGTGACTGATGATTCACCTGCAATAGCTGCTGCCATCACCCAGGTGTATCCAAATGCAACCCACATTTTGTGTCGTGTACACATTATTCAGTGTTCTCCTTCTCACTGGATACTGAATGGAAGCAAGACTACAGAAATATACATCGGACTGTCGGATTGGTCGGGAACCCCGAATGTCTGAGGAACGATGCAGTTCAGCTTATAATCATTGTTAAGTTTGTCTTACATTGTTCCTACTCGTTTCCTTTCTACTCTTTTATATATTGTTTTATACTACTTATTTACATTCAGTAAGCTGTTGTATTCCAAACAATTTTCACACCTATGTTGTAATACAAGTTGTACTGTAACATTCTGAAATGCTCACATATATCTTTAACATTTATCATTGTATTTATCATTATAATCACTGTATTTTAATTACTGTAACGGTTAGTCACTTTTCTGTGCCTTTGTTTAAACGCAACAGTTTCCATATTGTTTTGCTCTTGGTTCGAGTTTCGGTTGCTCATAATGTAACGAGATTTAAATCATCATGTATGATGTTGTTAATAGATTATGTTTTCTTTCTATTGCAGGGCAAGCAAGAATAAATGCTTTAGAAGAAAAAGAGCAAGCCCTGCACGCACTAAACTTACAGGACGACTAATAAGATCGTTTGTAAACTAGCTCTCTTTTCTGTACATAACCCACGAATTTTAATTTTCAAATAAAACAACTGGTGGTCTCCATTCCGTGTTTTCTCTATGGTGTAAAGTGTTCAGTTAACATTGTGCTTGTTGTGGCTTTACGTCTTCCCGCTTTCCAGTGACTGCTGATTACACGTGTTACAATAAAATGGTACCAAATTTAGACACAGCTATCGGCTGTCTTTGTACTATCGTATGTTATAATTATTTTTATGTTACTCTTACAGGAAGCTTTTGTTAATTTCATTCTTGAAGGACGCGTTTAAACGCCTAGACACTTCACAAGTTGAGGTTTGTAACTAAACTTTGTGTATTATTTAATGAACAACCGCTTTTGTAGACAAATCGTTGTTTTGGAACTTCGATTTTGCGCGTAACTCAATCAAGTCACTTAGATGCTTCGATAGACATAACAACCATCTTTATCAAATAGTTCACGGTAGACTACCAACAACGCCGTTGAACTTGTATACGGAACCGCATTTGTATACCCAATCAAGAACTCCAACTACCGTTCCAATGCTCTTGATGCATGTAGAAAATGTGAATTCGAATGAAACGTTGAGTAACGATGAGGAGGAAGTACTTTCTATTAACTCCGAAGAGTTCACGGAACGGGACATCGAATATGAAGAAGAGAATGATGACTACCGTTTGTGTGATTTATGTTATCTTGCACAGCCTCCAAATGAAACTGGTGATGCAGCTGCTTGGGTTTTTCGTCCTTGCGAAGCAATGTTTCATAAATTTTATGCTTACGACCCATCACCAAACGTACGAGCAATGAACTGTCCGACCAACTCCTAGTTACACCATCCGACCGCGAAACTGAGTAAAGGCCTTTTTCATATCCCTTAAAGATTAATAATCGAAAAGCGATTGTTGCTCATGTAGTCGTAAACTTTTTCATAACGTTTATGAATATTAAGGTTAAGAAATCTTTATACAAGAATTTGTCATCTAATGAACACTAATCTAATAATTGTCAATTTAATAATAATGTGATTACCGTTCATGCCATAGTAACACATTTGTACATTTTACTAAATTTTAATAGGAATATTTCAATCTAGTGAAAATTTTAATTTTGTCGTTAGGTCAATGAATTTAGGATAACGATTATTAGTGAATATAATAAGTTTAGTTGTTTAATCTGGATATATTTTATTTATTTTATTATTATTATTATAAGCTTTATTCAACATTATATTTTTGGTACAACATAGAATTCTCAGCATAAAGTATCTCAACAAGTTTCCTTTTCTTACATCTTGATCTATTGTGACGATAAATTTTGAATGATGACCAGTTAGATGTTAGGAGTTCAGTAATCCACATTTGATTAATGTTCATTCGTTTAAATGCATATTGCCAGCCACCAGGATGTCGCTGATTATACCTTTTTGTATCCCGTATAGCGAAAGGTTGTATACTTTTCATAAACGCGCCTGAATAGAGTATGCGCAAAATAGACATAATAATGTGCTAAAACAAACAACAAAACAGATAACTTGATGGAATATCTAGATCGGAGGAACAGGTAGCCCAGATATTCAAGCAGGCCGTCTTTGATGGTTACAATGATCAATGTGATTAAAGCTCATAGAGGAGTAAACACAATGAATAATATTATCTTATTTATGAATCGAATAATGACAATATAAAACAATCAGAATGAGTTTTGTGGAGAGTTTTAGAAATTTCACAGATTGAAATCATGAGTCAGTTGAAGCTAAACCACTACCTGGAAGCTTCCAGGTTTTTAATGGTGGTCTAGCTTCAACTGACTGATGATTTCAATCTGTGAAATATAAAACAAGTTGAAATCACCATCACTGAAATGATTAATGTGTTTAAAGATCATATAGTAGGTGTGCAAAGAAAGAAGAATATTCTCCATTATCTGAATAAAAAACTAATAATTTTATATTCTTATTTTATATTAAATGAACCTGTAACCAGAACTATGTGTACGAATGAAGTACGTCTGTTCGTCAATGAAGCCTTCATAGTTATCCATAAATATCATATTGTAGCACTGAAAAATTCCCATGGAATATTCAAAAATGAAAAAAATTATTTGAGCAAACAATTGTTTTCAGTAACTTCAACCTCATGCTCTACAATAATAAGTCCATAATCATCATATTTTACGTAGGCCAAAAATAAGGCATAGCATTAATGAATTTGAGAGGTTGTATCAATTGTTGATGTGGGTGTTATCCTCAGTGCGTGAACTATACAATTCAAGCGTGTCTTCTTGATTTCTTTCTCAGCTAGATGAGCACGAACGAAAGTATTGTATTCGGATTTCGAAAGCAAGCAGTCAACAAGTACAAGGGAATCATTAGTTCATAATAACTAGTTACTAATAAGTAGTAAAGGTAGAATACCTGATTGATGGAATTCCATCAGTATTTAATTACTAGACAAACAGAACATCAACATTTGTGCATTGATCAATGAATATAAACATCTCTGTCCTACAAGATAACAGTTGTGTTTACAGTAACGTAGCAGTAAATTTTCATACTGTGAAATTGAGTGATATGAGTTTGAATTACACGAGGAGTATTGGTTTCTTCAAGATTGAGAGTATAACATACTGACTTGTACCAACTACCATGAAACCGGACTACACGATTTTCTGCCAACAGCCTACAAACACCAAACATTGTCTAGCTCAATCAAATTATCTCCTAAATAAAATCATCTAAAACGATGAATCTGAAGTCGGCGAGACAGTGCAAGCCTGACATGCTATTTAAATATTCAACTGCGGATGCTTCTTCCCAAAAGAGCGCATTTCAAATCTGTTGAAAAGTGAGGGCAAACTTCAGCACAAAATGAAATGTCAAAATGTATTCAACCTCACGTAAAATTCGATCGCTCACATTGAACCATGATATGCAACCATAATCATTATTCAGTGAAAACATGCATTTGGTCAATAGTAAAATGTGTTTATTCAGAATATCGGATGAGGATGAGTTTATCCGTCACGGTGATCGATATAAAATGGAACACAGAAGGTGATGTGGATTTAACACCAGGACGATTCACCACAGTCTCATAGACCGATATACACAGGAGGTAATAACTAGTCGATTCTCATAGAATCAGGATTATTAATGAGCGATCCATAGATTGATAAACTGATGAAGTGAGAGCTAGATGATTCTGTGAGGAAACAACGACTACACTCATCTGAAATTAGACGGTGAATGGCTACAGTGTTTATTCATAGCTACAGTAAGACCTTCTATGAATTGACAACCGAGAAATTTGTTTTAACTTTATTTTGTTCATAGAAAGTAGTAATCTTTTGAAAAATAAGAATTTCACTCATTTTTTTTTTCTGAACGTGTGGCTAATTATCAAGTTATTATTAGAAAGCGATGTTGTTATTTTATTCTAAATAAGATTCATTTTTTACGCTCACTATACATACTAGATGATATAGAATAATATCATATTATTTGATTAATCATCTGGTGTGAGGAGACTGACGACAACAAAGTATAATCATTGATATTTCTGTCAACAACTGAGGTCAACAGACATATGCTTTTCTCAAGCAAATAGTCAAATAATTTACACTGAGAATAAAGAAGTAATAATATATTTTACTTTAAATTTTTCACAGAATGTAACAGAAATGACAGAATTTGGTGTAATGTTATAGTCGATGAAGGGAATCGGACTGAATTTTCAATGTTTCAAATCTTATTCCTAAATGAAGAGCATTCAAAAAGCCATTACATCACTAGACGAATTAGAGAAAGTTGATCAGACGAGATACATCTTTAAGTTGGAACATTTCATTTCGGAGTGTGTGCAACCGTTTTCGTAGTTCTGCTTCGCAGTATATATTTGCGAAATATCGAGTTTTGTTAAGTGAACAGTCTGCATGTTTTTTGCCTTATTTGCTGTCTTCGAGCAATCTTTCGCTCTACATCATTCTCCATTGTTGTATTATCTCACATTTCTCAATCTTTGTATTCAAACAATGATATTGTCTAGCATTGTTATCCAGTACACGCGTATCCCTTCTTTTGGCACTATTTAGCTGGATGTAGCTGCATCTCAGAGTTGATGTTCACCCTTGAACTGGACCTCAGTACTGTTCGCTTCAAACGCCATCGCGTTATCCACTTAGCTTCTAAATCCTGATAGCTAATTGCTTGTACAATATAAAAAAATTTTAAATTTATTTTTTATTGCCTGTTTTAGTCTTCTTAATAAGAGTCTGATCAATTACAGTATCAAACATTAATGGAAAAAGTCAAATGAACAATACAAAACGAATATTTACAATGGTAATTAAATAATTAGACAAATAGTTGAATACACTACTTATTATTAAAGAAGACACTAAATGAACTAACTCAGAAAACGCAAAACATTAAATGTAGAATATTGAATTGAACAATCTACAATACAGGAAATGATAATTGTGAGTTGTAAAGTGATAAAATATAGAATGAATAAAGAAGCAAAATAGTTAATTTAGAAGATCGTTATTTCACTACGTAGAAGTATAGAGGAAACAATCTCAATATTTGACAGGGAGGAAATTTTACTAGAAGTCATTAACTGGTGTATATTTTTATTTTTATGCATGATATACGTTGACTAATGAAACTGTTTATGTTGTGTGAAACCCTTAACAAGTGAACAACTGAGACTTCAATATGAGTCGATCTTAAAACTAAAGATTTTGCATCTAGTGGTCTATATAGTTAAATTCAGTCAATTAGCGGTATTACTCAGTTGTCGTTCGTTACAACCGTTGATCATTGGCAAGATAATGATTGCGCATTGCATACTAGTCGCATATTTAGATGAAATAACAGTCTGTGGCTTCCAGGTTTTCAGTGTTTGTTGAAATGAAGTTACTTTAAGTTGAGTCTTCCAAAATGTCTGAGTCGCCAGATTGAGATACGCGCAAAACCGAAGTTAACAAAACAACGACTTTTTCTAGAACAGCAGATCTTTATTGAATAATATGCAAAAATTAGTTGCAAACTCAACGTATGAGATGTCTACGTTGTTTATCGCGTCCTTTTGTATGAAACAAAAAAGGCTTCCCATAAAAGTAACCAAAAGCATACAATAGTTCAAAAGACAGCTGTTAGCTTTGTCTAAACTTGCTAATAGTTTATCAATAAGCAAGAACCCAACCAAGAGCAAACAATATTGAAACACTCGCATTTAAACAAGGGCTAAACGAATCCACAGAATCGTGAATAACTGTTATTATTATTATTGATATAAATTAACTATGATATATGTATATAAGTATATGTGAACATT
Source organism: Schistosoma margrebowiei (assembly GCA_944470205.2). Classification (NCBI taxonomy): domain Eukaryota; kingdom Metazoa; phylum Platyhelminthes; class Trematoda; order Strigeidida; family Schistosomatidae; genus Schistosoma; species Schistosoma margrebowiei. The sequence continues at coordinate 11,204,420 of OX104027.1, forward strand.
GCAGAATATTACACGACTAACTCGCGTTACAGCATAAGTATAAAAGTTGCTGGGAATAGAACTATTAGCTGAATATAAGAAAGTAGTATAATCAATGCGTAAAGACAGGTGAATAAGCACAGAGAATGTAAAACATATTTAACATTGCTCCCCAAAGATAGCACGTCGTTATTTATTTCCACTGACTGGATATTTAGGGTGAAGACATTCAGAGATGAGAATGGCAAAATTGTCTCAAGCCACAGTCACTCTGTGAAGTCTTTCTACACTCTATTGCTCAATCGTCTGCTCCCTCTAATAGATAAAATTTACATAGGTCTCTAGTGATTATACCTTTCGATTTGCTGATCTTTGCTTGTTTTGCGAGACCGTCTTCTCCTCGATCAACAGTTACTAATGGAATTTTAGGCCAGTTATTTCGTACATGGGTATCTCCAATGATCAAGACCAGATCGCCAGTTTATAAAGATAGTCCTTTTTGTCCACTGTGTGCGCATATACAAAAGTGGTAAATATTCCTTTATCCATCTACGTCAAAACGTATTTAGTAACGGTTGTACTTGTCGCCACTGCCAAGAATAACGTTTGAGTTGGTTTATTTTGATGTGATGTAAGTAAAGCTTACTCAATTACGGTAAGATATTATGCGATAATGTCTCGGGTTGTTCTGGATCATCGGAAACTTGTGATAGAGGTCTATCATCAAATATTATCTCTACTGCAGTCAAACAAGTGGTGAGCATCCCATAGGACGTAGTCTGCTCACCAGATAGTGCACTCAAAGTTCTACGTACACTTCTTATTAATATTTCCCACATTCCTCCAGGATGACTTGCATGGGGGGCATGATAGTACATTCTATGTTCCGTCTGATCATTTCTTTGGCCACTCTTATATTTTTAGTCCGGCAAAAGAAGTTGTTACTCATTTTCTAACTCAACAAAGTTAATTCCTCTATCGCTTTATATCTTCTTCGGCAAAAATCGCAGCAATGCCGCTTAAATAGGCTTCGGATCTGTTACACTAATGCCCGAAGCTTACTCAATAAGCGACCGTAACTAGGTGTACAGATTGACTCGGCAAAGCCAAACATAACTGCAGTCACAGAAACCCGGCTGACACAGTCTATAGATAGTATGGAACTTGACTTTCTGGGGTTGTACGTTATTAGGGGCCGACAGAATACATAAGCGTAAAGAAGGAGGAGTAGCTCTATTCATTGGGCATGCTTACTCACTTGCCATCATCGACAGTGTATCCCATGAGAGTGGGATGTGTGAATTCGTCTTCGCTTAAAATGCAAGGGACAGGAGCTGCTGATTGGTTTGGTCTATCGCAGTCCAAGCTGTGAGGCAAATGAGGTCCTGCCAAGCAGTCTCAATACTCGGTCACAAAGTGGTCGATGTCTAATACTAGAAGACTTTAATGCAGCTATGGTAAACTGGGAAAATCCGCGAACTGAATCGTCAGAAAATTCCTTAGAGCGGGAACTAGTTGATGCGGTTATCACATGTGCCCTAGTGCAACATGTGAAAGAAGCGACTGGGCATGACCCGGTCACTGAATCATCCTTACTAGATCTTATATTGACTCACTATGAGGATGTGGTTGCGAACCTCCATTACATGCCACCCCTAGGTAAAAGTGATCTCACAGTTTTAACTTTTGACTTCCATATAACTGTCAATCCCGAGCTCAATCCAGACCTAACGTCTGGAAAGCAAACATACCAGATATCAGATCGGACAATAGACCCACAGTCCCCAATTGAAACGGCTTGAGACGCAGTTCGAAATTTATACTTAAAAGTTGCCACATCCCAAATCCCTTGGAATATACCAAGGGAGCCGAGAAACTCTCCACCATGGTTCAGTAGGGTAATAAATGACCTTCATTGTCTCCTATCATCATCGGTCATGCTATGTGTTGACGATGTCAAGATATGAACAACAATACGATGTAAGGGTGATAGCTTGGAACTCCTAAATGACCTGAAGAAATTACCTGATTATTCTCAAACCTGGAAGTTGCCGATAAATTCTTCCAAGTGTGTTGTGATGCATAACGGTCATCAAGGTGCACGATGAATAACACTGAGCTACCTGTCGTCCAGACGCATAATGACTTAGGAGTCGTTGTTAGCCAAGACTTAAAGACTACTGCATACTGTCATGGAGTTCATTAACTCAGCACCTGATCGAGCATTCATCCGTCGACACTTTCAAAGGAAAGTTGGATCAATTGGTAGACCACCACTGCCAGGACTAACACAGGCTATCAGAAAGGAGTCTGCTAATATTGTGCAAGCAACTTCTAGATGAACTGCTCGAGCGTTAAAGCTGTTAAATGAGAAAACGTAATACTTTCGAAATTTGCGCCCCTGTTTAATCATAATCGGGTCGAAATAATCTACCCCCGTTGTTGCGAATAGAAAACCGGGCGTCGTTCGCGTGGATGGTAAGTCTCCGATCAAATGTGTAAAAATGTACTCCTGCACGAACCAGGTTGTCAATCACGATCGATCGTAACTCGTTATTCACATAATTCCTAACAGTGATATTGTATGAAAGTTTGTGCCACTTTATTCAATTTCTTCGAATTTTCGCTTTTTTGCGTATTCTAATAAATCCTTCCCGGCATTGTCCAGTCCATTAAGCGAAAAAGGTTCACTTCCTATCGCTTTCTTGGAGAGGTAACGCTTGCATCGAGTGGGTCAGGATGTACATTATATAAGTTTGGTCCTCGACGAAAAATACGATATAAATATATCTGAAAGAAAAACCATAGTCTTGGTGTTCAAGGCTGTAACATTCTTCATTTTCAGATCAAAAGGGAACCCTTGTATCTCATTCCGATTACACCCAGGTCATATATTCCTTTCGGTTATTAGAAATTCGGTTATGAAAGCCTAGTTTCAATACAGAATCATTGCTACGAATTCTGCTTGAAGCTAAATCAGCAGGGTTCATAATTGATGACACGTACGTCCATTGTGATATCCTTATTTGTTCGCGGGTGAAGTTGACTCTGTCAGCTACATATGTCTTGAAGTGTGACGTTGTATTAAGTATGTAGTTTAATACTACCATCGAGTTAGTCCAGAAGTAGATTTTAGTCATTTCTTCCAGTTTTATTTCTTCCACTATTTACCTCATCGATTTCACTGACAGTACAGTGGCTTGCATTTCAAGACGTGGAACACTAGCAAATTTCTGGGAGGTTATTCTGGATCTGCTATATCTCGTTACGCTTGCATTATTTTGCATTCTAATATAGGACAGATCTTCATGATCGCTCCCTGAAGCATGTAATGTCATAATTTAAAGACAGCACGAACAAGATTGATAATTCCACATTCGGTCATGATATTGAGAATAAAGTAATAATAAGCATATAATGATAATTTGAATCGTAATGGAACAAGCCGACAAATGGATCAATGAGAATAGTTGACATGAGGACAAAGTATCAATAAGATAATACGACTTCAGCATGTCTATGTCATGTTGCGCAGGCTTTGCTGATTGCGTCGGATTGGGGATTGGTCTGGTTTTGCGCAACGCAGCAAGCTACGTTGATGAAGGAACGGCGGCACTCCATATTTTGGACGACCAAAATGGTGAGCCTGTTCGATAACATCGTCCGATCTAAATGAGGACAAAATTGAATGACAGGCCACCAAAACCATACGAAATCACATCATAATATCAGTTGTACGTAACATATTGTGGCTTATTACTGCTACAGGTTTTGCATTGTATGTATAAATGTTTGTAAGATGAAGTACGTGTAATGAGAATGGCGATAATACCTATCTGCAACGAGTCTAGTTGATGTTGATTGAAACTTTAAAGTTTCTCTAATGACAAATATGACATTACGGTATTTTGCTAACGAGCATTACAGTGATTCGTTTCTCTTTGAAGTAAGACGATCAGAACATCTTCAGAAAAACTGCACTTTTGAGAACACTGAAAGAATAACGATCACAAACGAACTAAAATACCACATCATGTTAATTCAGCGGTTATGCATAGCAAATCTATAAATTAATGCAGAAAATATTGAACGAAAGATACAGACATTTTGATGTAGATTAATTTCATTACGGAGCTACAACGTTCAAATGGTTTCATTATAGAACATTGAGTAACAAATGAATAGTTGTCACCGTCATTTTTTATCAGATTGGATGCTTCATCTTTGGTTCAAGATATGAAAACACATCATCCACGTTGAATTTTCAATAAACAGTAGTGTTTGGACAATGAGTTTACCAGAAGCGTTCAGATTTTATTTCACACGTTTTTCATCAACACTTTAATGACACTTCAACCAATCTGTTCTCACACGAAACTACTGGATTATGTAGACTGTAAGAAAGATATATTAGATCACTAGGACAGAATACAGCAAAGTTCTGTATTGACGTGGTGATCAAAGGGTACATAAAGAAGTTAATATTAGACTAACACATGACTGCTTGTGTAGGTCGGTGTTAATCAAAATGTAAATAACATTTGCTACCTTCTTCTCCGCAATCAAACCATCCATAAATTCCAGATGTCTTTTCGATATCGAATAGAAGGAAGAAAAGCGACGCAGAGTGGAAATGGCTGGTAAGCCAACTCATTTTTAGTCAAGCGTTAATCAATATTTATAGGCAAACAAAATTAAGCTACAGACATGTGATGAGTCATGGGACATGAAGTGTACACACACATATGCTCATATACAAATAATCAAGACTGGTAAGCGAATAATTGACAAGGTCAACATATGACTCAAATAGTATGAATAGAATGGAATGTCCGAAAACTAGAATAAGATATATTATGAACTAAAACTAATGACTAACACTATATAGCCCCCTCGTAGAAAATAGCACATTTTTAAAAAAATGTCTGTTTTCGAAAATGACAATAAAGTGATATGAAGCTAACGTTAACAATAAGTAGCCAAAAAAATTATACAACACTCGATAAAGTACAGTGTCACATGAGGGGTGAATGTATTATATGAAAATGTCATACTTATGTAAAAGAATACATGAATATCGCAAAAGCGCGGACAAAAATGTAAACGTTAACATGCGAATATGAGCAAATTAATGAGCGTGCAAAAAATTAACATCTAATAATGCTGTGATTATTATCAGAATGTGTTTTGTGAAGATTTTTAGAAATTTTCACAGATTGAAATCATGAGTCATTTGAAGCTAGACCACCATTGAAAACCTGGAAGCACTGGACGGCTGTTTCGACCTGGTATGAGACTCTTCAGCAGTGCGCATCCACGATCCCGCACCACTCGGGGCTCGAACCCATGACTGACTTCAGGGGACACTTCTGGAGTTCTAGTGAGAAGTCGTTACCAGTGGAGTTCAACCAGGTCTCTTGTGAGATAGGAATTCACTGAAGACAATGGTGTACGGTAGCGCAACTTCGTGGATTGGTTGAAGTTAGACATTAACACCGTTGGATGCCGGCTCAGTGGTCTAGTGGTTAAGTGCTCGCACGCGAAGCCAGTAGGTCCTGGGTTCGAGCCCGGCGTGGTGCGTGATCGTCAATGCGCACTGCTGAGGAGTCCCATACCAGGACGAAACGGCCGTCCAGTGCTTCTAGGTTTTCCATGGTAGTCTAGCTTCAATTGACTCATGATTTCAATCTGTGAAAATGCTGTGATTGTCTGGACGATAAAATAGCACGTTCGTATGAGCGATTCAAAATATTGTGAAAATAATAATAATAATAATAATAATAATAATAATAAATTGTTCATCATCCGGACCATTATCCTTCAGAAATCCACTTTGTAAGGAATTTCAGTGCAAAGGCTTATTCTAGCTTCCAGACAAGCCAATTTATTTACCGTTCTTGAGTCACGTTTTGGCGTTGTTAGTTATTCACTTATTCATTCTGACTGTCTTTGTATGATCGTGTGTATTATTCCCGAAACAGTGTACGGCAGAACATGTAGTTTAGAGCATTTAAGAAGTATTTAAAACAACAGTCGACTAGTGTTGATTTAAATCTTTCGACATTATCTTCTGATGAAGATACCAGTTCTGCCGTTTGAGCATAAAGATTTTCGAACTGTCTTTCAACATCCATTTTATTGACTGTTTTCTTAAAGTCACAAAACTTAGGGCCAAACGATAACGCTTCTAACGCAGTTTTATCCAGCATAACACTAGAGAAATTGTGTACTTACTAACCTGGGTTAGATGGAAATTTCATTTCTGGAATCTGTTTGTTTATATTTTTCTTAAGTTTCATTCTTTTCTTGAGTTAACAACCCTCTCAACATAGTCCAGATATTGTTCTCTTAATTTACGGTTTGGTAACAAACGAGGTCGCGTGCATATCACTCAAACGACATAGACTACATTACGCTTCAGTAACAAAAAGCAGTACAACTCCATATATCTCGTCACCACAGTCACCATTCTGCTTTTCTGGTCATCCTACTAATACACACTCAACGATAACTCGCTGCATCTATTTATGACGAGCACAAACTCGTTCACTGACCTCTCATTTCTACTAAGATTTATTGGAACATCTTCATATTCCACGGTATTTTATCGTCATGTTCAGTCGTCACCATAGATAAATTCCTGTGAGATTCTAACTAACTTAGTTTCACAATTTATTCCACTGTCACACGCATGAATCATTCATTACTCTGTTTTAACAGCATTTCAAATCCCCCATACAAACATGGAATTTTATAGTTGGGACAGTCACAAAACAAATGCATGTTAATTTTTGTACGCTTAAAGATTGCTGGTAGTCGCATGCTAATATTCATGTATTTTTCACATAAATATGATAATTCAATAAGAAAGATCAACCACATACATGACGCTGTAGTGTACCAGGTAAAGTACAAATCATTTTCGCTACGTATTGATGAACAAATCGACATACCGCTTCAGAGCTATTTTATAAAATAGACACGTTTACAAATAAATGTGCCATTTACAAGACGTAAGATATTTAGGGTCGGTTGTTGTTTTAAAAATACATAGATCATTGGCCATTGGAGTGACAAGGACGTCGAAAATACGACGAAAATATTAGGGTCACAAAAGCACAAATATGAAGACGGTTACACACACTCAGAAATGGAATGTTCCAGGTGGAAGATACATTTCGATCGAATTTCTCCAATTGGCCTAATGATGCAAAGTACTTTAAATTAGATGCGCTTGAGAATAAGATAAAAAAAAATTGTGAATAGACGAGACACACTCGTGAGGAAAGTGAGGAGATCAGTATGCTTACTGTGTAACTAGTTGTCATTGTGTAAAGTGATGGGAATGACGACACAGTCCTTCAGTGATTGGTTGGCTTTGATAAAGGTGGTTGTATGTTGACAAATCTTTACTCAGACTTCCGTTACTTCTTTTCAGATTCCTGAGGTAGTTGGCAAAATCGAACAGACATCTGGAATTTATGGATGGTTTGATTGCGGAGAAGAAGGTAGCAAATGTTATTTACATTTTGATTAACACTGACCTACACAAGCAGTCATGTGTTAGTCTAATATTAACTTCTTTATGTACCCTTTGATCACCACGTCAATACAGAACTTTGCTGTATTCTGTCCTAGTGATCTAATATATCTTTCTTACAGTCTACATAATCCAGTAGTTTCGTGTGAGAACAGATTGGTTGAAGTGTCATTAAAGTGTTGATGAAAAACGTGTGAAATAAAATCTGAACGCTTCTGGTAAACTCATTGTCCAAACACTACTGTTTATTGAAAATTCAACGTGGATGATGTGTTTTCATATCTTGAACCAAAGATGAAGCATCCAATCTGATAAAAAATGACGGTGACAACTATTCATTTGTTACTCAATGTTCTATAATGAAACCATTTGAACGTTGTAGCTCCGTAATGAAATTAATCTACATCAAAATGTCTGTATCTTTCGTTCAATATTTTCTGCATTAATTTATAGATTTGCTATGCATAACCGCTGAATTAACATGATGTGGTATTTTAGTTCGTTTGTGATCGTTATTCTTTCAGTGTTCTCAAAAGTGCAGTTTTTCTGAAGATGTTCTGATCGTCTTACTTCAAAGAGAAACGAATCACTGTAATGCTCGTTAGCAAAATACCGTAATGTCATATTTGTCATTAGAGAAACTTTAAAGTTTCAATCAACATCAACTAGACTCGTTGCAGATAGGTATTATCGCCATTCTCATTACACGTACTTCATCTTACAAACATTTATACATACAATGCAAAACCTGTAGCAGTAATAAGCCACAATATGTTACGTACAACTGATATTATGATGTGATTTCGTATGGTTTTGGTGGCCTGTCATTCAATTTTGTCCTCATTTAGATCGGACGATGTTATCGAACAGGCTCACCATTTTGGTCGTCGAAAATATGGAGTGCCGCCGTTCCTTCATCAACGTAGCTTGCTGCGTTGCGCAAAACCAGACCAATCCCCAATCCGACGCAATCAGCAAAGCCTGCGCAACATGACATAGACATGCTGAAGTCGTATTATCTTATTGATACTTTGTCCTCATGTCAACTATTCTCATTGATCCATTTGTCGGCTTGTTCCATTACGATTCAAATTATCATTATATGCTTATTATTACTTTATTCTCAATATCATGACCGAATGTGGAATTATCAATCTTGTTCGTGCTGTCTTTAAATTATGACATTACATGCTTCAGGGAGCGATCATGAAGATCTGTCCTATATTAGAATGCAAAATAATGCAAGCGTAACGAGATATAGCAGATCCAGAATAACCTCCCAGAAATTTGCTAGTGTTCCACGTCTTGAAATGCAAGCCACTGTACTGTCAGTGAAATCGATGAGGTAAATAGTGGAAGAAACAAAACTGGAAGAAATGACTAAAATCTACTTCTGGACTAACTCGATGGTAGTATTAAACTACATACTTAATACAACGTCACACTTCAAGACATATGTAGCTGACAGAGTCAACTTCACCCGCGAACAAATAAGGATATCACAATGGACGTACGTGTCATCAATTATGAACCCTGCTGATTTAGCTTCAAGCAGAATTCGTAGCAATGATTCTGTATTGAAACTAGGCTTTCATAACCGAATTTCTAATAACCGAAAGGAATATATGACCTGGGTGTAATCGGAATGAGATACAAGGGTTCCCTTTTGATCTGAAAATGAAGAATGTTACAGCCTTGAACACCAAGACTATGGTTTTTCTTTCAGATATATTTATATCGTATTTTTCGTCGAGGACCAAACTTATATAATGTACAGCCTGACACACTCGATGCAAGCGTTACCTCTCCAAGAAAGCGATAGGAAGTGAACCTTTTTCGCTTAATGGACTGGACAATGCCGGGAAGGATTTATTAGAATACGCAAAAAAGCGAAAATTCGAAGAAATTGAATAAAGTGGCACAAACTTTCATACAATATCACTGTTAGGAATTATGTGAATAACGAGTTACGATCGATCGTGATTGACAACCTGGTTCGTGCAGGAGTACATTTTTACACATTTGATCGGAGACTTACCATCCACGCGAACGACGCCCGGTTTTCTATTCGCAACAACGGGGGTAGATTATTTCGACCCGATTATGATTAAACAGGGGCGCAAATTTCGAAAGTATTACGTTTTCTCATTTAACAGCTTTAACGCTCAAGCAGTTCATCTAGAAGTTGCTTGCACAATATTAGCAGACTCCTTTCTGATAGCCTGTGTTAGTCCTGGCAGTGGTGGTCTACCAATTGATCCAACTTTCCTTTGAAAGTGTCGACGGATGAATGCTCGATCAGGTGCTGAGTTAATGAACTCCATGACAGTATGCAGTAGTCTTTAAGTCTTGGCTAACAACGACTCCTAAGTCATTATGCGTCTGGACGACAGGTAGCTCAGTGTTATTCATCGTGCACCTTGATGACCGTTATGCATCACAACACACTTGGAAGAATTTATCGGCAACTTCCAGGTTTGAGAATAATCAGGTAATTTCTTCAGGTCATTTAGGAGTTCCAAGCTATCACCCTTACATCGTATTGTTGTTCATATCTTGACATCGTCAACACATAGCATGACCGATGATGATAGGAGACAATGAAGGTCATTTATTACCCTACTGAACCATGGTGGAGAGTTTCTCGGCTCCCTTGGTATATTCCAAGGGATTTGGGATGTGGCAACTTTTAAGTATAAATTTCGAACTGCGTCTCAAGCCGTTTCAATTGGGGACTGTGGGTCTATTGTCCGATCTGATATCTGGTATGTTTGCTTTCCAGACGTTAGGTCTGGATTGAGCTCGGGATTGACAGTTATATGGAAGTCAAAAGTTAAAACTGTGAGATCACTTTTACCTAGGGGTGGCATGTAATGGAGGTTCGCAACCACATCCTCATAGTGAGTCAATATAAGATCTAGTAAGGATGATTCAGTGACCGGGTCATGCCCAGTCGCTTCTTTCACATGTTGCACTAGGGCACATGTGATAACCGCATCAACTAGTTCCCGCTCTAAGGAATTTTCTGACGATTCAGTTCGCGGATTTTCCCAGTTTACCATAGCTGCATTAAAGTCTTCTAGTATTAGACATCGACCACTTTGTGACCGAGTATTGAGACTGCTTGGCAGGACCTCATTTGCCTCACAGCTTGGACTGCGATAGACCAAACCAATCAGCAGCTCCTGTCCCTTGCATTTTAAGCGAAGACGAATTCACACATCCCACTCTCATGGGATACACTGTCGATGATGGCAAGTGAGTAAGCATGCCCAATGAATAGAGCTACTCCCCCTCTTTTATGCTTATGTATTCTGTCGGCCCTTAATAACGTAAAAACCCCGAAATTAAGTTCCGTACTATCTATAGACTGTGTCAGCAAGGTTTCAGTGGCTGCAAGTATGTCTGGCTTTGCAGGGTCAATCTGTACATTTAGTTCCGGTCGCTTATTGAGTAAGTTTCTGGCATTGGTGTAACAGACTCAAAGCCTATTTAAGCGGCATTGTTGCGATTTCTAACTCGCAGAGAGTTGCCGGAGAAGATATAAAGCGATAGGGGAATTAACTTTGTTGAGTTAGGAAAAGAGTCACAACTTCTATTGCAGAACTTAAAATATAAGAGTGGCCAAAGAAATGACCAGACGGAACATAGAATGCACTGTAATGCCCTCCCACGCAAGTCATCCTGGAGGAATGTGGAAAATATTAATAAGAAGTGTACGTAGAAATTCGAGTGCACTATCTGGTGATCAGACTACGTCATATATGATGCTCACCACTTGTTTGACTGAAGTAGAAATAATACTTGATGACAGACCTTTATCACAATTTTCCGATGATCCGGAACAACTCGAGATATTATCACATAGTATCTTACTGTATTTGAGTAAGCTTCACCTACATCACATCAAAATAAGCCAATATGATCGTTATTCTCGGCAGTGGCGACAAGTACAACCGTCATTGAATACGTTTCGACGTAGATGGATAAAGGAATAATTAGCACTTTTGTATATGCGCACACAGTGGACAGAACAGGGCTATATTTATAAACTGGCGATCTAATCTTCATCATTGGACATAATCATATACTGAATAACTGGCCTAAAAGTCAAGTAGTAAATGTTGATCAAGGAGAAGACGGTCTCGCAAGACAAGCAAAGATCAGCACATCAAAAGGTATGATCACTAGAGACATATGTAAATTTTATCTATTAGAAGGACCAGACGATTGAGTAATAGAGTGTAGAAAGACTTCACAGAGTGACTGTGGCTTGAGACAATTTTGCCATTCTCATCTCTGAATGTCTTCACCCTAAATATCCAGTCAGTGGAAATAAATAACGACGTGCTATCTTTGGGGAGCAATGTTAAATATGTTTTACATTCTCTGTGCTTATTCACCTTTCTTTACGTATTGATTATACTACTTTCTTATATTCAGCTAATAGTTCTATTCCCAGCAACTTTTATGCTTATGCTGTAACGCGAGTTAGTCGTGTAATATTCTGCAATGTTCACATATACTTATATACATATATCATAGTTAATTTATATCAATAATAATAATAACAGTTATTCACGATTCTGTGGATTCGTTTAGCCCTTGTTTAAATGCGAGTGTTTCAATATTGTTTGCTCTTGGTTGGGTTCTTGCTTATTGATAAACTATTAGCAAGTTTAGACAAAGCTAACAGCTGTCTTTTGAACTATTGTATGCTTTTGGTTACTTTTATGGGAAGCAATTTTTGTTTCATACAAAATGACGCGATAAACAACATAGGCATCTTATAAATTGAGGTCTGCAACTAGTTTTTGCATATTATTCAATAAAGAACTGACGTTCTAGAAAACGTCGTTGTTTTGTGAACCTCGATTTTGAGCGTATCTCAATCAGGTGGTTTAGACATTTCGCAAGCCTCAGCGTAAGGTAACTTCATTTCAACAGACACTGAAAACCTGAAAGCCACAGACTGTTATTTCATCTAAGCATGCAACTAGTATGCAATGTGCAATCATTATCCTGCCAATGATCAACGGTTGTAATGAACGACAACTGAGTAATACCGCTAATTGACTGAATTCAGGAATATAAACCACTAGATGCCAAATCTTTAGTTTTAAGATCGACTCATATTGAAGTCTCAGTTGTTCACTTGTTAAGGGTTTCACACAACATAAACAGTTTCATTAGTCAACGTATATCATGCATAAAAATAAAAATATACACCAGTTAATGACTTCTAGTAAAATTTCCTCCCTGTCAAATATTGAGATTGTTTCCTCTATACTTCTACGTAGTGAAATAACGATCTTCTAATTTAACTATTTTGCTTCTTTATTCATTCTATATTTTATCACTTTACAACTCACAATTATCATTTCCTGTATTGTAGATTGTTCAATTCAATATTCTACATTTAATGTTTTGCGTTTTCTGAGTTAGTTCATTTAGTGTCTTCTTTAATAATAAGTAGTGTATTCAACTATTTGTCTAATTATTTAATTACCATTGTAAATATTCGTTTTGTATTGTTCATTTGACTTTTTCCATTAATGTTTGATACTGTAATTGATCAGGCTCTTATTAAGAAGACTAAAACAGGTAATAAAAAATAAATTTAAAATTTTTTTATATTGTACAAGCAATTAGCTATCAGGATTTAGAAGCTAAGTGGATAACGCGATGGCGTTTGAAGCGAACAGTACTGAGGTCCAGTTCAAGGGTGAACATCAACTCTGAGATGCAGCTACATCCAGCTAAATAGTGCCAAAAGAAGGGATACGCGTGTACTGGATAACAATGCTAGACAATATCATTGTTTGAATACAAAGATTGAGAAATGTGAGATAATACAACAATGGAGAATGATGTAGAGCGAAAGATTGCTCGAAGACAGCAAATAAGGCAAAAAACATGCAGACTGTTCACTTAACAAAACTCGATATTTCGCAAATATATACTGCGAAGCAGAACTACGAAAACGGTTGCACACACTTCGAAATGAAATGTTCCAACTTAAAGATGTATCTCGTCTGATCAACTTTCTCTAATTCGTCTAGTGATGCAATGGCTTTTCGAATGCTGTGCATTTAAGAATAAGATTTGAAACATTGAAAATTCAGTCCGATTCCCTTGATCGACTATAACATTACACCAAATTCTATCATTTCTGTTACATTCTGTGAAAAATTTAAAGTAAAATATATTATTACTTCTTTATTCTCAGTGTAAATTATTTGACTATTTGCTTGAGAAAAGCATATGTCTGTTGACCTCAGTTGTTGACAGAAATATCAATGATTATACTTTGTTGTCGTCAGTCACCTCACACCATCTCATTAATCAAATAATATGATATTATTCTATATCATCTAGTATGTATAGTGAGCGTAAAAAATGAATCTTATTTAGAATAAAATAACAACATCGCTTTCTAATAATAACTTGATAATTAGCCACACGTTCAGAAAAAAAAATGAGTGAAATTCTTATTTTTCAAAAGATTACTACTTTCTATGAACAAAATAAAGTTAAAACAAATTTCTCGGTTGTCAATTCATAGAAGGTCTTACTGTAGCTATGAATAAACACTGTAGCCATTCACCGTCTAATTTCAGATGAGTGTAGTCGTTGTTTCCTCACAGAATCATCTAGCTCTCACTTCATCAGTTTATCAATCTATGGATCGCCAATTAATAATCCTGATTCTTTGAGACTCGACTAGTTATTACTTCCTGTGTAAGAAGCATCCGCAGTTGAATATTTAAATAGCATGTCGGGTTTGCACTGTCTCGCCGATTTCAGATTCATCGTTTTAGATGATTTTATTAAGGAGATAATTTGATTGAGCTAGACAATGTTCGGTGTTTGTAGTCTGTCGGTAGAAAAGCGTGTAGTCCGGTTTCATAGTAGTTGGTACAAATCAGTATGTTATACTCTCAATCTTGAAGAAACCAATACTCCTCGAGTAATTCAAACTCATATCACTCAATTTCGCAGTATGAAAATTTACTGCTACGTTACTGTAAACACAACTGTTAGCTTGTAAGACTGGGATGTCTATATTCATTGATCAAAGCACAATTGTTGGCGTCCTGTTTGTCTAGTAATTAAATACTGATGGAATTCCATCAATCAGGTATTCTACCTTTACTACTTATTAGTAACTAGTTATTATGAACTAATGATTCCCTTGTACTTGTTGACTGCTTGCTTTCGAAATCCGAATACAATACTTTCGTTCATGCTCATCTAGCTGTTCGTTCTTTTATTGCGTTATTCTTGGGATTCCTAGTTCGTACCATGTTTAAAATACTTCCATTTTTCACATATGCGTGACGATAGAGTCTTTGATGGAACGTTTAAACATACACTCAGATTTTGATGCCTTTGTGATTTACATGGACAGGTAGGAAATCTTGGCTATAACCAAGGGGCGTTGTTGAGGATGTCAATTTTGTGGCTCATTTCCTTTTATTCATCGGAAAAGATACGTACAGCTAAATAAAGACATTGTCAACTCCTGACAAGCCGATTTCTCTTCATTATGCAACTCTAAAGCAACGGCTACTAGACCATATAAATTATACAAATTTCGAATACGTTAAAAGCGGAAATTTTCATAAAATGATTCGTCAGAACATCAGGAGTCCCACTACATCACGCCGTCACTGTCCAGTGCGTAATCAAGGTTATTCAGATAACAATTCATTGAGTTGTGAGACAGTCTTTATTTAACTGTACGCTTCTTTTCCGATGAATGAAAGGAAACGAGCCACAATATTGACATCCTCAACAGCGGCCCTTGGTTATAGCCAAGATTTCCTACCTGTCCATGTAATTCTCAAAGGCATCAAAATCTGAGTGTATGTTTAAACGTTCCATCAAAGGCTCTATCGTCACGCAATTGTGATAAATGGAAGTATTTTAGCCATGTTACGAACTAGGAATCCCAGGAATAACGCAATAAAAGAACGAACAGCTAAATGAGCATGAACGAAAGTATTGTATTCGGAATTCGAGAACACAACTGGTTTAATAAAAACAATTATTATTATAACCAACTGTACCAGTGCTTGTTTTAATGTGCTTTTGTTTGACTGTGATAATGACAGCTATATTGTGCTCCCATTCCTATTCACACACTTCGATTGTAACTTCGCGCGAATTCAGTTACGTTCTGTAACCAAGCTTCTATCCTGGCACGATCTCGGTATCCTTTCGATGCCACGAGATCGCCAGCGAATATATCTCGATTTGGTCCAATAATTGCCTTCTGATATTTGGCTTCTCGTGGATTTTATGGAGTCATTTGGCACGAGTTTCTTGGTAGCGGTGTTCATAGTCCAACTCCACCTGATACCACGCTACAACTGTTTACCCGAATTCTGAAACACGCCACAACATCTGGTCAAACCTTCCAAAGAAGCTAATTTGGTGAGTCTATTATATATCTATTCACATCTGTCGTATTTTTTCATATTATCTGTTAATATATAATATACGCGACATGACGGATAACGATAAGAATAGTATTAATATATTAGACTCCCACGTATGTATACCGAATCCTTGCCACTTTTTATTCGCGTGACGATAAATTCCACGCTTTATTTGAGAAGTTTTACCCTATTAACGATTCTCCTCGCTGACCCGGCTGCTTGGTACGGAATGCATACGCTTAAGCATATCCGTCTACCACCCAGCACCAAATGGTTAGTTGAACGGTTTCACTGCCAACTTAAAAGTGCACTACGAGCACACGAAAACGGAAACTGGCACGAAACCTTACCGCTCGTTCTTTTAGGGATCAGAACGAGCTTGAAGGCAGATATCCAATGTTCCGCCTCTGAACTTGTAAACGGCACGACATTGCGTTTGCCCGAAGAATTCTTCGCACCACGGAGCAGACCTAATTTCTGTAAATCAGACTACGTCCATCGACTCTCTGCATTTATGCGAACGTTGCCTCCGGTGTCAACTCGAATGCAACATCGACAGGTCGCTCTCCCTCGAGAGTTATCTACCTGTTGACATGTTTTCTTACGAGTAGATTCGGTACGCAAATCTTTGCAACAACCTTACGAAGGCCCTTTTCGCGTGATCGCTCGTCACGAAAAGACCTTTAAGGTTGATCGATATGGCCGCGTCGAGATCGTCAGCATTGATCGTCTCAAACCAGCACACGTCGATGACAGTGCCCTATCTGATAACTTGAGATTCAATGCTGGACCTATCAAACCTAGCGGAATCCTTAAATCTTCTTCATATCCCGCACTAGATACATCCGAGACCTCATTCTCACGTCCCAGTCAACAGCACGCGTCATCTGCACTATCTACGGACGAGACGACAGTCTTACGTCCAGATCAGCAGACCACGCCGCCTCTGACCTCGGATGAGATTGCAGGCTCACGAAATACGAACGAGACTACCGTCTCATGTTCCGGTCGCCGAGTACGGTTGCCCGTACGCTTCCGCGACTAGTCGCACAGTGAACAACCGATACGGTGTAGGATTATTCCTGTACTACACGCATGCTACACTCTTCTCTTTTTTTATTTTCTTTTTGTTTCCTGAGCACACGCCTTCGACCATTCCCGTTCGATACCGTCGACTTCAGTCAACTTTGGCGAAAGCTGGACTGGCCACCCACGCTCTTGTCAACGCACTCAGTCGATATATTGGTTTTTAATGTTTGGCATACGCTTGGTCTCGAACTTGATCGTTGCGGTCGCTTCTGGTCTTTTGACTCAATGTGGTTTCGTCCTACGTCTGCAGAGTTTCTGATCCGCATTCCCTACAAACGCAATCTTCAGATTCTGGATAAAAACCACTCGTGTGGTAGGCCAATTCAAGCACAAATACAGCACATCACTCCTGGTACCATTCTCCGAAAACGAAATTCGTTGGCTACTCGACGATCAACGATCGCTTTCCTGTTCGCCAATCTTTCTGTCCTACAATCGCTCGTCAGACGATCAGTCCCACGATTTTAACTGCTATTTACGGAAGTGCAAACCATTTCTAGCGGTGGGTTGTTGTAGTGACTCACATTTATCACGAGAACACAACTGGTTTAATAAAAACAATTATTATTATAACCAACTGTACCAGTGCTTGTTTTAATGTGCTTTTGTTTGACTGTGATAATGACAGCTATATTGTGCTCCCATTCCTATTCACACACTTCGATTGTAACTTCGCGCGAATTCAGTTACGTTCTGTAACCAAGCTTCTATCCTGGCACGATCTCGGTATCCTTTCGATGCCACGAGATCGCCAGCGAATATATCTCGATTTGGTCCAATAATTGCCTTCTGATATTTGGCTTCTCGTGGATTTTATGGAGTCATTTGGCACGAGTTTCTTGGTAGCGGTGTTCATAGTCCAACTCCACACGACACCAAGTTACACAGTCAACAAACACAATGGAATCATTAGTTCATAATAACTAGTTACTAATAAGTAGTAAAGGTAGAATACCTGATTGATGGAATTCCATCAGCATTTAATTACCAGACAGACAGGACATTATCAATTGTGCTTTGATCAATAAATATAAACATCTCTGTCCTACAAGACGTCAATTGTGTTTACAGTAACGTAGCAGTAAATTTTCATACTGCGAAATCGAGTGATATGTGTTTGAATTACTCGAGGAGTATTGGTTTCTCCAAGATTGAGAATATAATATACTGATTTGTACCAACTACTATGAAACCGGACTACACGCTTTTCTACCGACAGACTACAAACACCGAACATTGTCTAGCTCAATCAAATTATCTCCTTAATAAAATCATCTAAAACGATGAATCTGAAATCGGCGAGACAGTGCAAACCCGACATGCTATTTAAATATTCAACTGCGGATGCTTCTTACACAGGAAGTAATAACTAGTCGAGTCTCAAAGAATCAGGATTATTAATGGGCGATCCATAGATTGATAAACTGATGAAGTGAGAGCTAGATGATTCTGTGGGGAAACAACGACTACACTCATCTGAAATTAGACGGTGAATGGCTACAGTGTTTATTCATAGCTACAGTAAGACCTTCTATGAATTGACAACCGAGAAATTTGTTTTAACTTTATTTTGTTCATAGAAAGTAGTAATCTTTTGAAAAATAAGAATTTCACTCATTTTTTTTTCTGTACGTGTGGCAGATTATCGGTCATACAAACAAGTTATTATTACAAAGTGATGTTTTTTTATGTTAAATAAGATTCATTTTTTACGCTCACTATACATACTAGATGATATAGAATAATATCATATTATTTGATTAATGAGATGGTGTGAGGTGACTGACGACAACAAAGTATAATCATTGATATTTCTGTCAACAACTGAGGTCAACAGACATATGCTTTTCTCAAGCAAATAGTCAAATAATTTACACTGAGAATAAAGAAGTAATAATATATTTTACTTTAAATTTTTCACAGAATGTAACAGAAATGATAGAATTTGGTGTAATGTTATAGTCGATCAAGGGAATCGGACTGAATTTTCAATGTTTCAAATCTTATTCTTAAATGCACAGCATTCGAAAAGCCATTGCATCACTAGACGAATTAGAGAAAGTTGATCAGACGAGATACATCTTTAAGTTGGAACATTTCATTTCGAAGTGTGTGCAACCGTTTTCGTAGTTCTGCTTCGCAGTATATATTTGCGAAATATCGAGTTTTGTTAAGTGAACAGTCTGCATGTTTTTTGCCTTATTTGCTGTCTTCGAGCAATCTTTCGCTCTACATCATTCTCCATTGTTGTATTATCTCACATTTCTCAATCTTTGTATTCAAACAATGATATTGTCTAGCATTGTTATCCAGTACACGCGTATCCCTTCTTTTGGCACTATTTAGCTGGATGTAGCTGCATCTCAGAGTTGATGTTCACCCTTGAACTGGACCTCAGTACTGTTCGCTTCAAACGCCATCGCGTTATCCACTTAGCTTCTAAATCCTGATAGCTAATTGCTTGTACAATATAAAAAAATTTTAAATTTATTTTTTATTACCTGTTTTAGTCTTCTTAATAAGAGCCTGATCAATTACAGTATCAAACATTAATGGAAAAAGTCAAATGAACAATACAAAACGAATATTTACAATGGTAATTAAATAATTAGACAAATAGTTGAATACACTACTTATTATTAAAGAAGACACTAAATGAACTAACTCAGAAAACGCAAAACATTAAATGTAGAATATTGAATTGAACAATCTACAATACAGGAAATGATAATTGTGAGTTGTAAAGTGATAAAATATAGAATGAATAAAGAAGCAAAATAGTTAAATTAGAAGATCGTTATTTCACTACGTAGAAGTAGAGAGGAAACAATCTCAATATTTGACAGTGAGGAAATTGTACTGTAAGTCATTAACCGGTGTATATTTTTATTTTTATTTATGAAATACGTTGACTAATGAATCTGTTTACGTGGTGTGAAACCATTAACAAGTGAACAACTGAGACTTCAACACGAGTCGAACTTAAACTAAAGATTTGGCATCTAGTGGTTTATATTCCTGAATTCAGTCAATTAGCGGTATTACTCAGTTGTCGTTCATTACAACCGTTGATCATTGGCAGGATAATGATTGCACATTGCATACTAGTTGCATGCTTAGATGAAATAACAGTCTGTGGCTTTCAGGTTTTCAGTGTCTGTTGAAATGAAGTTACCTTACGTTGAGTCTTCCAAAATGTCTGAGTCGCCAGATTGAGATACGCGCAAAACCGAAGTTAACAAAACAACGACTTTTTCTAGAACAGCAGATCTTTATTGAATAATATGCAAAAATTAGTTGCAAACTCAACGTATGAGATGTCTACGTTGTTTATCGCGTCCTTTTGTATGAAACAAAAAAGGCTTCCCATAAAAGTAACCAAAAGCATACAATAGTTCAAAAGACAGCTGTTAGCTTTGTCTAAACTTGCTAATAGTTTATCAATAAGCAAGAACCCAACCAAGAGCAAACAATATTGAAACACTCGCATTTAAACAAGGGCTAAACGAATCCACAGAATCGTGAATAACTGTTATTATTATTATTGATATAAATTAACTATGATATATGTATATAAGTATATGTGAACATTTCAGAATATTACACGACTAACTCGCGTTACAACATAAGCATAAAAATTGCTGGGAATAAAGCTATTTACGGAATATAAAAATATAGCATAATCAATACGTACAAGAGTCGAAGGAAGGTGAACAAGCACAGAAAATGTAAAGCACATTTAACACCGCCTTTTCCCAAAGATAGCATGTCGTTATTTATTTTCACTGACTAGATATTTAGGGTGGGGATATTCAGAGATAACAATGGTATAATTGTCTCTAGCCACAGGCTCTCTGAGAAGCCTTTCTACACTCTACTACTCAATCGTCTGGTCCTTCTAATAGATAAAATTTACATATGTCTCTAGTGATCATACCTTTTGATGTGCTGATCTTTGCTTGTCTTGCGAGACCGTCTTCTCCTTGATCAACATTTACTACTTGACTTTTAGGCCAGTTATTTCGTACATGGGTATCTCCAATGATCAAGACCAGATCGCCAGTTTATAAAGATAGTCCTTTTTGTCCACTGTGTGCGCATATACAAAAGTGGTAAATATTCCTTTATCCATCTACGTCAAAACGTATTCATTAACGGTTGTACTTGTCGCCACTGCCAAGAATAACGTTTGAGTTGGTTTATTTTGATGTGATGTAGGTAAAGCTTACTCAATTACGGTAAGATATTATGCGATAATGTCTCGGGTTGTTCTGGATCATCGGAAACTTGTGATAGAGGTCTATCATCAAATATTATCTCTACTGCAGTCAAACAAGTGGTGAGCATCCCATAGGACGTAGTCTGCTCACCAGATAGTGCACTCAAAGTTCTACGTACACTTCTTATTAATATTTCCCACATTCCTCCAGGATGACTTGCATGGGGGGCATGATAGTACATTCTATGTTCCGTCTGATCATTTCTTTGGCCACTCTTATATTTTTAGTCCGGCAAAAGAAGTTGTTACTCATTTTCTAACTCAACAAAGTTAATTCCTCTATCGCTTTATATCTTCTTCGGCAAAAATCGCAGCAATGCCGCTTAAATAGGCTTCGGATCTGCTACACTAATGCCCGAAGCTTACTCAATAAGCGACCGTAACTAGGTGTACAGATTGACTCGGCAAAGCCAGACATAACTGCAGTCACAGAAACCCGGCTGACACAGTCTATAGATAGTATGGAACTTGACTTTCTGGGGTTGTACGTTATTAGGGGCCGACAGAATACATAAGCGTAAAGAAGGAGGAGTAGCTCTATTCATTGGGCATGCTTACCCACTTGCCATCATCGACAGTGTATCCCATGAGAGTGGGATGTGTGAATTCGTCTTCGCTTAAAATGCAAGGGACAGGAGCTGCTGATTGGTTTGGTCTATCGCAGTCCAAGCTGTGAGGCAAATGAGGTCCTGCCAAGCAGTCTCAGTACTCGGCCACAAAGTGGTCGATGTCTAATACTAGAGGACTTTAATGCAGCTATGGTAAACTGGGAAAATCCGCGAACTAAATCGTCAGAAAATTCCTTAGAGCGGGAACTAGTTGATGCGGTTATCACATGTGCCCTAGTGCAACATGTGAAAGAAGCGACTGGGCATGACCCGGTCACTGAATCATCCTTACTAGATCTTATATTGACTCACTATGAGGATGTGGTTGCGAACCTCCATTACATGCCACCCCTAGGTAAAAGTGATCTCACAGTTTTAACTTTTGACTTCCATATAACTGTCAATCCCGAGCTCAATCCAGACCTAACGTCTGGAAAGCAAACATACCAGATATCAGATCGGACAATAGACCCACAGTGCCCAATTGAAACGGCTTGAGACGCAGTTCGAAATTTATGCTTAATAGTTTCCGCATCCCAAATCCCTTGGAATATACCAAGGGGGCCGAGAAACTCTCCACCATGGTTCAGTAGGGTAATAAATGACCTTCATTGTCTCCTATCATCATCGGTCTTGCTATGTGTTGACGATGTCAAGATATGAAAAACAATACGATGTAAGGGTGATGGCTTGGAACTCCTAAATGTCCTGAAGAAATTACCTGATTATTCTCAAACCTGGCAGTTGCCGATAAATTCTTCCAAGTGTGTTGTGATGCATAACGGTCGTCAAGGTGCACGATGTATAACACTGAGCTACCTGTCGTCCAGACGCATAATGACTTAGGAGTCGTTGTTAGCAAAGACTTAAAGACTACTGCATACTGTCATGAAGTTCATTAACTCAGCACCTGATCGAGCATTCATCCGTCGACACTTTCAAAGGAAAGTTGGATCAAGTGGTAGACCACCACTGCCAGGACTAACACAGGCCATCAGATAGGAGTCTGCTAATATTGTGCAAGCAACTTCTAGATGAACTGCTCGAGCGTTAAGGCTGTTAAAGGAGAAAACGTAATACTTTCGAAATTTGCGCCCCTGTTTAATCATAATCGGGTCGAAATAATCTACCCCCGTTGTTGCGAATGGAAAACCGGGCGTCGTTCGCGTGGATGGTAAGTCTCCGATCAAATGTGTAAAAATGTACTCCTGCACGAACCAGGTTGTCAATCACGATCGATCGTAACTCGTTATTCACATAATTCCTAACAGTGATATTGTATGAAAGTTTGTGCCACTTTATTCAACTTCTTCGAATTTTCGCTTTTTTGCGTATTCTAATAAATCCTTCCCGGCATTGTCCAGTCCATTAAGCGAAAAAGGTTCACTTCCTATCGCTTTCTTGGAGAGGTAACGCTTGCATCGAGTGTGTCAGGCTGTACATTGTATAAGTTTGGTCCTCGACGAAAAATACGATATAAATATATCTGAAAGAAAAACCATAGTCTTGGTGTTCAAGGCTGTAACATTCTTCATCTTCAGATCAAAAGGGAACCCTTGTATCTCATTCCGTTTACACCCAGGTCATATATTCCTTTCGGTTATTAGAAATTCGGTTATGAAAGCCAAGTTTCAATACAGAATCATTGCTACGAATTCTGCTTGAAGCTAAATCAGCAGGGTTCATAATTGATGACACGTACGTCCACTGTGATGGCCTTAATTGTTCGCTGATGAAGTTGACTCTGTCAGCTACATATGTCTTGAAGTGTGACGTTGTATTAAGTATGTAGTTTAATACTACCATGGAGCCAGTCCAGAAGTAGATTTTAGTCATATCTTCCAGTTTTATTTCTTCCACTATTTACCTCATCGATTTCACTGACAGTACAGTGGCTTGCAGTTCAAGACGTGGAACACTAGCAAATTTCTGGGAGGTTATTCTGGATTTGCTATATCTCGTTACGCTTGCATCATTTTGCATTCTAATATAGGACAGATCTTCATGATCGCTCCCTGAAGCATGTAATATCATAATTTAATGACAGCACGAACAAGATTGATAATTCCACATTCGGTCATGATATTGAGAATAATGTAATAATAAGCATATAATGATAATTTGAATCGTAATGGAACAAGCCGACAAATGGATCAGTGATAATAGTTGACATGAGGACAAAGTATCGATAAGATAATAAGACTTCAGCATGTCTATGTCATGTTGCGCAGGCTTTGCTGATTGCGTCGAATTGGGGATTGGTCTGGTTTTGCGCAACGCAGCAAGCTACGTTGATGAAGGAACGGCGGCACTCCATATTTCCGACGACCAAAATGGTGAGCCTGTTCGATAACATCGTCCGATCTAAATGAGGACAAAATTAAATGACAGGCCACCAAAACCATACGAAATCACATCATAATATCAGTTGTACGTAACATATTGTGGCTTATTACTGCTACAGGTTTTGCATTGTATGTAAAAATGTTTGTAAGATGAAGTACGTGTAATGAGAATGGCGATAATACCTATCTGCAACGAGTCTAGTTGATGTTGATTGAAACTTTAAAGTTTCTCTAATGACAAATATGACATTACGGTATTTTGCTAACGAGCATTACAGTGATTCGTTTCTCTTTGAAGTAAGACGATCAGAACATCTTCAGAAAAACTGCACTTTTGAGAACACTGAAAGAATAACGATCACAAACGAACTAAAATACCACATCATGTTAATTCAGCGGTTATGCATAGCAAATCTATAAATTAATGCAGAAAATATTGAACGAAAGATACAGACATTTTGATGTAGATTAATTTCATTACGGAACTACAACGTTCAAATGGTTTCATTATAGAACATTGAGCAACAAATGAATAGTTGTCACCGTCATTTTTTATCAGATTGGATGCTTCATCTTTGGTTCAAGATGTGTAAACACATAATCCACGTTGAATTTTCAATAAACAGTAGTGTTTGGACAATGAGTTTACCAGAAGCGTTCAGATTTTATTTCACACGTTTTTCATCAACACTTTAATGACACTTCAACCAATCTGTTCTCACACGAAACTACTGGATTATGTAGACTGTAAGAAAGATATATTAGATCACTAGGACAGAATACAGCAAAGTTCTGTATTGACGTGGTGATCAAAGGGTACATAAAGAAGTTAATATTAGACTAACACATGACTGCTTGTGTAGGTCGGTGTTAATCAAAATGTAAATAACATTTGTTACCTTCTTCTCCGCAGTGAAACCATCCATAAATTCTCGACGGATTTTCGATATCGAATAGAAGGAAGAAAAGCGACGCAGAGTGGAAATGGCTGGTAAGCCAACTCATTTTTAGTCAAGCGTTAATCAATATTTATAGGCAAACAAAATTAAGCTACAGACATGTGATGAGTCATGGGACATGAAGTGTACACACACATATGCTCATATACAAATAATCAAGACTGGTAAGCGAATAATTGACAAGGTCAACATATGACTCAAATAGTATGAATAGAATGGAATGTCCGAAAACTAGAATAAGATATATTATGAACTAAAACTAATGACTAACACTATATAGCCCCCTCGTAGAAAATAGCACATTTTTAAAAAAATGTCTGTTTTCGAAAATGACAATAAAGTGATATGAAGCTAACGTTAACAATAAGTAGCCAAAAAAATTATACAACACTCGATAAAGTACAGTGTCACATGAGGGGTGAATGTATTATATGAAAATGTCATACTTATGTAAAAGAATACATGAATATCGCAAAAGCGCGGACAAAAATGTAAACGTTAACATGCGAATATGAGCAAATTAATGAGCGTGCAAAAAATTAACATCTAATAATGCTGTGATTATTATCAGAATGTGTTTTGTGAAGATTTTTAGAAATTTTCACAGATTGAAATCATGAGTCATTTGAAGCTAGACCACCATTGAAAACCTGGAAGCACTGGACGGCCGTTTTGTCCTAGTATGGGACTCCTCAGCAGTGCGCATCCACGATCCCGCACCACGCGGGGCTCGAACCCAGGACTGACTTCAAGAGACACTTCTGGAGTTCTAGTGAGAAGCAGTTATCCATGGAGTTCAATCAGGTCTGTTGTGAGATAGGAACTCACTGAAGACAATGGTGTACGGTAGCGCAACTTCGTGGATTGGTTGAAGTTAGACATTAACACCGTTGGATGCCGGCTCAGTGGTCTAGTGGTTAAGTGCTCGCACGCGAAGCCAGTAGGTCCTGGGTTCGAGCCCGGCGTGGTGCGTGATCGTCAATGCGCACTGCTGAGGAGTCCCATACCAGGACGAAACGGCCGTCCAGTGCTTCTAGGTTTTCCATGGTAGTCTAGCTTCAATTGACTCATGATTTCAATCTGTGAAAATGCTGTGATTGTCTGGACGATAAAATAGCACGTTCGTATGAGCGATTCAAAATATTGTGAAAATAATAATAATAATAATAATAATAATAATAATAAATTGTTCATCATCCGGACCATTATCCTTCAGAAATCCACTTTGTAAGGAATTTCAGTGCAAAGGCTTATTCTAGCTTCCAGACAAGCCAATTTATTTACCGTTCTTGAGTCACGTTTTGGCGTTGTTAGTTATTCACTTATTCATTCTGACTGTCTTTGTATGATCGTGTGTATTATTCCCGAAACAGTGTACGGCAGAACATGTAGTTTAGAGCATTTAAGAAGTATTTAAAACAACAGTCGACTAGTGTTGATTTAAATCTTTCGACATTATCTTCTGATGAAGATACCAGTTCTGCCGTTTGAGCATAAAGATTTTCGAACTGTATTTCAACATCCATTTTATTGACTGTTTTCTTAAAGTCACAAAACTTAGGGCCAAACGATAACGCTTCTAACGCAGTTTTATCCAGCATAACACTAGAGAAATTGTGTACTTACTAACCTGGGTTAGATGGAAATTTCATTTCTGGAATCTGTTTGTTTATATTTTTCTTAAGTTTCATTCTTTTCTTGAGTTAACAACCCTCTCAACATAGTCCAGATATTGTTCTCTTAATTAACGGTTTGGTAACAAACGAGGTCGCGTGCATATCACTCAAACGACATAGACTACATTACGCTTCAGTAACAAAAAGCAGTACAACTCCATATATCTCGTCACCACAGTCACCATTCTGTTTTCTGGTCATCCTACTAATACACACTCAAAGATAACTCGCTGCATCTATTTATGACGAGCACAAACTCGTTCACTGACCTCTCATTTCTACTAAGATTTATTGGAACATCTTCATATTCCACGGTATTTTATCGTCATGTTCAGTCGTCACCATAGATAAATTCCTGTGAGATTCTAACTAACTTAGTTTCACAATTTATTCCACTGTCACACGCATGAATCATTCATTACTCTGTTTTAACAGCATTTCAAATCCCCCATACAAACATGGAATTTTATAGTTGGGACAGTCACAAAACAAATGCATGTTAATTTTTGTATGGAGTTCATTAACTCAGCACCTGATCGAGCATTCATCCGTCGACACTTTCAAAGGAAAGTTGGATCAATTGGTAGACCACCACTGCCAGGACTAACACAGGCTATCAGAAAGGAGTCTGCTAATATTGTGCAAGCAACTTCTAGATGAACTGCTTGAGCGTTAAAGCTGTTAAATGAGAAAACGTAATACTTTCGAAATTTGCGCCCCTGTTTAATCATAATCGGGTCGAAATAATCTACCCCCGTTGTTGCGAATAGAAAACCGGGCGTCGTTCGCGTGGATGGTAAGTCTCCGATCAAATGTGTAAAAATGTACTCCTGCACGAACCAGGTTGTCAATCACGATCGATCGTAACTCGTTATTCACATAATTCCTAACAGTGATATTGTATGAAAGTTTGTGCCACTTTATTCAACTTCTTCGAATTTTCGCTTTTTTGCGTATTCTAATAAATCCTTCCCGGCATTGTCCAGTCCATTAAGCGAAAAAGGTTCACTTCCTATCGCTTTCTTGGAGAGGTAACGCTTGCATCGAGTGTGTCAGGCTGTACATTGTATAAGTTTGGTCCTCGACGAAAAATACGATATAAATATATCTGAAAGAAAAACCATAGTCTTGGTGTTCAAGGCTGTAACATTCTTCATCTTCAGATCAAAAGGGAACCCTTGTATCTCATTCCGTTTACACCCAGGTCATATATTCCTTTCGGTTATTAGAAATTCGGTTATGAAAGCCAAGTTTCAATACAGAATCATTGCTACGAATTCTGCTTGAAGCTAAATCAGCAGGGTTCATAATTGATGACACGTACGTCCACTGTGATGGCCTTAATTGTTCGCTGATGAAGTTGACTCTGTCAGCTACATATGTCTTGAAGTGTGACGTTGTATTAAGTATGTAGTTTAATACTACCATGGAGCCAGTCCAGAAGTAGATTTTAGTCATATCTTCCAGTTTTATTTCTTCCACTATTTACCTCATCGATTTCACTGACAGTACAGTGGCTTGCAGTTCAAGACGTGGAACACTAGCAAATTTCTGGGAGGTTATTCTGGATTTGCTATATCTCGTTACGCTTGCATCATTTTGCATTCTAATATAGGACAGATCTTCATGATCGCTCCCTGAAGCATGTAATATCATAATTTAATGACAGCACGAACAAGATTGATAATTCCACATTCGGTCATGATATTGAGAATAATGTAATAATAAGCATATAATGATAATTTGAATCGTAATGGAACAAGCCGACAAATGGATCAGTGATAATAGTTGACATGAGGACAAAGTATCGATAAGATAATAAGACTTCAGCATGTCTATGTCATGTTGCGCAGGCTTTGCTGATTGCGTCGAATTGGGGATTGGTCTGGTTTTGCGCAACGCAGCAAGCTACGTTGATGAAGGAACGGCGGCACTCCATATTTCCGACGACCAAAATGGTGAGCCTGTTCGATAACATCGTCCGATCTAAATGAGGACAAAATTGAATGACAGGCCACCAAAACCATACGAAATCACATCATAATATCAGTTGTACGTAACATATTGTGGCTTATTACTGCTACAGGTTTTGCATTGTATGTAAAAATGTTTGTAAGATGAAGTACGTGTAATGAGAATGGCGATAATACCTATCTGCAACGAGTCTAGTTGATGTTGATTGAAACTTTAAAGTTTCTCTAATGACAAATATGACATTACGGTATTTTGCTAACGAGCATTACAGTGATTCGTTTCTCTTTGAAGTAAGACGATCAGAACATCTTCAGAAAAACTGCACTTTTGAGAACACTGAAAGAATAACGATCACAAACGAACTAAAATACCACATCATGTTAATTCAGCGGTTATGCATAGCAAATCTATAAATTAATGCAGAAAATATTGAACGAAAGATACAGACATTTTGATGTAGATTAATTTCATTACGGAACTACAACGTTCAAATGGTTTCATTATAGAACATTGAGCAACAAATGAATAGTTGTCACCGTCATTTTTTATCAGATTGGATGCTTCATCTTTGGTTCAAGATGTGTAAACACATAATCCACGTTGAATTTTCAATAAACAGTAGTGTTTGGACAATGAGTTTACCAGAAGCATTCAGATTTTATTTCACACGTTTTTCATCAACACTTTAATGACACTTCAACCAATCTGTTCTCACACGAAACTACTGGATTATGTAGACTGTAAGAAAGATATATTAGATCACTAGGACAGAATACAGCAAAGTTCTGTATTGACGTGGTGATCAAAGGGTACATAAAGAAGTTAATATTAGACTAACACATGACTGCTTGTGTAGGTCGGTGTTAATCAAAATGTAAATAACATTTGTTACCTTCTTCTCCGCAGTGAAACCATCCATAAATTCTCGACGGCTTTTCGATTTCGCCAACTACCCTAGGAATCTGAAAAGAAGTAACGGAAGTCTGAGTAAAGATTTGTCAACATACAACCACCTTTATCAAAGCCAACCAATCACTGGAGGACTGTGTCGTCATTCCCATCACTTTACACAAAGACAACTAGTTACACAGTAAGCATACTGATCTCCTCACTTTCCTCACGAGTGTGCCTCATCTATTCACAATTTTTTTTAGATCTTATTCTCAAGCGCATCTAATTTAAAGTCCTTTGCATCATTAGGTCAAATGGAGAAATTCGATCGAAATGTATCTTCCACCTGGAACATTCCATTTCTGAGTGTGTGTAACCGTCTTCATATTTGTGCTTTTGTGACCCTAATATTTTCGTCGTATTTTCGACGTCCTTGTCACTCCAATGGCCAATGATCTATGTATTTTTAACACAATAACCGATCCTAAATATCTTACGTTTTGTAAATGGCACATTTATTTGAAAACGTGTTTATTTTATAAAATAGCTCTGAAGCGGTATATCGATTTGTTCATCAATACGTAGCGAAAATGATTTGTATTTTACCTGGTACATTACAACGTCATGTATGTGGTTGGTCTTTCATATTGAATTATCATATTTATGTGAAAAATACATGAATATTAGCATGCGACTACCAGCAATCTTTAAGCGTACAAAAAATTAACATGCATTTGTTTTGTGACTGTCCCAACTATAAAATTCCATGTTTGTATGGGGGATTTGAAATGCCGTTAAAACAGAGT
This sequence comes from Schistosoma margrebowiei, assembly GCA_944470205.2. Lineage (NCBI taxonomy): Eukaryota > Metazoa > Platyhelminthes > Trematoda > Strigeidida > Schistosomatidae > Schistosoma > Schistosoma margrebowiei. Next base: position 11,235,010 of record OX104027.1, read on the forward strand.
AATGAATAATTCATGAGTGTGACAGTGGAATAAATTGTGAAACTAAGTAAGGTAGAATCTCACGGGAATGGGTCTGTGGTGACGACTGAACAAGATGATGAAATACCGTGGAATATGAAGATGTTCTAATAAGTAAGCAGCATCGATTAACACTTAATGTATTCGGATTCGCACACATTAAGTATATGTAGGATAAAGACAATACCGCCGCAAAATGATATCTACGTTGATGTGTGAAATTCATTGTTGTACTGCAATTGATACTAATGGTGAAATGAGAGGTCAGTGAACGAGTTTGTGCTCGTCATAAATAGATGCATCAAGTTATCGTTGAGTGTGTATTAGTAGGATGACCAGAATAGCAGAACGGTGACTGTGGTGACGAAATATACGGATGTGTACTCCTTTTTGTTACTGAAGTCTTACGTGGTTTATGTCGTTTGAGTGATATGCGCGTGGTCTCGTTTGTTACAAAACCGTACTAATGTACTATAAATATACCAATAAAAAGGATTTTTCATGACAGGTGGGTGAAACTGACTTTTAGGTGGCGAATAAATGTGCATCTTTGAGATGTCAGCTCCAAACTACATGTTCTGCCGTACACTGTTTCGAGAATAGTATACTAATTGAAGTAATTTGAAAACGTTTATGAATAACGGATGATACAGCATGCTGTTTTATATGTGAACAAATAGATTAGATGAACGCAATCGTTATTTATCGGCTAGTAATGTGGCGTCGAATATCTAATGTGTATATTAGCATTTGATAAGGAGGGTCGATCAAAACAAAAGTCGGCTGATGTTCCGTTCAGACTGTTTCTAAATGGGAATCTTCACTATATTGAAGTGTTCTGAGCAAAAATTTGCGTTAAAGGTTCTAAGTGAGACGATGACATATGTTGATTTTATAAAGGAGTGCATAGAAACCAACTTGTATCCAAAGTTGCATTGGAAATCTTTACGTCGCTCTCAAGTTCAACCAAATGGAAGAACTCTCAAACGCTACGCACTTAACGAAATCGATTTTCTAAACTCATACATTACCGAGATGGTAAAAAATATCAACGAGAGAATTTACGTGGTAGAAGATCTCCCTGATAAATTAAGAGAACAATATCTGGACTATGTTGAGAGGGTTGTTAACTCAAGAAAAGAATGAAACTTAAGAAAAATATAAACAAACAGATTCCAGAAATGAAATTTCCATCTAACCCAGGTCAGTAAGTACACAAATTCTCTAGTGTTATGCTGGATAAAACTGCGTTAGAAGCGTTATCGTTTGGCCCTAAGTTTTGTGACTTTAAGAAAACAGTCAATAAAATGGATGTTGAAATACAGTTCGAAAATCTTTATGCTCAAACGGCAGAACTGGTATCTTCATCAGAAGATAATGTCGAAAGATTTAAATCAACACTAGTCGACTGTTGTTTTAAATACTTCTTAAATGCTCTAAACTACATGTTCTGCCGTACACTGTTTCGGGAATAATACACACGATCATACAAAGACAGTCAGAATGAATAAGTGAATAACTAACAACGCCAAAACGTGACTCAAGAACGGTAAATAAATTGGCTTGTCTGGAAGCTAGAATAAGCCTTTGCACTGAAATTCCTTACAAAGTGGATTTCTGAAGGATAATGGTCCGGATGATGAACAATTTATTATTATTATTATTATTATTATTATTATTATTATTATTATTATTATTATTATTATTTTCACAATATTTTGAATCGCTCATACGAACGTGCTATTTTATCGTCCAGACAATCACAGCATTTTCACAGATTGAAATCATGAGTCAGTTGAAGCTAGACTACCATGGAAAACCTAGAAGCACTGGACGGCCGTTTCGTCCTAGTATGGGACTCCTCAGCAGTGCGCATCCACGATCCCGCACGTCTCGTGGCTCGAACCCAGGACCTACTGGCTTCGCGTGCGAGCACTTAACCACTAGACCACTGAGCCGGCATCCAACGGTGTTAATGTCTAACTTCAACCAATCCACGAAGTTGCGCTACCGTACACCATTGTCTTCAGTGAATTCCTATCTCACAAGAGACCTGGTTGAACTCCACTGGTAACGACTTCTCACTAGAACTCCAGAAGTGTCCCCTGAAGTCAGTCATGGGTTCGAGCCCCGAGTGGTGCGGGATCGTGGATGCGCACTGCTGAAGAGTCTCATACCAGGTCGAAACAGCCGTCCAGTGCTTCCAGGTTTTCAATGGTGGTCTAGCTTCAAATGACTCATGATTTCAATCTGTGAAAATTTCTAAAAATCTTCACAAAACACATTCTGATAATAATCACAGCATTATTAGATGTTAATTTTTTGCACGCTCATTAATTTGCTCATATTCGCATGTTAACGTTTACATTTTTGTCCGCGCTTTTGCGATATTCATGTATTCTTTTACATAAGTATGACATTTTCATATAATACATTCACCCCTCATGTGACACTGTACTTTATCGAGTGTTGTATAATTTTTTTGGCTACTTATTGTTAACGTTAGCTTCATATCACTTTATTGTCATTTTCGAAAACAGACATTTTTTTAAAAATGTGCTATTTTCTACGAGGGGGCTATGTTGTGTTAATCATTATTTTTAAGCCCACATACCTTATTCTAGTTTTCGGACATTCCATTCTATTCATTCTATTTGAGTCATATGTTGACCTTGTCAATTATTCGCTTATTAGCCTTGACTGCTTTTTATATGAGTGTATATGTGTGCACACATCATATAACATGACTCATTGCATGTCTGTAGCTTATTTTTTGTCTGCCTATAAATATTGATTAACGCTTGACTAAAAATGAGTTGGCTTACCAGCCATTTCCACTCGGCCTCGGTTTTCTTCCTTCTATTCGATTCACCTTATACACAAAATATATGTATTCAACATCCCATTCTCGTTATTTGACTTATTTAATTCCGTTATTGGATAACGGGATCTAAGTCGACGATTATATACGAGAATAGGCGATAGAAAACATTTATACGGTCTAAATAGGAGTCAGATCCACGGGCCACTATAGGTTGTTCTATGTTACAACATTGTATCATTTGTAATTGTCGTGATTTCTGTCTGCTTCTTTTACTCTTTCACATCTACTTTGATCTATTCGTGTATGACATATTATTATTTATCAACATTTCTCCAAAGAATAATATGTTAAACCCTCTTCAAACGTCATATGTAAATTCTGCCGTTTTTTTTCAAACGTATAGCAAAATGGATCTGAAATGTAAATCTCTTTTATAGATTTGAAATCAGTAAACTGGAAAATGATTCATTCATCTATTGGTGACAACTGCATCGGTTGGCTAATTTCCGTGATACAGTCAATCGTTACACACCTGCACTCAAACTATAGGTGCACAATTCTTCATAAATATAAGGTAGGAATTAGCATCGTGTTTTCTTGAAGTGACAAAAGACCAAATGGTAAAAAACTTAGATTTATCAGCTGATTGCCGACGAAATCGACACACAAACGTTATGAGAAGTAATCACTGGTCCCGTTTCTATGAATTTGATGGTAGTTATAAAACAATGTGATCCAGACAAATCTCTTAGCAGAGTTTGCCCAGCTCATATGCACATCTCAAATATATTTTTCAGCGTAAAACGGCTACCGCAGGTCCATCAGCTTTTGCAAAGCCATGAAGATCGGAAACAAAAGTTCTAAGAGTATCACAACAGGAATCCGAAAGACTATTGAAGCTAAGGAATCCAAAGAGTTCCTTTAAGTGAATTCATTGCAAATGATCATGTACAAGAACGTAAGAATCAGGTTTTGTGGAGATCGTTGAGCTTTTAACGAGCAAACAATAGGTGACAGATACCCATGGTACTTCAGTAGCATGATATCTTTGCCGACATTCATAGATTTATTTTTGGCAAGGAATCTTCGTAATGCTCAAGTTACAAGATAACTTCGGAAGGTGTTGTGTCAGTTCGTGTGATGGTCGCCGTGACTATGCGCTAGCTGATTCATGAGACAATTCGCGGCAATTTATTTGCTTATAGATTATTGTGTACGATTTATCCCGAACTTCGTAACAACATGACAGCCACTGTCGAACGCCTTTCGCGGACATTTTTGGATATTTCATCTTTCTGTTGAAATTAAAAGAGGATCAGGTGACGCTGACCAAGCTTTGGACAAGGAGATGGTGCTAGCTCAGCGAAGGACGGGAATGCAATCATACATCAAGACTGACACATCGAACGTGGCAGTGGGAGATAAGTTGTTTAAGGAAACACTGGAACCCTATTCACATTTCTCAAAGTTATTAGACGTTATTTAGACTAAGAATATCATGTTCTGAAGATAGTGACTAGCAATCACTTAGCACCAAAATTCAGTTCTTTTTTTAATTGTGCACTTAGGAATGAATGTATTGAATATTTCAATCTTCTCACTACCCATCCGCCGTGCATTTTTAGTACTACTCTCTCAATCTCCAGAATGACCGGGAATCAACTTGGAGTTGTCACAGACGATCGTTGAGAATAGATGCTACAGTAACAAAAGTGTGTTTGAAGACAAATCACATCTGACATTGAGTACATCTTATTGGGAACGTCATATAGTGTTTAAAAGTGTACCTTCTTCGTCAGCAGCAACCATATTTGAAAGGTTTTAATCTAACGAATCGTTCAGCTGTCACATAGAAAGATGTTAAATAACATCATGAATAATGAAATTCTTGTTCATAAGAAACGTATCTTCGATAGCACAGAATTATACGTCAATAACTGCAATGGCCAATATCCCATTTCATTTATGTGTAGATGATCAGCTCTTGATGAATAAGCAAGAGCGGTCGTGCACACCCCGAAAAATGTTCACTTTACTGAACAAAATAATACCAATTTTGTGTGGGTGACACACAATTAAGAAACCCCAACGTTTGGGAAGAGACAACTTATAATGAGACATGTGATGAGGAACGATGTGTCATAAACCAAACGATCATCGGAAAACGTAATATCGTAAACCAGGAATTTGTGTAGACTGAGGAAAGACTAATAAAAGCTTTGTTTGTGACTACCCATAAATAATTTTGAATGCTTCAAAGTTGTTTTATTTAGTTTACTCTATTGCTTTTTCGAAGAGAATGCATACGGTCAAGTAAATAGATTTGCAGCCATTCTGTAGCACAGTAGAAGTGTTAAGCTTAACCAGTTTCACACCTTTGTATAAAGTCAGCTTCGTGTTTATTGATTTGAAGTAATAAAAACTGGAAGTGTGAAGCAGGTCGCTACAATCGATGAGCATCCGTTATGAATCCGGTCTACATCCCGGATAATATAGAAGGATTTAACATGTGGTCACCAACTCCATTTCTTCGAAACAAACCGTGTTTCAAAATATCATTTAAACCAAACGTTTTCAGTCCTGTGAGTTAAACAAGATCTTCGTTTGGAAGAATTATGACTCCTCATGGTGAAAGTAGAGATTCTCTGGAATTCACGAGGTTTATGTCGTAGATTGTGTTGAAATGTGAAGGTAAAACACGTCAGTTCTCGGGATAAGTAAAACACATTGGATACAAGCTGTTCAGGAAAAGATTGATTTCGAGAAATATACTGTTTAACTGTTGTCATGCATGAAAAGTAAACAATAAGTTCACGTGTACATGTGTGTGTAATAAATTTTGCATTCATCGATACCAATTATCTGTTACTTAGCATAAAAGTGAACATTTCAATTCTGAACTATGCGTAATAATTGCTATACTCTTTCTTACTGAACATGACCTCCGTCTCGTACTCAATACCTTTCAGTTGATATTGGCTAAAGTGTTTCTCAACCTTGAAGAGTTTGCGAATGCTGTTCATATGAAAAGCATTAGGTTGCGTGACACCAACTCAGAATAGCCTTATGAAAAACGAACAATAAATAAGCTGCATAATACTGAATAAATTTTATTAACCTTGAAATATTTATTTAACATTTTCATATGAAGAACTTTATGTTTCCATTGAAATTAATGTAGAATTGTCTTATGAGAAATTGACAGTGATTTTATGAGATTAATTCACTATTCCAATAACTATTGCTTCCGTGGATACGATTAACTGAACCAACACCCAAGTGAACTTTTATCAAACCCTAGTGAATAAGCTACATAATTACTTAAACATACTGTAACTACACGAATAATAAGAATTTGATAATAGGCTAGATATTAGTGGAACAATTTTATGTATAATTGAAAACAATTCTGATGTTCATGATTTCGCAAAGTTACCCAACAACCGTTTATTCGACTACAGAATATGATACTCGTGGAAGCAATATTTCGGTTACTGTGGACATCTCTTTGCAGCGCAAAATTCACCATCATATTGCCAAGATTTACATTTTGCAATTATAAGCAAATCATGATTAGTTTGGGCTTCTTTCGCTGAAATTATTATTCATTTACGAAAGTGTAGACTGTTAATCATTCAACAGTAATTGACTCATTACGTTTAGTTTGAACACATACAGGTCCACTTCTACCTGACTAATAAGAAACGTTTTGTCTATTTTCATCGCTAAATCTATTTAGAGACAATGGTACAATATGCCGGTCAAATGGGCTTTTTTGTGACTGTTCGGAACTTACAATCCCACATTCAACGATGATAGAGTCGTCTGACAATATTGATTTCATTAAACATAAATTCAGATGTTAAAATAAAAATTTAGTTATCTAATCAAGACAGGTTTTGTTACTTATATTTTAACCTATCAAATCAAAGTAATGCACCATTGGTAAACAGTTCACAAATCCTTACAAGTAACAAAATGCTTGTTTGTGAAAATATGAGCACACATTTTGACCTACATATAAACCTCTCAGTTTAAATTATTGCTAATTATATCCAATATAATTTTGATCAATAGAGGCCTTGGAATTTCAACCAATGGTGAATAATTGTCAGACTTTAAAGTACAACAGCTAGAAGTATATTGCATTCCGATGAGTTCGTCTTCCACCATGAGTGGTTAACAATGATCATATGATTTTATGAAACGTGATGTTTCTAATGGTCACTTTGGATCGTCGAATAAGAAAGAAACAAACAAACACTTAAAAAATGTATATAAACACGACAAAGTCTAACAACAATTATTACCGTTGTGAACAAGAAGATGAGGTGAGTGTTGACCGTACATTTAAAGCAAACGAGTGTGTTATATGAACTTCAATTTGTTTCAATGAAATAAGGCTGTATACTTTTATCTGTACCATTCCAGGCATAGCTTTGCAACTGGCCAGTTTATACTGCTCTATTTGATCATCGTATTAATTTATAAATTCTTCGACTGCCATGAAATTTGCACAAAACCTGAATTAAAGATATACGAAAAAGAAATTTTTAAAAGTCATGCATATACTTATGTAAGTAATCAGTCCGGTTCCAATACACATATTCAGTCTCATCACTATGATTATTCCCGGACAATCCTCTCTGATCAGTCTCCTCTAATTGTTAGCGGCACGTTTGAAAGATTGAATCATACTAAAGTAAGTTGACTAAATTTAGCAATCGAGGTACTAATCCATATGTTTGCTTATAATTAGGAAATTAATGCAACATTCCCGTTTACGTTTTACGGTTCTCAAGTCACCAACTTCAGAATATTAACTACTGGTAAGAGAATGATTTTCATTGAATTAAAATTGTTACCGAGTTTTGTTTGTTCACATTTCATTTCGTGTACCGATGTTGTTTTAACTTCTTTAGTTAATCAGTTTTATGCCTTTTCTAACATTCAAAACGTCTACTGATAACTTATTTCGTTCAATTTGTGAACAGTTTAGAGCCTTACAGAAATTTAGTTACGGTCCATGAAACTCATTTTGTCTCCAGTAATTCTAAAAGTCTTTAATATATTCTCTACATATTGTCAATTAAAATTCACGTTTTCATTCGATAAACAGGTAGAATATATATGTACGATCAAGTGTACTTAGGAGGAATTAAAAATTATGTGAGAAGCGGTTATAAAACGGTATCTGAAGTTTTGGATGAGTGTGAGTACCTCTATTATACGGTGATAATTTGTTTTGCCTTTCATTTCTCAATTTTATTTTGCATAAATGATTCAATATTTGACCTGGCTACATTTTGGGAGCTGACCAGTACACAGTGATTAATTTGCTTGTGTGATTTGATGCTATAAAACGTGTTCACAACACGTACGCATCACTGTCAAGTGAAAACGATGGTTCACTTCGAAATAGACGCAAATTAATTGAGTAGAAATAATAAATCGAACGAATCCAACTGAACACATTTACAACAATAAACAATGTTGTGTGAAAAATCATTTTGCATTATTAAATCACATGGATTACCAAATTATATTTAATGATATCCAAATTGTTTTTCTTTAACTTACTTCATAAAGAATTAATGTCTCTTAGTCACTATCTGTGAACCACTGTGTATTGACCATATCATTAGTAATAATAATGACAGATGATAAAAAATTACTATAAACAGTGCAGTGGTAAAGCATGATTAATTCGACCCGAAACAACTAGAACATCGAAATGAAGTTCACTCATTTTGTTCAGTTACTGCATAAAGTGACATTAAAGTGGAATTTCTGAGTAATAATTAGTTCATTTGAGGGAACACTGCTCGGTTGGAATAACTCAATTTCAGAAAATGATATTGTATGTGCATTGTCGTTTAGATATTACCGGTCTATTAGATTGTCTGAAGCTTTTAAAATCAACACTTCGGAAGTAGAATATTCTTCTCAGTTGATTGGATTGAAACATTCATTATATCGTTGAAATAATTATGAGTCTTATTGCAACTCTCATTTAATTGAACCAGTTTACTTAAATCTTGAAAGAAAGATGATAACTTGTGTCCGAACTGATTCTCTGTGGATGTTAATTATACATATATAAAAACGCAAATATTTTTACTTTCATCATTTCAGGGGAATTATTAGCCGTCAGAACGTCTTATTATCTGAATAATGATGGTAAAAGTATGTATCCATAAAATGATTATTTGATTGCACATGAAATATTTAAACACCTACACCATCATTCACAGTACTTGCTTACACATTTTCTGTTCATTTTACATCACTGAATTCTTTTCAAAATCTGACAAAAGTAATAAAGTGTAACCATCACAAAAAATTAGGAAGGGGGAAACCATCGATTGTTTGAACACATTGGTTGAGACCTGAAGGACAGTTGATATAATCAGTAGCATACTAGATTTGACGTGCAATAAAAAGATCCGTATGAATAAATTAAGTCATAAACACACTTTACTTGTGGATAAACGAATGTAGAGATACATCTTCGTCAACAGGCTTCAATGGTGCTTGATCAGAAGTCTGTATTCTGAAATAAGTAAATTTGTGTTACTCACCACACTGTCATTCCTAAAAAGTACTCATTCAAATTAAGAAATGACCAGGACGAAAAATCCGAAGCTATTCATTTTCCATCGTGATCGAACACTGAGAAACCAATAACTTGCATAACCGACTAACTTACCATGTTCTATTTGTAAACGAACAAACCATAGCTAATGTCATGTGTACTAAGGGTCGATTTTTTCAGGTTTAATTATAGAGAGTGTTGAGCAAATGTCAATAACTCCTCAACTATCAGATTTAATTGGAAGCTTGATGATTTATTATTTCGATATGAAAACGGGGTTGTAATACAGCCTCGGAGCCTAGTTATCTGATACTTATATTGTAGGATGCATGCTTGCTTCATTTACACGATGTTCACTAGATTATATTTATTACGAATTCTACCAAAGAAAACATTTGAGATAACGGAGAATATACCTGCATAAAACTGATCACATTGCACGTAGGCGCATACACTTTCGCATCTAACAATGACATGCTAATCCCTAATACCTTAAATTCTAAATAACGATAGTCTTCTGCTTGTAGTTCCTGCATTCGCTATAACTACTCTGATACATTCGAATGGGAAGATATCAATCTATTATGAGAACGTAAGTTGCACAATTGAATAGTAATGTAGTGTAGTTTGATGTATTTCAGATTGTTATCTTACTTTGCTCAAGTCAACACTGTTGGATGCATCAATATACATTGAATACAATAGAAAGATATCAACAATTTTTAACGTGCACACAGACTATACGACTCTATTAATAACTCCGTAATGACACACTTTATTCTAGCCCTTTTTTCAAACAATGAATTATAGGAAGTCAAATGTTATCGATAGAAATTCTGACATATTTGAGCCGATTAAGGATAAACAGTGTATTTTATAGTACTTTCCAACACAAACATTTCCAGTCAAGCTTTACTACGTCTTCTGACGTTCAGCTAATTGAAAATTTCATTGTCAAATAATCTGCGAGATAAATTGCTAAAATCTTGATCGTCTCTCAGTGCGTACTTGTTCGAATGTCAGCATTTAGTACTTCACCAATTTGAAATACAACAGATGTGTGGTAACTAGAAAGGGCAGGTGAGATGAAAGATTTCATTTGTGTTGAACTGAATCCACTTTGATTGCTTCGAGGTAATCAGGAATTGTATGTACGGCGATGGATGGAAGTGAGTACATCAACAAAGTTCCTCCACATGACAACAAATTTCCGTGCAGCAGCATTGCAGTTATTCCCAACCACATTTCCGTCAAGTGACGAAGATAGTCATCTCACAATGTAGAGCATCATTGCATGATGAATAAACTGTCCATTGGATTTCAGTGACGTTGACAACTGAAGTCAATCAGATTATCTTCGTAGACTAGATCAGGCACACTCCTCAGGAAAGTGAGGAGTTCAGTATGTTTACTGTGTAACTAGTTGTCTTTGTGTAAAGTGATGTGAATGACGACACAGTCCTCCAGTGATTGGTTGGCTTTGATATAGGTGGTTGTATGTTGACAAATCTTTACTCAGAATTCCGTTACTTTTTTTCAGATTCCTAGGGTAGCTGGCAAAACCGAAAAGGCATCTTCAATTTATGGATGGTTTCATTGCGGAGAAAAAGGTAGCAAATGTTATTTACATTTTGATTAACACCGACCTACACAAGCAGTCATGTGTTAGTCTAATATTAACTTCTTTATGTACCCTTTGATCACCACGTCAATACAGAACTTTGCTGTATTCTGTCCTAGTGATCTAATATATCTTTCTTACAGTCTACATAATCCAGTAGTTTCGTGTGAGAACAGATTGGTTGAAGTGTCATTAAAGTGTTGATGAAAAACGTGTGAAATAAAATTTGAATGCTTCTGGTAAACTCATTGTCCAAACACTACTGTTTATTGAAAATTCAACGTGGATGATGTGTTTTCACATCTTGAAGCAAAGTTTAATATCACATTTGATACTATATCAAGTTTTAATCTAGTGCTGGCAAAACCGCGTGTTTTGATCAAGTCTTTTGAACAGTGAACTACTGAATTATTCTGAATTGAAATGGAGTTTCTGTGTCTTCATTTGAACAACCGACAGCCTTGATAGTGTCACATAAACGATTGTCGTTGTTTTGATGAAATTGTATTGGTGTTGTTTCTGTTTTATTTTCTGATTTCTGTAAACAATGAATTTCACGATTCATGTCTGCTGACTTACGCCTAACCTGGTATACTGACTAATATAACTATGGTGTGTGAAAATCTTCATCATGGATATTCCGAGAACTTGTTCCCATTTTTTAACAGTCGCTCGTTAAACAAAATCTCAGTTATTTTCTTCTGTAAAATTTATTTCACAAGATGTGAAAGAAACTGAAATAAAAGTTCCTATAATGTGGATCAAAAGTGGAACGTTAGTGGTGTATGAAGCTCTCGGTGGTATGTTAAACCTTATTGTATCATAAATGATTATTTTCACAGTTGAATACATCAATTTTGTTTCTAAATATTGAAAATTTCATGTGCAATTTCAGTAAATAACTAAATGAAATTTGGCTACTAGTATCAAATCACACTAATCTATACGTGGATTCTCTGTTGATTATTTAAAATGATGAAGGATGGATGTCCTTCACGCCTTCACGTTTATAAAATTCACTTAAGCGTACATTATGTTACAAAACGATAGATGAGATAATATATGTCAGTTAGTTGATTGTGCATTCACTTGGAAGTGTCCATGATATTGAACTTTCCTGAGTTATTAAAATCGCGGAAACATTTCTTGAAATCGTAATTAACTTGGAAACAATCGATTACTTTCCAAAATCTATATTTCATCTTGTTCATCCGATAAATTGGACGTGTAGACAAGTCAGGTCTTCAAATTTTGATATACCATAAGCAGTAGATAGTTGTACAGTATCAAAAATACTGAAGATTTTCATGTTAGGTAAGTGTTTCCTTTCACATTGATATGTATAGTGAGTAATCACAAACACTCTTCAGTTCGTCGTATGTTGGAGTAATGAAATAACATCACTATGACTGAGAAAATCACTCCATAATCTAATGTTCAGATTGACTACAATATTCGTTGAATAAAATACAATTCACTATCGATGAATGTTCATGATCCAACTAGTGTGACATACTAGCCGACAGCACACAGAGTATAATGTGATCACATAGTTTGAAATATTCTATAACGAAAGGTTGACTGAAATCTCTTCCAGAAAAACGTCAGCGACGAATTGAAAAACAATGTCACTCCTCCTTTGTTTTTCGACCAAATTAACATAATTCTAAGTAAATTTATTGTCTGGGGACAACTGAATTTCTTGCACGGATTTCAAAATAGTCGATGTGGGTGAGTTTACAATGTCATTTACCATTTTTCACATGTCGAAGCGGTATACAAGAACACGTTTTTTCATCATCAGACTGATATCAATGAATGAAACTCTAGATGTGTTAGAAATGAAATGCAGTGGGCTTTGCTGAACCAGGTGACAGCATGTTGTATACATTTCTGAATGCAAACAGTCATCAAATTCTACCAAATTCGCACGTCAATATTCATCGTTGAACATTCAACTCTGTTTCATTCAGTTTCGAGGTGTTGTCGTGAAAAGTGAATGACATGGTTTGAACGAGTTCTCTTTCTCATGAATATGTACATTGAGTAATCACAAAGAATTTTCAGTTTATCATGTGGTAGCGTATTAATATACCATCTCGACAACTAAGAGAATCATTCCATAATGTTATGTTTAGATCGACTTTTATATTCGTTCAATAAAATGTTACTCATTATGGATGTATTTTCATTCAAAGCCAAAATGTTGTCGTGAAATATGGATGTCAATGAAAGTGTGCTGAATTTTGCATTGCTCGAGGTGATGACAAATTCCTAGTGAATGAAACAGTCGCCTAATTTCGAAATCATCATTATATCATCGAGTTATAGTTATATTTTTCCTAATTCACTTATCTTTTGTTTGATAACTTGTTATGCAATCACCCTATTTTTTCCACTGAAGATTGTCCGAAATACAATTCGTTTGAAGAATGTGATAGCTCAACAACATCAGATACAAAATGTTTTTGGTGCGAAACAGCCAGTATGTGCATTACCAGTAATGATGAGGATACTCATAAATTCAAAGTAAATGGTTGCAAAGTTAAAGTAAGTAATTGATAGACTTCACAGATTGTTTTCAATATTATAATATTCTACATTGTGAATCTATTTCCTCGGAAGAACATTTTCTTGTTGCAAACAAGTAGTGTATTGTATACGTTCATAGTGTTTAATCAGATGTGAGTACGATGCTATGTTTCCATGTGGACATTCAACAATCAATAGAACCGTCGTTTAACACTTATGCTTGAAAAATTGTTAATTCCTCTGCTCATAGAATGTGTAGTGATTCTCGATGTCCAATATGAAACCATTTGTATGTGTGAATTGTTACAAAATGCCGATGAGATCAGTTTGAATGATGAAGTATAATCTGCTATAAATTCTTCATCATGTTTGGCAAATGAAAGTTCGTGGCCTCCTATTGTTGAATATGAGAACAGATATTCCTAAAACTCAGTTGGGAAATTTGTGTTATGGAAGGATTGTTTCAACAAAGCCGTCAGTTATTGGTTTATTATTAATCAATTACAATTAGATAAGATTAACCTTCCGGTAAACAAATTTGATCGCACAAATGTATTGTCAGTTAGTTGTAGGATAATGTGTACTCATCACATTGACTGACAAATCAGTAACAGATATCCTAAATCATCAATGATTGATCACATAGTGAAAATGTTAATTATATAACTAATTATTGAATTACATTCTGGAATCAATACTTAATATGATTTAAAATATATAAAGAAATATTACATAGTTATTTATATTTCCACAATTTTTTTTTCTGAAGAGCACCGAAGTCAAACATTCCAAAGAGAGAACATATGAAGAAATTAATGAAAATAATCTAATAAATGAATTGAAGAAGATTAGTGGAAGCACTGAATCACATTTGGTAAATATTTGATATTATCTAATCATTATACTATTTCGTTCATTTCAGAACATGACCACAGATACAACAAATCTAACAACTTTGGAAAGTGATCAAGGAAATGAATTGAAGAATAGTAGTGGAAGCATTGAATCACATTTGGTAAATATTTGATATTATCTGATCATTATACTATTTCGTTCATTTCAGAACATGACCACAGATACAACAAATCTAACAACTACTGGAAGTGATCAAGGAAATGAATTGAAGAAGACTAGTGGAAGCAGTGAATCACATTTGGTAAATATTTGATATTTTCTAATCATTATACTATTTCGTTCATTTCAGAACATGACCACAGATACAACAAATCTAACAACTTTGGAAAGTGATCTAGGAAATGAATTGAAGAATAGTAGTGGAAGCACTGAATCACATATGGTAAATATTTGATATTTTCTAATCATTATACTATTTCGTTCATTTGAGAACATGACCACAGATACAACAAATCTAACAACTACTGGAAGTGATCAAAGAAATGAATTGAAGAAGAGTAGTGTAAGCATTGAATCACATTTGGTAAATATTTGATATTTTCTAATCATTATACTATTTCGTTCATTTCAGAACATGACCACAGATACAACAAATCTAACAACTACTGGAAGTGATAAAGGAAATGAATTGAAGAATAGTAGTGGAAGCATTGAATCACATTTGGTAAATATTTGATATTATCTAATCATTATACTATTTCGTTCATTTCAGAACATGACCACAGATACAACAAATCTAACAACTACTGAAAGTGATCAAGGAAATGAATTGAAGAAGAGTAGTGGAAGCACTGAATCACATTTGGTAAATATTTGATATTATCTAATCATTATACTATTTCGTTCATTTCAGAACATGACCACAGTTACAACAAATCTAACAACTTTGGATAGTGATCAAGGAAATGAATTGCAGAAGAGTAGTGGAAGCACTGAATCACATTTGGTAAATATTTGATATTATCTAATGATTTTACTATTTCGTTCATTTCAGAACATGACCACAGATACAACAAATCTAACAACTACTGGAAGTGATCTTGGAAATGAATTGCAGAAGAGTAGTGGAAGCATTGAATCACATTTGGTAAATATTTGATATTTTCTAATCATTATACTATTTCGTTCATTTCAGAACATGACCACAGATACAACAAATCTAACAACTACTGGAAGTGATCAAGGAAATGAATTGCAGAAGAGTAGTGGAAGCACTGAATCACATATGGTAAATATTTGATATTTTCTAATCATTATACTATTTCGTTCATTTCAGAACATGACCACAGATACAACAAATCTAACAACTACTGGAAGTGATCAAGGAAATGAATTGAAGAATAGTAGTGGAAGCATTGAATCACATTTGGTAAATATTTGATATTATCTAATCATTATACTATTTCGTTCATTTCAGAACATGACCACAGATACAACAAATCTAACAACTTTGGAAAGTGATCTAGGAAATGAATTGCAGAAGAGTAGTGGAAGCACTGAATCACATTTGGTAAATATTTGATATTATCTAATCATTTTACTATTTCGTTCATTTCAGAACATGACCACAGATACAACAAATCTAACAACTACTGGAAGTGATCAAGGAAATGAATTGAAGAATAGTAGTGGAAGCACTGAATCACATTTGGTAAATATTTGATATTATCTAATCATTATACTATTTCGTTCATTTCAGAACATGACCACAGATACAACAAATCTAACAACTTTGGAAAGTGATCAAGGAAATGAATTGAAGAAGAGTAGTGGAAGCACTGAATCACATTTGGTAAATATTTGATATTATCTAATCATTATACTATTTCGTTCATTTCAGAACATGACCACAGATACAACAAATCTAACAACTTTGGAAAGTGATCAAGGAAATGAATTGAAGAATAGTAGTGGAAGCATTGAATCACATTTGGTAAATATTTGATATTTTCTAATCATTATACTATTTCGTTCATTTCAGAACATGACCACAGATACAACAAATCTAACAACTACTGGAAGTGATCTAGGAAATGAATTGCAGAAGAGTAGTGGAAGCACTGAATCACATTTGGTAAATATTTGATATTATCTAATCATTTTACTATTTCGTTCATTTCAGAACATGACCACAGATACAACAAATCTAACAACTACTGGAAGTGATCAAGGAAATGAATTGCAGAAGAGTAGTGGAAGCACTGAATCACATTTGGTAAATATTTGATATTTTCTAATCATTATACTATTTCGTTCATTTCAGAACATGACCACAGATACAACAAATCTAACAACTACTGGAAGTGATCAAGGAAATGAATTGCAGAAGAGTAGTGGAAGCACTGAATCACATTTGGTAAATATTTGATATTATCTAATCATTATACTATTTCGTTCATTTCAGAACATGACCACAGATACAACAAATCTAACAACTACTGGAAGTGATCTAGGAAATGAATTGCAGAAGAGTAGTGGAAGCACTGAATCACATTTGGTAAATATTTGATATTTTCTAATCATTATACTATTTCGTTCATTTCAGAACATGACCACAGATACAACAAATCTAACAACTACTGGAAGTGATAAAGGAAATGAATTGAAGAAGAGTAGTGTAAGCACTGAATCACATTTGGTAAATATTTGATATTTTCTAATCATTTTACTATTTCGTTCATTTCAGAACATGACCACAGATACAACAAATCTAACAACTACTGGAAGTGATCAAGGAAATGAATTGCAGAAGAGTAGTGGAAGCACTGAATCACATTTGGTAAATATTTGATATTTTCTAATCATTATACTATTTCGTTCATTTCAGAACATGACCACAGATACAACAAATCTAACAACTACTGGAAGTGATCTAGGAAATGAATTGAAGAAGAGTAGTGGAAGCACTGAATCACATTTGGTAAATATTTGATATTATCTAATCATTATACTATTTCGTTCATTTCAGAACATGACCACAGATACAACAAATCTAACAACTACTGGAAGTGATCAAGGAAATGAATTGCAGAATAGTAGTGGAAGCACTGAATCACATTTGGTAAATATTTGATATTATCTAATCATTATACTATTTCGTTCATTTCAGAACATGACCACAGATACAACAAATCTAACAACTTTGGAAAGTGATCAAGGAAATGAATTGAAGAATAGTAGTGGAAGCATTGAATCACATTTGGTAAATATTTGATATTATCTAATCATTATATTATTTCGTTCATTTCAGAACATGACCACAGATACAACAAATCTAACAACTACTGGAAGTGATCAAGGAAATGAATTGAAGAATAGTAGTGGAAGCACTGAATCACATTTGGTAAATATTTGATATTATCTAATCATTATATTATTTCGTTCATTTCAGAACATGACCACAGATACAACAAATCTAACAACTACTGGAAGTGATAAAGGAAATGAATTGCAGAAGAGTAGTGGAAGCACTGAATCACATTTGGTAAATATTTGATATTATCTAATCATTATACTATTTCGTTCATTTCAGAACATGACCACAGATACAACAAATCTAACAACTACTGAAAGTGATCTAGGAAATGAATTGAAGAATAGTAGTGGAAGCACTGAATCACATTTGGTAAATATTTGATATTTTCTAATCATTATACTATTTCGTTCATTTCAGAACATGACCACAGATACAACAAATCTAACAACTACTGGAAGTGATCAAGGAAATGAATTGCAGAAGAGTAGTGGAAGCACTGAATCACATTTGGTAAATATTTGATATTATCTAATCATTATACTATTTCGTTCATTTCAGAACATGACCACAGATACAACAAATCTAACAACTTTGGAAAGTGATCAAGGAAATGAATTGAAGAAGAGTAGTGGAATCACTGAATCACATTTGGTAAATATTTGATATTATCTAATCATTATACTATTTCGTTCATTTCAGAACATGACCACAGATACAACAAATCTAACAACTACTGGAAGTGATCAAGGAAATGAATTGCAGAAGAGTAGTGGAAGCACTGAATCACATTTGGTAAATATTTGATATTATCTAATCATTATACTATTTCGTTCATTTCAGAACATGACCACAGATACAACAAATCTAACAACTACTGGAAGTGATCTAGGAAATGAATTGAAGAAGAGTAGTGTAAGCACTGAATCACATTTGGTAAATATTTGATATTTTCTAATCATTTTACTATTTCGTTCATTTCAGAACATGACCACAGATACAACAAATCTAACAACTACTGGAAGTGATCAAGGAAATGAATTGCAGAAGAGTAGTGGAAGCACTGAATCACATTTGGTAAATATTTGATATTTTCTAATCATTATACTATTTCGTTCATTTCAGAACATGACCACAGATACAACAAATCTAACAACTACTGGAAGTGATCTAGGAAATGAATTGAAGAAGAGTAGTGGAAGCACTGAATCACATTTGGTAAATATTTGATATTATCTAATCATTATACTATTTCGTTCATTTCAGAACATGACCACAGATACAACAAATCTAACAACTACTGGAAGTGATCAAGGAAATGAATTGCAGAATAGTAGTGGAAGCACTGAATCACATTTGGTAAATATTTGATATTATCTAATCATTATACTATTTCGTTCATTTCAGAACATGACCACAGATACAACAAATCTAACAACTTTGGAAAGTGATCAAGGAAATGAATTGAAGAATAGTAGTGGAAGCATTGAATCACATTTGGTAAATATTTGATATTATCTAATCATTATATTATTTCGTTCATTTCAGAACATGACCACAGATACAACAAATCTAACAACTACTGGAAGTGATCAAGGTAATGAATTGAAGAATAGTAGTGGAAGCACTGAATCACATTTGGTAAATATTTGATATTATCTAATCATTATACTATTTCGTTCATTTCAGAACATGACCACAGATACAACAAATCTAACAACTACTGGAAGTGATCTAGGAAATGAATTGCAGAAGAGTAGTGGAAGCACTGAATCACATTTGGTAAATATTTGATATTTTCTAACCATTATACTATTTCGTTCATTTCAGAACATGACCACAGATACAACAAATCTAACAACTACTGGAAGTGATCAAGGAAATGAATTGAAGAATAGTAGTGGAAGCACTGAATCACATTTGGTAAATATTTGATATTTTCTAATCATTATACTATTTCGTTCATTTCAGAACATGACCACAGATACAACAAATCTAACAACTACTGGAAGTGATCAAGGAAATGAATTGCAGAAGAGTAGTGGAAGCACTGAATCACATTTGGTAAATATTTGATATTATCTAATCATTATACTATTTCGTTCATTTCAGAACATGACCACAGATACAACAAATCTAACAACTACTGGAAGTGATCTAGGAAATGAATTGAAGAAGAGTAGTGGAAGCACTGAATCACATTTGGTAAATATTTGATATTATCTAATCATTATACTATTTCGTTCATTTCAGAACATGACCACAGATACAACAAATCTAACAACTACTGGAAGTGATCAAGGAAATGAATTGAAGAATAGTAGTGGAAGCATTGAATCACATTTGGTAAATATTTGATATTATCTAATCATTATATTATTTCGTTCATTTCAGAACATGACCACAGATACAACAAATCTAACAACTACTGGAAGTGATAAAGGAAATGAATTGCAGAAGAGTAGTGGAAGCACTGAATCACATTTGGTAAATATTTGATATTATCTAATCATTATACTATTTCGTTCATTTCAGAACATGACCACAGATACAACAAATCTAACAACTTTGGAAAGTGATCAAGGAAATGAATTGAAGAAGAGTAGTGGAAGCACTGAATCACATTTGGTAAATATTTGATATTATCTAATCATTATACTATTTCGTTCATTTCAGAACATGACCACAGATACAACAAATCTAACAACTTTGGAAAGTGATCAAGGAAATGAATTGAAGAATAGTAGTGGAAGCATTGAATCACATTTGGTAAATATTTGATATTATCTAATCATTATATTATTTCGTTCATTTCAGAACATGACCACAGATACAACAAATCTAACAACTTTGGAAAGTGATCTAGGAAATGAATTGAAGAAGAGTAGTGGAAGCACTGAATCACATTTGGTAAATATTTGATATTATCTAATCATTATACTATTTCGTTCATTTCAGAACATGACCACAGATACAACAAATCTAACAACTTTGGAAAGTGATCAAGGAAATGAATTGAAGAATAGTAGTGGAAGCATTGAATCACATTTGGTAAATATTTGATATTATCTGATCATTATACTATTTCGTTCATTTCAGAACATGACCACAGATACAACAAATCTAACAACTACTGAAAGTGATCTAGGAAATGAATTGAAGAAGACTAGTGGAAGCACTGAATCACATTTGGTAAATATTTGATATTTTCTAATCATTATACTATTTCGTTCATTTCAGAACATGACCACAGATACAACAAATCTAACAACTACTGAAAGTGATCTAGGAAATGAATTGAAGAAGACTAGTGGAAGCAGTGAATCACATTTGGTAAATATTTGATATTTTCTAATCATTATACTATTTCGTTCATTTCAGAACATGACCACAGATACAACAAATCTAACAACTACTGAAAGTGATCTAGGAAATGAATTGAAGAAGACTAGTGGAAGCAGTGAATCACATTTGGTAAATATTTGATATTTTCTAATCATTATACTATTTCGTTCATTTCAGAACATGACCACAGATACAACAAATCTAACAACTTTGGAAAGTGATCTAGGAAATGAATTGAAGAATAGTAGTGGAAGCATTGAATCACATTTGGTAAATATTTGATATTATCTAATCATTATATTATTTCGTTCATTTCAGAACATGACCACAGATACAACAAATCTAACAACTACTGGAAGTGATAAAGGAAATGAATTGCAGAAGAGTAGTGGAAGCACTGAATCACATTTGGTAAATATTTGATATTTTCTAATCATTATACTATTTCGTTCATTTCAGAACATGACCACAGATACAACAAATCTAACAACTACTGAAAGTGATCAAGGAAATGAATTGCAGAAGAGTAGTGGAAGCTTTGAATCCTTTGAATACACTGAGGATTGAATCTCATTGCAATACTTGTACACTGTTTACCATTAATTGTATCGTTCCTCATTTTTTGCATTGTTTGATTCATTCGGTTCTGATGGTAAACAATAAAGCACGTATATTAATTGTTCTCACAAATAGCATGTCACTTGTTTTCATTCAGTTTACTTTTTTATTTTGTTTTTTTAGTTTAGTAAACACATTTTTTATTTTTTGTTTATCATTTCTATAAATTGAAGATTAGAACTGCTTATCAGATTAATGATTGTTCACGTAATGACTGATGTCAGTTTTTTTGGTAAAATATAAAATTATAATTTTTTTGTATTTATGTCATTGTTTTCATTCAATAAAAAAATGGGTTACAACATTGCACTTGTCAATTTACATTATTATGTATACGTGATTATGTGACCATTGAAATCAAAAATGAGTCCGTTGTAAACGTCAATTTTATTAAAGTCTCAATACTTAGTAACGTCTTTCGAAATTGACGTCGTTCATTGTTTTAAACTAAACTGTCGGAATGCGGCACCAATATTTAGCTAAGCATTTCAATTCTTCGTTATTTCACTATTCATTGTTGAGTGAAATCTAGCTGACAGATTGTTGTTGTTTTGGATGTTATGAATGTGTTGAATATGAAATAATTTTAGACGGTCTAGCTGATACTCAAATAGGAATGAAAAAAGATGTAGAGTGAATGATGAACTAGTAACAGTTCTGGCGTAGCATTGGTAATAAGATGAGAGATTTGAAAAAAAGAAAACACTGAAGGGTTTGCGTCAATGTTTGATCACATTATTAAACAAAACATGGCTAATAATCGGTCCTATTCTCATGGATTTGTGAGAAACTAGTCGACCAAAAATCATTTGCATTAGGTTTCCGAATGTTCTCGTTAATGTTTAAGACTGAAAAATGATCAGTCTTTTCATGTTATATGTGAATCATGTGCGAATCGCAGCGTCATTGCCATAAAATCACAATGTAATATATATTAAAGTGAACACAGACATGATAAATATTTGTCCTGTGGCAGCCTGCATTCCCAAAACTCATTTCTTCTCCGTGATGCCGAATGCTTGAAATGTGACAAGAATTGGCAGATTATGATGGTATGTTAAATTACTGCTCATTTCGTTAATAATGATTCCAAACTCTGTTATTAAATCTTAATAAAATTGGAGCTTTTGATGATAATAATCCACATCTAATTATGATGTTTAAGGTTTTATTTCCACATAAAAGGGCGATTATATACCTTTTTTGGTCCGTTCCATAACTCGATTGTTGACAAACGCAGTATACAGTTCCGTTATTTTATACAAAATTTTGACTTTACAAAGTCACAAAATGAACCTGTTTTCAATAGCTTTCAAAGGAGATTCCGATGCTCTGATTGAATATTTCGTGACTGATTGCATTAAGTTCTGTGAATGAGTAAGAATTCATTCCTCAACGTTTAATTCCCACTTGCTGAAACTAACGCATAACACAGGTGATGCTGAAGATATTTGTAATCAAGCTCATTGTTCTAAAGTGTACAGTGAAGCTGATTTGAAGTACGTCTTTCTTCGGATTCGTCTGGATAGATGTCTATCAGATTTGACAACAACAATTATCACTCTTCGTTGTCTATTCAAATATAATTACCTTCCATTTGGTTTAAGTTGTTCTACAGCCATATTTTATGAAGTGGTTCATAATGTGGTCAAAGATCTTAAAAGTGTTGACGTTTGTCCAGATGACCTCAATCTTTATAGTTTTCATAAAATATCCCACGGTCAGTTACATACTACTTTCTTCGTAGTCTGCTTGAGAAAAAATTGTCGTCAAGTCAAATGAAGGTTCATTTTATGTGTTTGGTATTGAATGTCTTGGATATTAGGCGGATATTAATGATTCTAGACCAGATATGAGTCGATAAGCTTCACCTACAATTTCACCATCTCTAAAAACCCCTACACAATTATGCTAACTAGCAGGTGCGCTTTATTATTATTCGCTTTTTGTTTCTGATTTTCTTTATCGAACAAACTCTCTACGTTGATGCTTGATATATGTGATATGGACTATCACAACAGTTTGAAATTGTGATCTGAAACGTTGATTTCCGGTATGCTTTGCAAGGATCGATGGGTTATCCACCATACCT
This sequence comes from Schistosoma margrebowiei, assembly GCA_944470205.2. Taxonomy (NCBI): domain Eukaryota; kingdom Metazoa; phylum Platyhelminthes; class Trematoda; order Strigeidida; family Schistosomatidae; genus Schistosoma; species Schistosoma margrebowiei. Next base: position 11,258,823 of record OX104027.1, read on the forward strand.
GATGGAATTTGACTAATAAATAATGCTGTTCCTTAGAGTTTCTAGACTGTGCACCTAATAAGTGTTTTATATTAAAGGTTTCCCCGTCATATCAGGAATGGAGTTCAGGGATGAGCAACCAGCAAAAATAATGAAAAAAAGGTAAACTTCATTCAGCATTCATTGGAAAACTAAATTTAGTTTTATCTTGCTCTCGGTTTTATAAAATATTTGCAACTACTGAGAAATGTGCATGTTCCTTTATCTTTCCTATCACTCCAGTTTATATTTGTTTATATCACTGAATTTAATTGGTCATTCATTTCTTCACAATCAGCATGTAGATCATCATCGTTTTGTAATCTGCAACGATAATCATTGTTTAATCGAGTTGGGTGGGAATTATGTGAACTTCTATCCTAAATCAAAGTCACACCGTCCTGTTAATTAGCATCATAGACCAGTCTTTGGTGATATCTAGGCACTGTGGCTGTAGTGAGTGAGAGCTCAGGTGTGAATGATCAGTTTATTGTTAGTTGCAGAATCACAGAGTGTCTTCATATAATATTAAAACCATACATTCAACACTTCACTTGCATGTCTTCCGTCAGTTGATTTTTAATACTACTTCATTGTTCTTTCATTCCAGATGAGTTCAACTGTGTTCAGTGTGAGTCAGTTACCTACCCAAAACAATGGTAGATGGTCGCTCAATGTTGTGGCAAGAGACTAAACGTTCGCGCGAGACTGAAGGTCTTAGATTCGATTTCTGCTTTCATGATTGTCGATAGGTACTGTTATGGGGTCATGTAATACAACAAACAGGCTGCTGAGTGATTCCGGGTTTTTAATACAGTTTTAACATTTGTTGGTCCATAATTTCAATCAAAAATCATATACCCTGGAATGCATCTAGTTTCATTGACAAAGCGTCACACATTGTGTTTATTATAGTAATTTTTACAGAATATGTGAAGAATTAAAATTTTCGTTTCATGATGATTCTTAGGGTGATATTTTGGTTTGAATTTTCATCCATACCACTGACTGTGAAATATTTTATCTATAAATACTGTGGAAATATTTCTGCTTTAAGTTACTCGTGAAGTTCACATTGTGTTGACTAGAACAACTTTGCTTTGTTCTTCAAAAAGCTGTCAAGTAGAGTACATTAACAATCGGGTGATCGGTCAGTATAAAGTCAGGCACCATTGAACGTTAACATCAGCCTATTCAACCTTTTCAGTTCTTTTATAAGTATAACGAGTTTAAGGTTTTACAGTTACTTCATCAATGGAAGTTTGTTCAAAGCATAAGATTATTCTCAGACTGATATACACATTCACTTATAGTGAGTGATATTCTAGCACCTTCTAACAATGGATATTAACATTGGACAACATATCTCATAATGATGAAATAACCGCTTCCATAATGAGCACTTAGATCATCATTCTTATTGTGAAATAACTGGTTTTGTAAAGTATAACACCTTTTATCCCTCCAGTTTAAATAAACGTTTTTACAATGATTACTTTTGCTTTTAACTCTTCTCTTTATCTGACTTTGATTTTAAGAAGAATAATTCGTTGACACAACATTTGTCACTGATGTTTTGAATGAAATAATACTTCCAGTAAGATCCATTTTGAAGGTTTTGTGTATGTGTGAAAATCCTTCCATGTATACATTTGTAGTTTGTTCCTATTGTTGTTCCTTTAGTTTTACATTTTTGTTATCCTTTTTGATTCCATTTGAGTTGGTCATATTTGTATTTTATTATAGTTTTTATTTTTCTTACGCCTTCACTACACTTTCATGTTCCTTCCTGAATCCCATTTATGTTGTTTTACTTAATACTTAGTCTTGGAAGCATCCATATTTGTTTGTTCCTCCTTTTGATTGTGTTGCTTGTATTGACTAGAATTGTACATTATTGATTGTGAATTGTGGCACACTTGCAGAATTGAAAGCATTCTGTGTAATAAAGCAATCAAATAATGTGTTTTGAACGAATCTATGCGTGATTTCGCCAGACAGGATGGAATAACATTGCTTTGTTGCGATTGTCAGTGATATGTATGGTTGAAAATCATTTTTCACTAGATGAAACATGGTTTTGGCTATGATCATTATACATTGTGAAAAAGGTATATTCAGCCTCCATGTTTACCGTGGTCCACGACTGAATCACAAGACACCTCAAATACATGTAATAAGCCTATTATCCCAATTCGATGTGTATGAATAGTGGATGAGTAATAGATATGTATTACAATCAATCATCTGATTGCTAAGTTATGAATGAACAAGATGTAAGATGGTTGAATGAAATGGGCTGGTAGCTTGAAACATAAATGTTGCTCTAGCTCACACTCACCAATCGGAATCATATGCAGTATAGAAAGTACAGATAATTCATATATCACTGGAACAATTGTCCCCTAGTGTCATGGTCGAAAAAACATTGTAATTCAGTCTTCAGTCTTCAGTAATAAGGAAAGTAGGTTGATGAACCTGTGTTAATCCTGACACATTGCTTTCCAGTGAAGGTCCAGCTTTTCCTTGAAAGTATTCACTGATGGGGCTGATACCACTTGTTCGGGTAAGGCGTTCCAATCATTGACTACCCGATGAGAAAAACGGGATCCCACTTTAAGTTTATTAGATCGTGGTTTATGAACCTTCTTGCTATGACCTCGGAGATTAATAGTGCTGGAGGGAGCAAAAAGATAAGACATATTAACACCCAAATCATAATTAAAGATAAGAAATGCCAGTATAAGGTCACCTCGTGTCCTACGATACGACAAGGGGAAAAGATTTAGGCGTTTTAAACGCTCATCGTAAGGGAGTCTAGAAAGACCCTTCACTAATTTCGTTCCCACACGCTGGACACGCTCAAGGGAGTTAGTATCCTTTACCAGACACGGGCTAGCTGCTTGGATACAGTACTCTAAATGTGGTCTAACATATATGGGATATAAAATTCTAAACATTTCCTCGTCAAAAGATTTGAACGCTCGGCGAAGTGACCATAACGCACAAAAACCTTTGACAGCGGCTGTTTTGCAATGCTTAGTTGTTTTTAAATCATGACTTAATATTACTCCTAAGTCTTTATGCTCTTGAACGCATGGAAGAGGTTTACCCTCAATAGTGTAACGGTAACTATTACCGTGACCGATGTGCATTAGCACACTCTTCCTAGCATTGATTTCTAAGCCCCAATCTCGAGCCCATCTAACTAAATCGTCTAAGTCAGCTTGAAGATCCACATGATCAGCCGCACTTTTTATTGTTCTCCAGATTTTTACATCATCCGCAAACAATAATGTCGACGACCTAAGTAACAGCGGTAAATCATTAACGTAGAGAAGGAAGAGCAGAGGGCCTAAGATGGTGCCTTGGGGTACACCACTTTTGACCGGCTTCCAATCGGATAGCGTTCCGTTGACTCTAACTCTCTGTCTGCGGTCACATAAGAAATTTCCTATCCACTCATGTACAGTGCCTATTATTCCGAAGCTCGTGAGCTTCTGCATAAGACCTACGTGTGAAACCTTGTCAAACGCTTTGCTGAAATCTATGAATATCACGTCGACAGACAGACCGTTATCTAGGGCTGCTGTCCAATCCTCCCTCGCAATAAGCAAGTTAGTCAAGCATGAACGCTTGTTACGAAATCCGTGTTGCTCAGGAGCTAACAGATTATGTAAATCTATGTGGCTTAGCAACCTAACCCGAATTATTTTTTCGAGTAACTTAACGACTATGCTAGTTAGACTGACAGGCCTGTAGTTAGATGCTATCTGTCGCTGACCGTCCTTAAATATAGGACTAACTATGGCGTCCTTCCAATCTCTAGGGAGTTGAGCGAGTGAGAGGGACATGTTGAAGAGTGTCGCGAGCGGTTTTGAAATAATGTCCGCAAGAGAATACAGCAACCGTGGATGTAACCCGTCAGGGCCCGGTATCTTACCAGGTTTGAGGTTAGTTATCAACGGAAGGACAGTTTCCTCAGTCACCTGTACAGATTCGATGGTTGGTATCTCGGTGTGAGTGGGACAAGTATTTGTTACAATAATCGTTGAGAAGACTTCGCTAAAGTAGTCTGAAAAAGTCTCAGCTTTTGCTCGATCTGATTCAGCTAGTAATTCTGAATTGTCGTGTAACAGTAACGGGGGAATACTATCACTACGTTTCATTTGCCGTTTAACATACGAAAACAATCGTTTTGGACAAGTACGGCTATCGTATACTAACTGTCGTTCGTAAGTGGTACGAGATTTGTCTATGGTTTTCTTACAGATATTACGGTATTTTTGGTACTCACGCTTAAATGGTGCATGACCTGTCAACAAGAATAAGTCCCAGAAATGTTTTCTACGCTTTAACAGCTTCCGGGTTTCCTTATTAATCCATGGAGGGCAATGTGATAGCTTACGTGCTGACCATGGGATAAACGGCGACGTTACGGACTCGAATGTAGCCTTAAACTTATTCCATTCATCTTCGATCAATCCATCCGCGTCGACCGACCAATCAGTCGAGATAGCACAGTTTCTGATTTCCGGAATATTGGCTCGCCAGATATTGGGACGGGGTGGAGCAGATACGAATTGTATACCATGTGTCCATAAATTCCACAACTAACATCTTTTAAGACTGCAACCTATATGTCGCTTAATAATCCATGTTGATTGACTTGTATTCTCCATAATAATAGTTACCTAAGTAAGAATAAATATGTATGTTGTTATAATCTTAACTTTTTAATTTACTGTTATGGCTTAAATTGATGTTGTTATTGTCATTACTAATCTTATTTCACTACTTATAAAAATATCAGTAGCTTCAAACAGTGTATCAAAACACCATAGTTCAATACATGATGTAATACATACGAATGTTCAGATTAACTCAACTATACCATTAAGATGTCGTGTTCATTTTCAGATTCAAAATGATCTTATGGAAAATCATTCAGAATATTAAGTGGACCCAGACAACCCAAAAAGGGGAAATAATGGGGAAAAAAGGGGTAAATGCTTTGGTGGCGAAAGGGGAAATAAAGGAGAAAACGCGCCAGAATGTCGCCTTTTTCGCCTGTCCGGGGGAAATAATGCGGAATTTCCCCTTTTTGTCGACAAATTACCCACTTATCGCCTAAATATCCCCCGAATTGTCGCTTTTTCGCCTAAATATCCGCCGAATTGTCGCTTTTTCGCCTAAATATCCGCCGAATTGTCGCTTTTTCGCCTAAATATCCGCCGAATTGTCGCTTTTTCGCCTAAATATCCGCCGAATTGTCGCTTTTTCGCCTAAATATCCGCCGAATTGTCGCTTTTTCGCCTAAATGTCCGCCGTATTGTCGCTTTTTCGCCTAAATGTCCGCCGAATTTTCGCCTAAATATCCGCTGATTAGTCGCATATACGCCTAAATACACACATTACACCCCATTTTCTATCCATCGACAGAAGACAAAAGGTCTCCTGCATTCGCCTTTATTTCCAACAACACACAAAAATATTTCTGCAATGCAGTTTAAAAGCGGTAAATTTTTTAAATATTGTATTTAAAAAGAAAAACCTATAATTGTACAACAGTATAGCACAAGCTTAGGCATCTATTGTTATGCATATCCAATGCAATTGCTAATTCATTTTTATAGACAATTATCTGAAAAAGAAGTAACAGTTTTTGTTTTATTCATAAGCAATGTCCATTTAATCGAAAATTCACTCAAACTCAAACACATTCTCAACAGTTTCCCAAGTAAGTAAAAAAGTAAGAAAGAAAAATGTTTATTGACATCTAGGTAGAACACCAAAACCATTGCACGGACTATTCGGAATTGAGGTAGTCGTCCTGTGAATTCTGAATTTAAAAAAAAAAGTCACAACCATATCTCAATGATGTGCTTTAGCACACCCAAATAATTGAAGCTGAACTTACGGTGATGTTCGTTAATATTGTCGACTGTAACTATAGAGCCGTAGGGAGGTTATCACTTTAAATCTGTACATACCTGGTTATCTTTTCTCCTAGAACGTTTTATCATCTTGTCTCGGATGTCGTGAAAGTAACCTTGGGTCGCGATGTCGTAGAGCTTACCAAGGTCTTTTTCGTTGACAGAGGATGACAAAAACCGATGAGTCAAAGCACCTGAAGTTTAAGTAATAGATAAATGTTACTTCGTATGCAGCCGTAAAACGTGCATTTCTGCAGTGCTCGTTTTGAAGAGGTGCTAAGTAACGTGAATTTACTGGCAACCTCAGGTGTCAACAGATAAGACAAAACAAACCGCATGGACGCTTTTGGGTCGTCACTTGATAGCCTAGTGACCATTGCCATCTGTAATCGTTACAAATAATTAAATTTATGTTAATGACTTACAAATCTGTCCCTCGTTTCTTTCTGCGACAAGCCGGTATCAAGCATCTGCAGTTCCTCTTCAGATGACAAAGGAAACTGCTGACTGGACAGTCCGCAATCGAATTGATGTGGTTTTTCGCTTTCACGAAAATTCGATAGCAGTTGGTTAACATTAACATTCAAGTCAGTAATGGCGGACGACATGTTGTTAATTGTTTTTGTCAGTTCACTGATAGCTGACGACATGTTCAGCACCAGTGTATACAACCTTTCACTGCCGAAAAAGGTCACTACATGATGCAGGTAACTTACTTGTCCACTATAGCGCCGCCAACATGCTTACATTCCGATGTCGAAGGTGATGTCTCCAATTGTGTCGAACTAATTCGTGAATATCTAAATACTAATTAAACGTACTTGGCGATTGGCGACGTTAATTTCTCGAAAACACGGAATTTTGGATATTGTACGGGGACATTCCTAGACTGCATCTCAGCAACATCCATGTCTACTGAATTGTAAAGAAAATCTTCTTTACGCTTCATTATACCTCTACGAAATGTTAGTAAGATTATTGTACAGACCTTTTTGGCTTTTCAGTGTTCAGTGGCAAAGTGTTTTCATCCATTGAGGTGTTTTTCCGTTTAGACTCCAGTATCTGTAGGGCAACTAACAGATCTTTTGCCGACTGGAGAGAATCTATGGTGAATTATCCATCCTGTGTATGTAACGTACCTAATTCGTGAATCACTTTACATTTCATAAATGACCAATTTTCATTCGGTTGGTCGCTCTTCTGAAGATGTAAATCGACATGCTCTTTCGGAAAAGCGCACAGTTCCTTTCCTACCATTAGTTGTTTTTTGCTCAGGACGTCAACAATGACGTATTTCTTGTTAGCAGGCTGAAAATAACATAAGACGTAATTAAATGATTTATCGTCATTAATAAACACTAGTGAAACAAAATGCATTTACAAAACAGTATGCAACAATGGGACTATAACTACATAATTGATACAGTTGATGGCTATACATTTACAATCAATGTCCTTAAGTGATATCCATGTGTGTTCATGGCTAACTACGGAGCACCTAAAAATTCCAATATCAGTAGATGGGAATGGATCTTCAAAGTAATTGCGTGGGTCAGTGAAAGTCCTAAATTTTAGTAGTCCATCCTCCTTTATATCAGTGATTAAACCTGGCTGGCCGTTCACTACTACTACTGGTCTTCTTGGCCTGGAAATATCCTGTGCCAAATCTTGGATACAATCATACAATCACGTTTCCGGTGCTGGTGGTGGGGCTTTATTCATTGCTGATACATGTGGTGAAATGTGTTCACCGGACATTACTGCAAATCCCATATTCCTATTCCTGCCTTACATTGAACCTGTGTCTACGTCGGAGAATGCTACACGTATGATGGCCCACGTTCTAGTACAAACGTCTATCGATCTGACCGTTTACACGCCGACAGATGGCTGGCAGTATTATTATAAGCAAAATGCGACAACAGAACCCGGAGATCCTTTTAATTTGTTTATGCAACAACAATGTCTTGTCCCTGAACGCCTTAATGTTAGTGATGCTACATTACGCTTTTCTAATTTTGTTCAATGAAGTTTATTTATCGATTGTCTTTTTTCTTAAATTATTCGCGTTTCTCTGTTCTCAGCTCTGATAAGGTTGTAAGAGTAATGCAATTATTTGCCATTAGGCCCGAAGGGCGCGGCTTCGCCGCCTGACGGCAACACATGATCGAACGACCTTGACCCCCACGGAGCGACAACACCTACGACTATTTGCATTACTCTTACAACCTTATCAGAGCTGAGAACAGAGAAACGCGAATAATTTAAGAAAAAAGACAATCGATAAATAAACTTTATTGAACAAAATTAGAAAAGCGTAATGTAGCATCACTAACATTAAGGCGTTCAGGGACAAGACATTGTTGTTGCATAAACAAATTAAAAGGATCTCCGGGTTCTGTTGTCGCATTTTGCTTATAATAATACTGCCAGCCATCTGTCGGCGTGTAAACGGTCAGATCGACGTTTGTACTAGAACGTGGGCCATCATACGTGTAGCATTCTCCGACGTAGACACAGGTTCAATGTAAGGCAGGAATAGGAATATGGGATTTGCAGTAATGTCCGGTGAACACATTTCACCACATGTATCAGCAATGAATAAAGCCCCACCACCAGCACCGGAAACGTGATTGTATGATTGTATCCAAGATTTGGCACAGGATATTTCCGGGCCAAGAAGACCAGTACTAAATAAATCGAATGGCAAATATTGGTGGTAATCAGCATCCCATTGAGGAGTTCTATGAAATAAACGAGGATGGTTCTCGAATTTCCATGTTTTGTGATAGGTTTGACCTGATGAAAGTGTTTGGACATTTGTACAAGAAAGCAACCCGGGATCTTCTGCGGTTTGCCAAAAGTAATTAGATTTCAAAGGCAGGTTCTGTTTAACCATTATATCTTTTGTAATTGCAACTCCCTGGGTATAAATCTGCGTGAGTGATCCCGACGTGTCCTCGGCAATGTACATATATGGTGCAACGTTGAATGATGTAACGTCGATAGCAGTCGTCCCCTGTAAACTCTTTTGTAGAGGAATGAAATGAGAAATGCGCATATAAGCAGAATGAAAATGACAGATTGGGTAAACTGTATGAATGGAGTGGAAAGGTTCTTGATACGCTGTTCCAGCGGCATTAATACCCCAGAAATCAAAGCATGTATAGGGAAGGCATGTGATTGAATATTCCGCGGAAGTGTCAGCAGGCTTGAATTGGTTAATGGTGAGATGATTTTTTCTAACGATTCGGATTCTGGATTTGTAATAACGGGGTTTAATAAGTTGGCAAAGGGGAAGTTTCTCTCCATGAGTCTCTGTGGTCGCTGAACCCTCCTCATTGCTATCCGCCTCCATCCGTAAACGTTTGCCTGAAGAACCCATATAAGTGACACGCACAAAATTGTGTAGGAGGTTCCGGAACGTGTAAGCCAATTTGTTTTGTGAGGTGGTATGTAATACATCGTTTATATATAGCATCCTTATCGATAGAGTTTATATACGTGCCGAGGTTACTATTGGTCGATATCAAAACGGGGATGCGTGGGAGTGTCACATCTGGTTGGTGCGTAATGTGAATGTCAAACGGTGAACCACCCAAAAGCTCTTTAAAGTCATTCACGGTGATTGGTGTAATACGAGGTTCTTCCATGAGCGCAACGGATTTGTTATTTAAATTTTGTAAAAAAAACTGTGAATGATCACCACTCCTCTGCACCGTTCCATATGTGTAGTTTTGGACTATTAATTTCAGGATGAGGGTTTTACCAGTAGTCGTTGGTCCTTCTAAACAGAATGTATTCACGCGTAATTTCGTCTTATCGATAATTGTTTGAATGTCATTCAAAAATTGTTTAGGATTAATTTCGTTCGCAGCAAAAAAAGTTTCAAACCATTGATTACTCAACGTGTAGTCTGATGGATGTGTACATGAAGACATATGGTGATTAGTAGATACCCATGTAACCCAGGGAACGCACATTTGTTGTTTAATGTTGGTTTCGTTGTAGACATCTATACAGAGCTGAGCCGTCTCTTCCCATTGTTTACCATATTCGTAATACAGGTTTAATCTGTCTTTAGCTGAAAGTTTCATCTTCAGTTGTTGTAAATGTGTAACATTGTAAAGGGTAACCAAATCCATTAAATGCTCTCCACACTGCACTCTCGTGTTGTGGCTTGGTTTGTTTTCGCGACGGTTCTCCCGCATAAACACAGAGCAGTCTTGGTCAGACGGTGTAACAAGAAGTAATTGATCGAAAAATCTCTTAAGCTTCGTCCCTATCAATTCTGCAGAGTAATCGGCCTTTCGCACAAGATAACGCATGAAAGCATGCCAGTTCTTAATGGGTTGTAAGGTCGCGCCTGCATCACATGAAATGTTACCAGCTTGTAAAATATTTCTAACGGTACGGAATCGATTTTTCATAGAGGTTTGAAAAACAAAGTGATAGTGATCAACATGATTTATTATAATCGTATTCACTCTGTGGCCTTTCACAAATTTAGGAGGTGGACCCTTGTAAACAATTGTCCAAAGTTCCTCACCTTCATCGTGATCAATGGGAATGTCTTGAAAGTATTCTGCTACTTTATCATCGGAGCCGAGTTCTTGAGGAATATTAATAATATTTTGGCTAGATGTACTGGCAACTGGTTCATCTGGTGGGGTTGTCCTGACATTATCGAGTAAACGTAAAACTTCGTCCGTTTCTTCAGCTGTTATTGGAGACCAACCCAATTCTGAACGTGTGCGTTTTGTAAACCAATGTGGCTCGTCGTCAATGTCGGCGGGTTGTTGTAGGCTACGTTTGAGAATGTTAATGTTTTGTTGTAAGTAGTCGTTATTGGGGTTCGGATGTGTAAATGGATCAGCATCTCTGATAGATTCAAGTCGTCTGATTTCAGCTTCAGTTTTTTCGCGAGCCTTTTTTTTCTTCTTAATCGCTTCCCACTGCGATACCTGTGCATGTGAAACGGTGCGTTTCATTTTAGTAAAGTGAGCAGAGTCGAGTGTTTATATAGTTTTCTAAATAAAAGTTTCAGTCGCCTCCGCTCATAAGCTCTAATGTGTGATTGTACGGATTTTCCGTCTGTTGTCCTTCTATACTAACTAGCATCAGGCGGCGAAGCCGCGCCCTTCGGGCCTAATGGCAACACATGATCGAACGACCTTGACCCTTGAAGAGAGGTGAGGTCTAGTTAGTATAGAAGGACAACAGACGGAAAATCCGTCCAATCACACATTAGAGCTTATGAGCGGAGGCGACTGAAACTTTTATTTAGAAAACTATATAAACACTCGACTCTGCTCACTTTACTAAAATGAAACGCACCGTTTCACATGCACAGGTATCGCAGTGGGAAGCGATTAAGAAGAAAAAAAAGGCTCGCGAAAAAACTGAAGCTGAAATCAGACGACTTGAATCTATCAGAGATGCTGATCCATTTACACATCCGAACCCCAATAACGACTACTTACAACAAAACATTAACATTCTCAAACGTAGCCTACAACAACCCGCCGACATTGACGACGAGCCACATTGGTTTACAAAACGCACACGTTCAGAATTGGGTTGGTCTCCAATAACAGCTGAAGAAACGGACGAAGTTTTACGTTTACTCGATAATGTCAGGACAACCCCACCAGATGAACCAGTTGCCAGTACATCTAGCCAAAATATTATTAATATTCCTCAAGAACTCGGCTCCGATGATAAAGTAGCAGAATACTTTCAAGACATTCCCATTGATCACGATGAAGGTGAGGAACTTTGGACAATTGTTTACAAGGGTCCACCTCCTAAATTTGTGAAAGGCCACAGAGTGAATACGATTATAATAAATCATGTTGATCACTATCACTTTGTTTTTCAAACCTCTATGAAAAATCGATTCCGTACCGTTAGAAATATTTTACAAGCTGGTAACATTTCATGTGATGCAGGCGCGACCTTACAACCCATTAAGAACTGGCATGCTTTCATGCGTTATCTTGTGCGAAAGGCCGATTACTCTGCAGAATTGATAGGGACGAAGCTTAAGAGATTTTTCGATCAATTACTTCTTGTTACACCGTCTGACCAAGACTGCTCTGTGTTTATGCGGGAGAACCGTCGCGAAAACAAACCAAGCCACAACACGAGAGTGCAGTGTGGAGAGCATTTAATGGATTTGGTTACCCTTTACAATGTTACACATTTACAACAACTGAAGATGAAACTTTCAGCTAAAGACAGATTAAACCTGTATTACGAATATGGTAAACAATGGGAAGAGACGGCTCAGCTCTGTATAGATGTCTACAACGAAACCAACATTAAACAACAAATGTGCGTTCCCTGGGTTACATGGGTATCTACTAATCACCATATGTCTTCATGTACACATCCATCAGACTACACGTTGAGTAATCAATGGTTTGAAACTTTTTTTGCTGCGAACGAAATTAATCCTAAACAATTTTTGAATGACATTCAAACAATTATCGATAAGACGAAATTACGCGTGAATACATTCTGTTTAGAAGGACCAACGACTACTGGTAAAACCCTCATCCTGAAATTAATAGTCCAAAACTACACATATGGAACGGTGCAGAGGAGTGGTGATCATTCACAGTTTTTTTTACAAAATTTAAATAACAAATCCGTTGCGCTCATGGAAGAACCTCGTATTACACCAATCACCGTGAATGACTTTAAAGAGCTTTTGGGTGGTTCACCGTTTGACATTCACATTACGCACCAACCAGATGTGACACTCCCACGCATCCCCGTTTTGATATCGACCAATAGTAACCTCGGCACGTATATAAACTCTATCGATAAGGATGCTATATATAAACGATGTATTACATACCACCTCACAAAACAAATTGGCTTACACGTTCCGGAACCTCCTACACAATTTTGTGCGTGTCACTTATATGGGTTCTTCAGGCAAACGTTTACGGATGGAGGCGGATAGCAATGAGGAGGGTTCAGCGACCACAGAGACTCATGGAGAGAAACTTCCCCTTTGCCAACTTATTAAACCCCGTTATTACAAATCCAGAATCCGAATCGTTAGAAAAAATCATCTCACCATTAACCAATTCAAGCCTGCTGACACTTCCGCGGAATATTCAATCACATGCCTTCCCTATACATGCTTTGATTTCTGGGGTATTAATGCCGCTGGAACAGCGTATCAAGAACCTTTCCACTCCATTCATACAGTTTACCCAATCTGTCATTTTCATTCTGCTTATATGCGCATTTCTCATTTCATTCCTCTACAAAAGAGTTTACAGGGGACGACTGCTATCGACGTTACATCATTCAACGTTGCACCATATATGTACATTGCCGAGGACACGTCGGGATCACTCACGCAGATTTATACCCAGGGAGTTGCAATTACAAAAGATATAATGGTTAAACAGAACCTGCCTTTGAAATCTAATTACTTTTGGCAAACCGCAGAAGATCCCGGGTTGCTTTCTTGTACAAATGTCCAAACACTTTCATCAGGTCAAACCTATCACAAAACATGGAAGTCAGTCAGTCAGTAACAACGGGACAAAACATGGAAATTCGAGAACCATCCTCGTTTATTTCATAGAACTCCTCAATGGGATGCTGATTACCACCAATATTTGCCATTCGATTTATTTAGTACTGGTCTTCTTGGCCCGGAAATATCCTGTGCCAAATCTTGGATACAATCATACAATCACGTTTCCGGTGCTGGTGGTGGGGCTTTATTCATTGCTGATACATGTGGTGAAATGTGTTCACCGGACATTACTGCAAATCCCATATTCCTATTCCTGCCTTACATTGAACCTGTGTCTACGTCGGAGAATGCTACACGTATGATGGCCCACGTTCTAGTACAAACGTCGATCTGACCGTTTACACGCCGACAGATGGCTGGCAGTATTATTATAAGCAAAATGCGACAACAGAACCCGGAGATCCTTTTAATTTGTTTATGCAACAACAATGTCTTGTCCCTGAACGCCTTAATGTTAGTGATGCTACATTACGCTTTTCTAATTTTGTTCAATAAAGTTTATTTATCGATTGTCTTTTTTCTTAAATTATTCGCGTTTCTCTGTTCTCAGCTCTGATAAGGTTGTAAGAGTAATGCAAATAGTCGTAGGTGTAGTATTAGTTAAGCCACTAATTTGAAGCCTATCGCTGAAGGACATTCAGCATAACGCTGTGCTGCTTGCTTAGCCACTGCAAACCCACTACGCACGGAATCCTTAATTTGTCTCATATAAGACTCGAATGGAAAGGCTGAAAAACTATCTAAAGGTCCATGTGCTTGAACGTCGTCAGGGAGGTGCTGTAACGAATGCACATTGTAAACTAAGCGTTCACACCCATAACACCATTCATATTCATTCATTAAGTTTAATAATTTCATTCTGGCGATTTCTACAACACTTTTATGGAGTTTTGGATGTGCAAGCAGATACATGGATAACGCTAAACGCCGGAAATTAAGATAATAAGGTTGTGGCAATGTCTTTTCAAGAATCACCGGGCCTAAATATAGCAGGAACAACCTACATTCAGACGCTTTCCATGCCGATACAAAGTCTAGTGTACGGCATTTACGGGGAAAGTCAGAAGGAGTACTTGCCACACAACCGGATATTAAATTGTTTATGTCTCTAATTGCACATGAGTTAAAGTTCCGCATTCTTCGGCGTGCTAAATCTATCCATAAATTAGCTAGTTTTTTTGTAACTCCAAGGTACACCATGTGCATAGGATCTAGAGGAAAAGCTACAATCATATTAATAGAAAGCGTTTCCATTATAGAATGTCCTTGATGATGAATAGATTGAGTCTGACAACGGAAGGTGTCGTCTGTTCTTAAAGTATATACCCCATTTGCAAAGGTTGTCTTACCCTCAAGCCGTCTTCCAAGAACAGTACACCTATCGCAACCTGCCTTACCGTTATGATTCACCGTGTACCTAACAGAGGAACGAGCAGGTGCGTCACATATAACAGCCGCCAACCGAATAGCTATGCATTTATTAAACTTGACACTAAAAAGACCCACGTCAGTCATTTCTTTTATTTCAGAAATTGTGTTCGCAGAAAATTCGTTAAATTCTGCGGGTTTACTATTCCCTCCGTAGATACCTATCATGAACACGTCACTGAGGCGAGGGGTAATGATCCGTCCTAGTATAGGCCATAACTGTTGATTAGAGCTTCTAGACATAGAAAGTCCATCTATATTAACATATAAATTTAAAGAGTCAAAATCAGTAGTACACAACCAAAGCTCAACGTATCTTAGCAGATTGGTTTTCAATCCAAGATGGTAGTAAACCCCACTGCCGATGAACTTTGGTTGAACACTTGGACACGTCTTAAGAACACTTCTGATGCTTTTCGGTATTTCCGGTATAAGAAATCGTAGACCATACAAAACCCGACCACTATTATGTGAAAACCTTTGATTGATGTTGCTAGTGGACGGTGTACTAGTTGAAGTACTTTCATTACAAATGACTTCTCTCGTTATTTCTATAAATTACGTAAACATTGTTGAACTCAGTTACCTTTTAAGGTGCTGTCATTAGCAAACTCACTAAACGAAAGAAAGTGATATTTTTTCATGAGAGCAGCTTTCATTTTATTCCACCTTCTATTATAAGTGGATCTATGACAGCCAAGGGAACGTGACAAGTTCACAGTGGCCCTACGTCTACGAACATTCTCACTGACTTCAATAGAACTCATAGTATTGGCCTTACAAGGTAATCAATTACAATTAACATGAAAGTCTGAGAGGACGTCACTCACCGGCATAACGTAAGTTTTTTGTGATGGCTCCAAAGCATGTCGGAACACTTCAGCTAAACAACAAACGAAGTCACTATGTGTGCGTATCAACCGAATGCCTGGTTCCGTATCTAGTAGATTGTTTCTATGACAATACTTCTGTTTCTTTACTAAGCGGCGCCTTAATTCGACGAAGTCTATGGAAAATTATGTTCATGATGCGGTTTATTCAAAAACTGTACGTTACGTAGAATTGTCGACAAATTTCCCCCAAATACACGACGTAAGGAGGAAAAAGCGACATTTCCCCTAAATAACCGACGTAAAGGCGAAAAAGCGACATTTCCTTTTTATTTCCCCTTTCGTCCGCTTTATTTCCCCTTTTTTGCCCTTTATTTCCCCTTTTTGTGTTGCTTGGGGAGTAGTGCAGCATACATGTTAGAAGTTTCTACTAATATTTCTTCTTCTTCTTCTTCTTCATCTACCTCACCAGGAGCAGTTTGGCAAGTCATCAATCCATATTTATTGTCAGATAAGTTGAAAATCATTTTTCACTAGATGAAACATGGTTTTGGCTATGATCATTATACATTGTGAAAAAGGTATATTCAGCCTCCATGTTTACCGTGGTCCACGACTGAATCACAAGACACCTCAAATACATGTAATAAGCCTATTATCCCAATTCTCTTTGTGATTATCTCTTTCCTAATCCACATTGATTCTCTTTCATCGTAATTACCTTAACTATATTCCTTTTAATACATATTTTATTTACACAACGTTATTATTACCACCATTATTATTAGTATTATTATATTGATAAAAGCATGGAACTTTACTACAAGTCATTTCGACCTTCATGAAGTGACCTTCCTAATTCATAAATCACACTATCTTCAAGTATTTCCATGGTAACACATGAGAATGTTCATCATTGTTCACATAAAACATTGTCAATTTCACTCATGCCTGTCTTATTTTGGTCTTTGTAAAATATGACAATTATTATGGATTTTTAACCGTGGAGCCTGATGACGTAATCAACTGTTCGTTTAAATATTCTTTGTGTTTGCATATTCTGTGTGTACTTTTCAACCGCTAGTTTTGGGCAAAATAGTCAACCATCAATGCCTCTAATTTACCCCGTCAATCTTCCCAAATACATATTAGGAATGTAAAACACGGATTGCAAATCAACGTAACCGAATGGTGGTTTATGGAGATTGTAGTAATCTAATAGTTGAATTCATGAGTCGAACTAAGCTAGACCAGTATGTAGAACAAGGAGGCAATTGACGGTCGTCTTGTCCTAGTATGGGATTTATCATCATTTGCTCACCGGTGACTGGCTTCAAAATGAATTTCATAGAGTTCTACTGAGAAGCCGTGACCAGTGGAAGTCAACTATGTTTGCTGTGGTGCATCTACTTATTGGAGACAATGGTGGACGATCGCACAATATCGTGGATTTTTTGATCTCAGATAATAACACCTCTGGATGCCAGCCGAATCAATGGTTTACGGCTTAAAGATTTTCACGCGTGACCGAGTTTGTGGATGCGTATTACTGCAGGACTGTTATAACTTTATGAATGTCTGAAACGATAAAAAGCACATATTGGCTAATTGTTCTATCATAAATAAAAAATCTTTGGAAAAATGGAATATTGTTATACCCGTTAGTTGTGTAAAATAGATTTAATGTATTTATCGGATAGATTAGTTTATATAAGAATTCTTACAAATAGTCTACACATCGTAAATTCCAGTGCTAGCTACATTTCACTATGATTGGGGTTGACTCTGGTTCAGCTGGCAAGAAAAACAATTATTGATATGTATGATGTGTTTTCTCGTTCACAAATAATAAGGTAAAAGTTTATGATGAATGTATTTAGCATTATGATATTGATGATGGAAATAATGAAGGGAACGGTCGAGTGGATGAAAGTTTTTTAAGGACAGTGTCTGATGTGCTCTTATTAACTACGAGGTAGTGAATGAACTTGATGAAGATTTCTAATACTTTGCTTAGTCGTCATAATGAAATACAATCTCAGGGTCAATCAAACGCCTTGGTTTAACAGTGATTTCTACTCTCATGCTAATATGAAAGCTGTTTAAACAAGAAATTACAGAGCAAATCACAAAGGTGAGATGAAGTTTGTTAAAAGTTTATCACGTGGAAAATTTCATTCTCGTAGTTCATGTGCATTTCGTAATGCCAAATGTCTTAAATGTGGTAAGATAAAACACATTCAGTCAGTATGCAAAGCTATTGTTCATTTTGCTTCAAGTAGTTATAGATCTTGTAATTTAGATCCCAATAATTTGGCTGTTCCCAATGACCATTTATCGTTGTCAACCATTTCGAAAGGTAATGCGTATATTCAAAAGCGATTATATACATCGCTTGGTTCATGTGATGACTTTATTGTGGACACAATCAGTATAGAGTGTATTATTCATTCAAGAACTTGAAATCTTTAGATCCTAATGTTGTGTAAGGGCCCACTGAAGTTTCAATATTGGGGATTACTGGACACAGACTGCCCATACGAGGATGTTGTGAATTGCTAATAAGAGATGAACTACACCCAAAAATCTTGAGACATATTGCACAACATATCGCGGCTTCACTGACTGTGATATTCGATATGTCACTTGATCAAGGTGTGTTATCTATGAACTGGAAGGACGCAATCGTCACTCGCATACATAAGACAGGACCAAGACAACTTCCATCGAACTAAAGACCTGTAAGCCTTATCAGTGTTGTAGTTAAAATATTGGAAAGAATAGTCAAACGGACCATAATGGCATTTATGGAAAACTAATAACTTGCTAAACATAGAACAACATGGTTTTAGAAAGGGTCTGTCTTGTACAACGAGCCTCCTTATGGCAAAGGAATTTTGGATAATGGTGCTAGACAACGGAAACTCAGTGGATGTTATCTACATAAACTTCAGTAAAGCTTTCGACAAGGTGCTAACTAATAGACTGTTATTGAAGTTGGAAAACCTTGGTATTGTTGAACCTCTTTTAAAATGGTCGTAGACAGGAAGTAATCATAAACTAGAAGTGCCCCATTTAGAGACAAGTACTTAGTGGAGTACCTCAAAGTTCCATCCTAAGCCCTTTACTTTTTATACTGCGCAAATGAACTCCCAAGTATAGTACAGTTCCCAATGTTATTATACTCTGACGATGTAAAAATCGGGCGAGTAATAACTGGAGACAAAGACGCATGCGCTCTTCAGGCAGAGTTAAATGATATGAATAACAAGTCTAAAGAGTGGCTGATGCCTATCAATGAGGCAAAGTGTGTCTACATGCACTTGGGGGATACAAAGGTTAATACGTACAACATAGGGGATGTGTCATTACCAGTAGTCCGGTCTCATAAGGATCTAGTGTGACAGTGAGTAATGATCTTAAGACGACGGCCCATTGCCTGGAGGTCGCAGCCAAGGGGTTTCAAACCCTCTGGGCTTCAAAACGGACATTCACTTAGTTAGATACTACCATGCTCAATAGAGTATACACATCCTTAGTGAGATCTAAGCTTGAGAACTGCGTTCAGGCTGCAAGCCCCTGTCTAAAAGGTGACTCGGATATCCTAGAAATAGTACAGAGGGCGGCTAGCCGTGCAATTCCAGAATTTCGGGGTTTACCATACAAAGAGCAGCTTGAAAAGCTGAACCTCTTTACTCTGTCCTATCGAAGACTAAGGGGAGATCTAATTTTGATGTACAGAATACTGAGAACTGATTTTGGACCTAACCTATGCTCTCGTTTTCTTTCCACTAGATCGAAACATTTCAGAGGACATAGCAGGCGAGTAGAAAAGTCGAGAAAGAAAAAAATACCTGTGGCATACTGGTTTTCACACCAAGTTATCAATACTTGGAACCTGCTGCCCGAAACATTGGTGTCCACACATTCAATTGACTCTTTGAAGAGAAGACTGGACACTCACAGAAGCATATTACAAAAGTGATAACATAGGCCGTAGGCCTTCTGTCCTTTCTACACAAATCCGAATCTGAATATAAAATCTGAATTTGAATCTGAGATGATAATTCTTCATACATACCTTAAAGAATTCGAAAAGGCTTAAAGTGGAGTTGTCTTTTTTAGTTTCTAAAGAAATTTCTGATGCTTTACTTAAAGATTTGATAGCTACTTGTGTTCAGTGCAGTGAAGGTATGAAAATTCAGCCTATAAAACTTCAAGTACAGGGTGATCCAGTCCTTCTTAAAAAACGAATAATTCTTTATGGTCTTCGAGAAGCAGTACATAAGACACTAAACAATTTGTGTGAAAAAAAGCATAATTGAACCGATTCAGTCTTCAGCATGGGGTACTCCTATTGTTACGCCACTGAAGTCGGACGGCAAGACCCCTAGAATATGTGGTGACTATAGATTAACACTGAACTCCCGTCTGTTGAGGCAAACGTGCACGACAGTAGAAGCTGAAAATATTCTAAATCGACCTCATGGTTCTAAAGTGTTCTCGAAAGTTGACCTAAAAATGCTTAGCTTCAAATTCCTTTAGATCAATCTTCATCTATTTTGACGACAATTACCACTCATTTTGGTCTGTTCAAATACAATTTCCTTCCATTTGGTCTAAGTTGTTCTGCAGCCATATATTAGGAAGTTATGAATAAGGTAGTTAGTGATCTTGAAGGTGTTGAAGCTTATCAAGATGGTCTCATTGTTCATGGTTCTGATAAGGTAGTTCACGAACAGAGACTTATTGCTTTATTGCGTCGTTTAACTGAGAGGAATATTAGCTGTGTTTTGGGCAGTTAAAAGACTCCGCAAATACTTATTCAGAAAAAAATTCACTATTGCTACTGAACATGAAGCTTTAAAGTTTATTTATCATCCTGAAAAATCCATCGCACGTTCCTCAGCTGCTATGGTTCAACAATGGAGTATTGCTTTGAGTGCATACGACTATACGGTTCAGCACAGAAGTGTCAAACAAATTCAACATGTTGACTACATTTCTCGACAGTTATTACAAGATAAACCTATTAATACTTCGGACTGTTTGTTAGTGCAACCTTTACCAATGAGACGTTCAGATCTCATTAGAGAAACTCGCAGATATTTTGGATGTATACTCAGTGCTATACGGAAAGGCTAGACTGCTAATTTGAAACGTAGGCTTCCTATCTATTATTCAAAGCATGATGAGCTATCTACTACTCCTGATGGTATTCTGTGTTTAAATGATCGTGCTGTCATTCATCCTTCATTGCGTAAATCTGTTCTTGAAGATCTTCGTAGTGGTTATTTAGGTGTTGAGAAAATTAAGTCCTTGGCAAGGCTTACATGTTGGTGGCCAGAGATAAATGCAGATATATGTTGTACAGCAAACAATTGTGCAAAATGTCATCAGCTGAAAAATCATCATGCGAAGTGAACTCCATGACCAGTAACTTCTGAGGCCTGGCAGAGAATTCATGCAGACTATTGTGGTCCGTTTCTTGGCAAATACTACTTGTAGTCGTTGATTCTTTTTCAAAGTGCCCTGAAGATTTCTTCACAACTTCACCAAATTCTGATTTCACAATCCAAGCCTTAAGAAAAATGTTTCGTCGAGAAGGGGTTCCTATGGTGTTAGTGATTGATAATTGCTCTCATTTTGCTGCAGATGCAGTCACTACCTGGTTGAATGATATAGGATTCAAACATCTGTTTACTGCTCCCAGACATCCTTGTTCTAATGGTCAGGCAGAACATTTTGTCAGGACATTGAAAACTGCTATTGATTCCATTGCTGCCTCAACATTTAATGAGTTTTGAGTACCGCACGTTCGAATATCAATAGGAATTTCACTTCGTCGAGATATATCTTTCTGATGAGTACCAATTAATACGAATTCTCAATCTGGAGATTCATACCAAATACCTTATTGAAGAGATGACTTTGATTTTTTTATACAATTGCAAAAACTGATGGGATATATACCAATCCTTCAGAAGAAATGAATATTTTACAAACTGTTGAAGATAATCGACACTTGAAAACGAATGCAAACAATGTTCGCTAATATGTCTATGTCAACTGTCATAGGTACATTGCCGGGTAATTTAAGCGGTACAACGATATCGAATGGTTCATTAACAAGTAATTAAAGAAGAGAAACTTCAGTAAGTTATGATCACATTTTAACTGTCAGGTTTTATTATATTTAACAGAGAACCCTAAAGCTTCATTTAATGCCATATGAGCGTATATTTGAGCTAATTAAACTGTTCATATTGTTATTTTACTCTCATTACCTTCATAAGTTATCATTATATTCTTATTTTCTCTGAAATCATGAACCAACCAATGTTAGACCACCATACGAAGTCTGGAAGTATTTGACGGCCGTTTCGTTCTCGTATGAGACTCCTCAATTGTGCAAATGCACGATAACGCAAGCGTGAATAAAACCCAGGACATTGGGCATTGAGTGCCAGCATTTAAACTTCAGAGGACTCAACTGGCATACAACGACGAAACTCGTAGATCTCCTCAACACTGTACTGACAATAAGCGTGTGTTCACTAGTGACTACATTCGAGAGGGAATACTCAGAGTTATACTGGGAATCCGTAACAAGTGGAGTACGACTTCGTTGAGTGTGAGGCAGTTCTAACTGAAGACAAGAGAAGGTGGTCGCGCAATATCATAGATTGATTCAAGTTAGACATTAACAACGTTGAATGTCAGCACAGTGGTGCAGAGATTATAAGCTTGAGAGCGAGAAGTGTACTGAGTTCGACTCCTGTGTGCGACATCATCGTTGCGCATTCTTGGGTATTCTGAAACTTGGACAAAACGGCCATTCAGTGCTCTCACCAGTTTGGATGATGGTCTAGTATTGATTGATTCATGATTTCGGTATCACACAAAGATTTTAACAAGGATATACTCATAAATATTCCTCTTTCAGTTATTAACTTTAACTCTCTCATCCAATCAGAATGATTAATCTAAACCTGTTTCAACACCAAACAAAGGTGCCATATTAAGTCGCTTTTTCAGTTTTTCGCTTTTACGATTAAGTTTGACTGAAGTAAACCGAACTAAATCAATTCAATCCACAACGGAAATGGCGTCGCGTAAAATTAATTCAGTGAACACTTCATCAACACAAGATAGTGACGTACGTTTTTTTGTTCCTTCAAAACAACTGAATGTTCTACTAAATCATTTTCATAAGTAGCCTCGACATTTTAGTTAAACAATTTTCCCGAATGTTTTATTTTTCCAGACCAAGTCATAGAACAGTGTTGAATAATTTTTGGAGAAAGCGACAACTATGGCGATTCCACGTACCGTAAGGGGGTTAAAAGGGTTATGGCTTCTAATTTTTTTCTATTATCAACTAAAATTCAGCTTCGTTAAAATAGTTTGATTAATTGACTTTGGATAAACTACACTTGAGCACCGAAATTTCCAGTGGATAATGGAAATTACGTCGTCAAAATTAGTACTTCGTTCGTTAAAACGTTTTTGCAAAGCTTCAACCTAACCCTATGGATTCTTCAATATAAAACAGTCAATTGCCGATGATTTATTTCAAACGGCGTCTGGATAGAATTACATTTATAAAAATGACGCCCAAATGATAATGATCAAATCGACATTTTTACTGATGACGATTGAGTATGTCACAAGTCTAGCAATAAACTGCTAGAATTGTAACATTGTAAATACTGGCTAGTGAATCAAGAAAGATTTAAATTGGATCAAGTTATTTTCTGTGCTGTAAATTCAATTTTAACAACTTGTAGACTTACGTACTTACTTACGCCTGTTAGTCCTCGTGAAGGAACATAGGTCGCTCACCAGAATTCTCCACCCAATCCTGTCATGAGCAATTTTTCCGAGCTCTTCCCAGTTGTTATTCATCCTTTTCGTATCTGCTTCTATTTCCCGACATAATGTGTTCTTTGGCCTTCCTCTTTTTTACTTCCCTTCAGGATTTCATGTTAGGGCTTGTCTCATTTTGCAGTTTGATGATTTGCGTAGTGTATGTTCTATCCATTTCCATCTTCTTTTCCTAATTCCCTCTTCAGATGAAAGCTGATTTGTTCTCTCCTAGAGAAGGCTGTTACTGATGGTATCCAGTCAATTGATGTTGAATGTCTTGCGAAGACAGATATTTGTAAAAACTTGAACCTTCTTGGTGATTGTTGTAGTAGTTCTCCAAGTTTAGCTCCGTACAGTAGAACTGCCTTGGCATTTGTGTTTATGATTGTGACTTTGATATTGGTTGAGAGACAGTTGTTTTGAGTTCCATATGTTCTTCAATTGTAGGAATGCGGCCTTTGCTTTGCCAATCCTCGCATTTACGTCTGCATCTAATCCTCCCTGTTCATCGAAGATGCTTCCCAGGTACATGAAACATTCTACATCTTCACCATTAAGTGTGATTGGATTGGTGTACTCTGTGCTGTGTTTGAGGATCTTGATTTTCCCTTTGTGTATGTTGAGACCTACTGATGCAGAGAATGCTGCTCCACGAGTTGCGTTCATCTGCATTTGTTCGTGTGTATCAGATAGGAGGGCTAGGCCATCTGCGAAGTCTAAATCGTCTAATTGGTTCTGAGCTATCCATTTTATTCCGTGTTTTCTCTCGGATATCGAGGTCTTCATAATTCAGTCGATCACCAGAAGAAAGAGGAAGCGAGAGAGCAGACAGCCTTGTTTGACGCCGGTGCTCAGTTGAAATGCATCTGTCAGCTGTCCACCATGCACGACCTTGCACTGTAGTCCGTCGTATGAGTTCCGGATAATATTGACAGTCTTCTCAGGAACTCCGTAATGTCGAAGAAGTTTCCATAACGTCCTCCTATCCATACTGTCAAGTGACTTTTCATAATCAATGAAGTTGATGTACAGTGACGAGTACCTCTCAGCTGATTGTTTGACGATGATCTGTAGTGTCGCAATTTAGTCTGTGCACGACCTATCCTTACGGAATCCAGCTTGTTCATCTCGAAGTTGGGCATCTACTGTGTCGTTCATCTGATTCAGCAACACTCTATGGCAGACCTTCCCTGGTACTGTCAGTAGTGTGATGCCAAATCTTCCCGAATGGAACATGGGTTATCTTCACAGTTGCTTTTTTTGTCTGACTTCAGTGCTTCAGCTGGTATTTTGTCAGGTCCTGCTGCTTTTCTACTCATGATTTGTATGATGGCCATTCTGTTTTCTTCCGTCGTTGGTGTGTGCTGCTTCGGTGTCCGGGGGATTTAATGGAGCTGGTTATTCAAGAGTTCATCGAGGTATTTTACCCAGCTTTTCCGCTGTTGTTGAATTTCAGTGATTGGTATTCCTTCTTTGTCCTTGACCGGACTCTCTAGTTTAGTGTATTCCCAGTGCTAGTTTCTTCGTTGTATCATATATTTGCTTCATATTTTCATCTCTTGCACCTTTCTTCGCCGTCGTTGCTAGTTCTTCCACGTATTTCTGTTTGTCGGCTTTAATATCCTTCTTCCCTTGTTTGTTGGCTTCAATGTATTCAGCTTGTGCTTTGATTTTCTCTGCTCATGTTCGGCTGTTGTAAATTACTGTTTTCTTGTTCCTCCTTTATTTGATCTTGTTCAGTGTTTCTGTAAAGATGCATTCCTTATAATGATGCTTCTTGCGTCCTGGAACCTCATGACACGTAAAGGTTAGTACTTCTTTGATACGTTTCCAGTTGTCCTACATAGTAGTTTCTTCTTCCTTTAGTAGATCATGTAAGGCATGGAAGCGGTTGTTGAGAGCTATCTTGAATTCGACGAATTTGTTAGTATCTCAAAGAAAGGCTGTATCGAACCTTTGTAATGCCGTTCTCCCAGTTGTCCATTGTTTCATTAGCTTCTGTTTCATCTTGGCCACTGCCAGGTGATGATCTGAAGCTATATCAGCTCCTCTCTTGATTCTCACATCCTCCATTGTGCTTCGGAACAATTTATTGATGCAAATATGATTTATTTGGTTCTCTGTGGTGTGTTCCGGTGAGATCCATGTAGCTTTGTGTGTACGTTTGTGTGGAAATATTGTGCTGCCTATAATCAATTTGATGAATGCATATGAATTTGCAAATCCTTCCCCATTTTCGTTTCTCTCTCTCAGTCCTTTTCGTCCCGTAATATCTTCATATCCGTTGTTGTCTATTCCGACTTTAGCGTTTAGATCTCCCATCAGAATGGTGAGATCCTTTCATGGGCACTTCACTATGATTCATTGCAGCCTCTCATGGAATTGATCTTTGTTGTCGTCTTTGCTGTCATTGTTGGGTGCATAACATTGGATAATATTCATTGTGATGCCCTCCTTCTTTGTCTTGAATGATGATTTGATGATTCTGGATCCATGAGATTACCATCCTACAAGTGCATTTCGTGCTTCTTTGGGCAATATTAGAGCAACTCCCTGAGTGAGTGTAGCACTATCCTCTTCGTGACCGGAGTATAGCAGCATCTCTCTCGTATCTAGCTTTGCTGTCCAGCTTGAGTCCAATGGGTTTTGCTGATTTCAAGTACCGCCAGGTTGTATCTCCTCGTTTCCATTGCTATTTGACTAGTCTTTTCGGTCTCGCATATTGTACGGACATTTCATGTACCCATAAAAATTGTTGCTCTGTTTGTTAGAAGGGTCATCAACCTTGTGATTTCCGAAGGAACTGGACTGTCATAATGAGGCATCATAAATTTTCTAAATGGGAACTTTCTAACTCCCAGTGTAGAGTTTAAATGGTTTAAATTATTTTCTCTGGTATCTAACTTAGTGAATGTCCGTTTTGAAACCCAGAGGGTTTGAAACCCCTTGGCTGCGACCTCCAGGCAATGGGCCGTCGTCTTAAGATCATTACTCACTGTCACACTAGATCCTTATGAGACCGGACTACTGGTAATGACACATCCCCTATGTTGTACGTATTAACCTTTGTATCCCCCAAGTGCATGTAGACACACTTTGCCTCATTGATAGGCATCAGCCACTCTTTAGACTTGTTATTCATATCATTTAACTCTGCCTGAAGAGCGCATGCGTCTTTGTCTCCAGTTATTACTCGCCCGATTTTTACATCGTCAGAGTATAATAACATTGGGAACTGTACTATACTTGGGAGTTCATTTGCGCAGTATAAAAAGTAAAGGGCTTAGGATGGAACTTTGAGGTACTCCACTAAGTACTTGTCTCTAAATGGGGCACTTCTAGTTTATGATTACTTCCTGTCTACGACCATTTTAAAAGAGGTTCAACAATACCAAGGTTTTCCAACTTCAATAACAGTCTATTAGTTAGCACCTTGTCGAAAGCTTTACTGAAGTTTATGTAGATAACATCCACTGAGTTTCCGTTGTCTAGCACCATTATCCAAAATTCCTTTGCCATAAGGAGGCTCGTTGTACAAGACAGACCCTTTCTAAAACCATGTTGTTCTATGTTTAGCAAGTTATTAGTTTTCCATAAATGCCATTATGGTCCGTTTGACTATTCTTTCCAATATTTTAACTACAACACTGATAAGGCTTACAGGTCTTTAGTTCGATGGAAGTTGTCTTGGTCCTGTCTTATGTATGCGAGTGACGATTGCGTCCTTCCAGTTCATAGATAACACACCTTGATCAAGTGACATATCGAATATCACAGTCAGTGAAGCCGCGATATGTTGTGCAATATGTCTCAAGATTTTTGGGTGTAGTTCATCTCTTATTAGCAATTCACAACATCCTCGTATGGGCAGTCTGTGTCCAGTAATCCCCAATATTGAAACTTCAGTGGGCCCTTACACAACATTAGGATCTAAAGATTTCAAGTTCTTGAATGAATAATACACTCTATACTGATTGTGTCCACAATAAAGTCATCACATGAACCAAGCGATGTATATAATCGCTTTTGAATATACGCATTACCTTTCGAAATGGTTGACAACGATAAATGGTCATTGGGAACAGCCAAATTATTGGGATCTAAATTACAAGATCTATAACTACTTGAAGCAAAATGAACAATAGCTTTGCATACTGACTGAATGTGTTTTATCTTACCACATTTAAGACATTTGGCATTACGAAATGCACATGAACTACGAGAATGAAATTTTCCACGTGATAAACTTTTAACAAACTTCATCTCACCTTTGTGATTTGCTCTGTAATTTCTTGTTTAAACAGCTTTCATATTAGCATGAGAGTAGAAATCACTGTTAAACCAAGGCGTTTGATTGACCCTGAGATTGTATTTCATTATGACGACTAAGCAAAGTATTAGAAATCTTCATCAAGTTCATTCACTACCTCGTAGTTAATAAGAGCACATCAGACACTGTCCTTAAAAAACTTTCATCCACTCGACCGTTCCCTTCATTATTTCCATCATCAATATCATAATGCTAAATACATTCATCATAAACTTTTACCTTATTATTTGTGAACGAGAAAACACATCATACATATCAATAATTGTTTTTCTTGCCAGCTGAACCAGAGTCAACCCCAATCATAGTGAAATGTAGCTAGCACTGGAATTTACGATGTGTAGACTATTTGTAAGAATTCTTATATAAACTAATCTATCCGATAAATACATTAAATCTATTTTACACAACTAACGGGTATAACAATATTCCATTTTTCCAAAGATTTTTTATTTATGATAGAACAATTAGCCAATATGTGCTTTTTATCGTTTCAGACATTCATAAAGTTATAACAGTCCTGCAGTAATACGCATCCACAAACTCGGTCACGCGTGAAAATCTTTAAGCCGTAAACCATTGATTCGGCTGGCATCCAGAGGTGTTATTATCTGAGATCAAAAAATCCACGATATTGTGCGATCGTCCACCATTGTCTCCAGTAAGTAGATGCACCACAGCAAACATAGTTGACTTCCACTGGTCACGGCTTCTCAGTAGAACTCTATGAAATTCATTTTGAAGCCAGTCACCGGTGAGCAAATGATGATAAATCCCATACTAGGACAAGACGACCGTCAATTGCCTCCTTGTTCTACATACTGGTCTAGCTTAGTTCGACTCATGAATTCAACTATTAGATTACTACAATCTCCATAAACCACCATTCGGTTACGTTGATTTGCAATCCGTGTTTTACATTCCTAATATGTATTTGGGAAGATTGACGGGGTAAATTAGAGGCATTGATGGTTGACTATTTTGC
This sequence comes from Schistosoma margrebowiei, assembly GCA_944470205.2. Classification (NCBI taxonomy): domain Eukaryota; kingdom Metazoa; phylum Platyhelminthes; class Trematoda; order Strigeidida; family Schistosomatidae; genus Schistosoma; species Schistosoma margrebowiei. Next base: position 11,287,780 of record OX104027.1, read on the forward strand.
CCAAAACTAGCGGTTGAAAAGTACACACAGAATATGCAAACACAAAGAATATTTAAACGAACAGTTGATTACGTCATCAGGCTCCACGGTTAAAAATCCATAATAATTGTCATATTTTACAAAGACCAAAATAAGACAGGCATGAGTGAAATTGACAATGTTTTATGTGAACAATGATGAACATTCTCATGTGTTACCATGGAAATACTTGAAGATAGTGTGATTTATGAATTAGGAAGGTCACTTCATGAAGGTCGAAATGACTTGTAGTAAAGTTCCATGCTTTTATAAATATAATAATACTAATAATAATGGTGGTAATAATAACGTTGTGTAAATAAAATATGTATTAAAAGGAATATAGTTAAGGTAATTACGATGAAAGAGAATCAATGTGGATTAGGAAAGAGATAATCACAAAGAGAATTGGGATAATAGGCTTATTACATGTATTTGAGGTGTCTTGTGATTCAGTCGTGGACCACGGTAAACATGGAGGCTGAATATACCTTTTTCACAATGTATAATGATCATAGCCAAAACCATGTTTCATCTAGTGAAAAATGATTTTCAACTTATCTGACAATAAATATGGATTGATGACTTGCCAAACTGCTCCTGGTGAGGTAGATGAAGAAGAAGAAGAAGAAGAAATATTAGTAGAAACTTCTAACATGTATGCTGCACTACTCCACTTAATATTCTGAATGATTTTCCATAAGATCATTTTGAATCTGAAAATGAACACGACATCTTAATGGTATAGTTGAGTTAATCTGAACATTCGTATGTATTACATCATGTATTGAACTATAGTGTTTTGATACAGTGTTTGAAGCTACTGATATTTTTATAAGTAGTGAAATAAAATCAGTAATGACAATAACAACATCAATTTAAGCCATAACAGTAAATTAAAAAGTTAAGATTATAACAACAGACATATTTATACTTACTTAGATAACTATTATTACGGAGAATACAAGTCCATCAACATGGATTATTAAGCGACATATAGATTCCAGTCTTAAACGAGGTTAGTCGTGGAATTTATGGCTGAATTACAATGTTTTTTCGACCATGACACTAGGGGACAATTGTTCCAGTGATATATGAATTATCTGTACTTTCTATACTGCATATGATTCCGATTGGTGAGTGTGAGCTAGAGCAACATTTATGTTTCAAGCTACCAGCCCATTTCATTCAACCATCTTACATCTTGTTCATTCATAACTTAGCAATCAGATGATTGATTGTAGTACACATCTACTACTCATCCACTATTCATACACATCGTACATCATTGGTTTAACATAATATTAAAATTGAATAAGTTGTATTTTGATTGGTCAATAAATCACATAATCACTAACCGGGTTTTATGTTATAACATTTACCAATTTAAATGAAATTTTTTTTTATTATTGTTATTATTGTTACTGATAGAAATATATTAGTAACTAAGCAAAGTTTCACATTGTTTATTGATTTATTTATTTATTTAAACTATTTTCATATGCATTCTATAATTAAATCAATAATCAAATTTAAAAATAAAATCAATCAAACAAAAAAAGAATCTAATGAACAAATTATTCATTCAAAACATCAATTTAATTATTCAATAAATAATAATGAATTACAAAAAAATAATAAAAATAATATAAAAACAACACGAAAATGTAAGTTTAATTTATAGCATAGTAACAATGAATGATTTTTATTCTTATTCTTATTATTATATTATATTATAGCATTAATCAATAGATTACATAATAGGCAATCCTCAAATGAAAAATCTATAAATCAATATAATAATAATAATAATAATCAATTATGGAATGATCAAGATGATCATTTAAATGTATTAGATAATCATCAACAAATTAATGATCAACTTATGACATCATTAAAATTAATTAATAATCTTCCTAATTATGAGTAAGTTAATATGATCAATCAAAAAAAATAATCATTTCATTTTAAAAGAGATTTAGATCATGATCATAATGATGATTATCAAGAATATAAACAAACTATACAACAAATTAATTCTATCTTATCAAATTCAATAATCATTAATCCAAATTATACAGAAGAAGAATTAAATAAAGAACTTGAAAAATTGTAAGTATTTCATGAATTTTGATGAATATAGATTAATATTATTGAATGCTGATAGACTCAATGTTTTAGAGATTAAAAGTTTACGCGCCAGACCGATAGATCTTGGATTCGAATCTTATGAAGTGAGATTGTGGATGAGCACTGCTGAAAAGTCTCAGAATAGGATGAGTTGGTCATCCAATGCTTTCAGATTTTCCATGGTGGTTTAGCTTCAATTGACTTATATACTCTTAACTATTATAATTATATTTTGGTTTGATTATATTATTTATTGAAATAGATCATCTTTGTTAGTGTCTATTGAACATAATGAATAACTTCATTAATTACCTGACGTGAATAATGTTTCGTAATCAAATGATTTCTATATAATTTGAATATAAACAATATACACGAATCATGCATAAATTTCGAATACTTTTTGTGACCTCTTTATTTATTTATTTGAATAAATAAATATTGGTACAAAGGGGAACTGAATACATATGCGCCACACAAGTCACTTGATTTGTGTATGTGGGCTGTGATACTGCCCAGGTGCTCAGACCGAAGCAGGTGGTTTTCTAAGGAGCGCACACTCGCAACCTTTGACATAAAGGTTTGATCCACAAGCCAGTAGAGTAACATCAGGAGATGCAGTTTTATAGTAGCCGGTGACCAAAGATTGATTCATACGCCATTTGGAGCCCATGTGCACCATTGATTTAGTGTCAGGGTTTTCCGACTCCCACGTCCACCAACCCGGTTAGAGCTCCGGACATTCTTTTTAGGTCCTTTCAATTTCGTAAACAACATCGTTGTGAAGATGCAGTGAATAGGATTTCCTGGCAGTGGCTGTATACAAGTGACCGTTTGAGAGCATTTCGGTAGGGAGAGATGACTCTTCCTACTCTCGACCGTGGTACGGCAAAGAGTAGGAAATTCAATATATATATATATATATATATATATATATATATATATATTGTAACGGGTGATTGCAGGTTTTGATAAGCAGCGTTTATATCGATCGATTTGGTGTGACGTAAACACGTAATGAACGACCTAGAGTCCTGATTGGCCCTGCTTCCCTGTCTATCCCAGACAGTTGAGTTCAGAACGCAAGTCACAGCCTCCGAGATATGAATCATTATATTTCAAACACACTCTGTTTATATACTAACCAAGCAGACCACATCGTACCATAAAAATAGAAAACAGCATTTACACAATATTAAACAAGTGAAGCAAATATCGACCAATAGAAAATATACATTTAATGTCCAAGGACAACATTAGACTTAACATGATAATTATTGGTATATTTTTCTGTACACCCTGACACCTACCCCTCTTTTTTGAGGATCCATAGTTGATATCTGGATTTTAGAATTTTCTGCGTCCTTCCCATCCCCGCGAAATAATGTTGGGTCTTCATATACCCAAGTAACAGTTAGTCTGATTCTATTTAGAGCATATTTCGCGCATTGAGTAGAGGGTTCACTAAAACTGACTAGATGATGAGGATTAGCGACACCAGACATGAAGTCATTAAGGTTTCATTCTTGTGAAACGTATTCACCAGACCTCTTCAAGATTCCACCAGTGGATAATAGGTCACTAGAATAAACAGCTTCCTTGAAATTTGTATTAGGTTCCTGACCATTATTTGATGCATGAGTCACATTTTCTGGCACGAGTTCTTCTTGTGTGCTGTATACCTCACATGTTTCGGGCACAGTGGGATTTGAACCCACGACAGGGCATGCTTCTGAATCGCTGGACGGATCATGAGCGACTGCCTCGTTTGCATTACTGCTCGTTAGGGATTCATAGAGGATTTTGTTTTTATATTCATACGTCCTGCAGTCCTTTTTGAGTTCAGTATGCAAGTGAGAAATTAATTCATCAATTTCTTTCACATCTCCGAAACATGGGAGATTTAACAGTCGCGTGCGTAAATTGTCCAAAACATTGAACTGGCTCTTTCTGAAACGCTGCTGTTGGCGATCAAGTAGTAGCTGCAATTGATTAGGAAGGATGGTCATTTTCTGAAACAGCAGGATAATGAGGAATACAGTGACCAATTAACAATCAATGGCTTCCAAGATCACCGATAATAGATTCGGACGCTGATTGGTCAAATTAGAGGGTTCAACATTTTCTCTACCCCGTCGCCAATTGTTGTAACGGGTGCGACTGCAGGTTAGATGGAGCAGCGTATTTATCGATCGCCTCTGTACATCCTAACAATATATATATCATGAATGACGCAGATATATCTAGTTTCATTCTATCATAAATAAGTAAACTTTCGTTGTTCTGTCTAATTTAAAACTTTTGGATCAAATATTGAACCTAATACGGTTTTTAAATTTTGTTTTCCGAAGCTTCCTATTCAGTCAAGTTAATATGTTAACCCACAACGCATGACTAGCTAAAGTATAAACGGGCAAAACAGAATTGTAAAGATGGCTTTATTATCAAACACTCAATACATTATTTAACTTTGTAGGTGGACAAAACAACCGCTTCACTTGAATCATGATCCCAAACATTCAAATATGATTTCGTCATTTTAATTGTTTCATATTGTTTTGTTTTTTTCTAAGATAGACTCAAAACAGTTTAAATAAGAACAGGTCATCTCAATCAATCATATTAAATGTTAGATTAACAGAAAATTTTAACAGTAAGTGAGAATAGTCTTTTCATTCAAATGTTCATTCATAAATCTTCATTGAAATTGAATACATTTTTCTTTTTAAATATTCTGATATAAAAGTTTACATAAAATGTATTCACTTCAAAGATCTCAATATTTGACATGTAAGACATCAGCTAATAATTATGAAAGTTTATGTTATAACCTTACTTCTATCTGAAGTTTGTGCTGATGATTTCGTTCAGAAGAACGATGAAAGCTTCACGACCAAACCATCCAGCTCAGAGAATAAAACTCCGCTAAAATCAATATTCATATAATGAAAAAAATAATTGTTACTAACACCTAATGAAGTTTTTCATGATAAACAGAACAATTCGTTTTATCACATGTAAAGAAATTCCAATGATGTTTACTTCTATTCGAGATTTGCGGCACATGTGATGTTGTTCAAAATGGCAATCACTATATTTATTGATCAAACTGTTCAGTTGAAACAAATAAAAACTGCACAAAAAAATAACAACTAATCGATATATTGATCAGTGAATTGATATAGAAAATTTGTAGCTCAATTGGATAGTTTAAATGAAAATTCCTTTTTTTTTTGAACACATAAATACTGGCACAAGGGGGCACTAGTTACGTATGCGCTACACAAACCTCATTTGATATGTGTGAGGGCTGTGATACTGCCCGGGTACCCAAACAGAACCAGATGGTTTCCTTAGGGAGCCACACCCGCAGCCTTCGTCCTAAAGATCTAATCCACAAGGTAGTGGAGCATCGTAAGTAGATGCATTCTCATGGTAGCCGGTGACTAACAATTGGTTCATACGCTATTTGTTCCCTCAGGATACTGGAGCTCATGTGCACCATTGGTTTGGTACCAGGGTTTCCCAACTCCCTTAGGTGGATCCTGCATATCCACCAATCCGGTAAAAGCACCGAACATTCACTTTTCGTCCTCTCAATTTCGTAAACAACGCCCGTGGTGCGAGAAGCCAGTGAATAGGACTTCCGTGGCAGAGGCTATATACGCGTAGCCGTGTGGGAGAATTTCGTGAAGGTTAGCGAACTCTCCCCACTCTCGGCCGTACCAGGGCATTTGGGGGCAATCAAAATCCTACAATTAAACTATCTAATAATCAATCTATTTCAATAATATTAAAATGTGGATCTGTAATTATCATATTCAAATAACTGATTTGTTACTAAATTATTACATTGACCATATTTCGTCTGTAATATTCATCTAGAATGAGTCTTATCTAGATATCATCAACTTATGTAAAGTAGAAAATGGTAAAAAAATTTCAAAATGAAATGAATTTTTATCAGTGAGGTCTACGTTGTTATTAACACTGTTCTAATAATAGACCTAATCCTGAAATTGAATTGACGTGATGTGACTACCTAATCTATAAGATTTTACGTGTAAGTTACATCATTGTCTACACTAACTCATTCTATCATAAGAATCACCAATATATAACGGAGAACATATTCAAACCGGAGATAGAACCATATATATATAGTATTGGTATGTTTTCTAATAATTGTCGTAATTCATATCTCAGGAGAATTCAAAGAGTTCTATACGCGACCATTCAGTATATACCAAACCATTAAATATGCTAACTAGTAGTTTAACGAATAGATATGTCATCAATATATATCATTTAGTAGACTGTTTTCCAGTAACCAAATGTCAAAGGCATCGATAAGCTGTTACGATTCATAAAATCATTTCTCTCAATATATGAGGGTGCACGATCCTATAAAATCTCGTCAGATGAGGTGGTGAGTACTTGTATTATGTTTATGTTATCACCGTCTACTTAGACTTGTTGCACAGCCCAGTATAAGATTGGGTTTTAAAAAAGCTGAGAACCAGGAAATTAATATATAGAATGAATCTATGAAGTTAACAATCACTAGTCTGATGGATCTCGTTAGAGATGGGAATCCTGTTAAGGATATGTTCAATGGTCGTAATTCATGGTTGGAGACTTAAAATTGGTCATAGTAAAGTAGCTGCATTCGTTCCCAGTCTTCCTCTTGATAATGAGTTATTATGGCATCATCAAATTTCCACTCTTCACTTTAATTTATTCCTTTTGAAGTGTCTCATTGCTGTTAAAATTAATTTAATACCCTTACTTCTAATCTTCTCTCGCCATGCTGATGTAAGGCATGACACAATCGAGTCAAATCCTATGTCTTAAGGGGCCAAACCCAAAATTTACAAATCTCATGGTGAGTACATGATATTTAGACTACTGAAACGGAATCAAATGATCAACATTAAAATTTTCAATTAATATGGAGTAAAATATAACCATTACTAAATGTCATCAGTGATAACTGATGAGTTGAGTTTCGGATGTGTACAGTTAATGATTTCCAAACTAGAGTGAAAGAGTTTTTGAAAAAACAACACAACCCATTAATGTATATTGTGATAGAGTTATGAAATATGACGGCCAATCGATTGTAAATATCTCAAACTCAGTCACGACCCAAATAGGTCAATGGTAATGTCTCAGACTATGAGGCTGTATGAATTGGGTTCAGTTCTGATTGATAACATCAGTACCCTAATAATTCATATGAGGCACGAATTTATATTGATAGAGTCCCATGTTGGGGAGAAATATCTATTCCATTGTTATTTAGTTAATCTTTGTTTGTGCTGTGAACCAGTTTTGAAAACACATGCATATTTATCAATAGAATATAAGACTGGATTTTATCAATAATGCTATTGTAGATTGAACTACACTTGTCGTGGTGATATTTTAACTTGAAACTAAAACTTAGATAAACATTATTTATTGACAGTAAGGGGTCACGCAGATCGTTGAATTTCATTAAAATCATGGATCGATCCGAGTTAGACAACCGTTGAAAGCCTGAAAGCATCTGTAGGGCATTTCTTCCTAGTATGGGACCACTCAGCAGTGTGCATCCACGATCCCACATATAAAAATTAAACCTAGGACACTCGGTCTCTCGCGGGAACACTTAACGTTTAAACCAACAGGTCAGGATTTGACGGCGTTAGTTTTCGACTCCAATCCAACCACAATATTGAACAGCTATCTTCAAATGTTTTCGGTGAGTACTTACATCACGTCCGACATGGATTAGCTCCATAAACCACGCCTTCTCACTATAGATTTAGAAATTTTCTCTAGCGCTTGATTCTAACGTGCGGGGTTATAGATGCACACTGCTGAAGAGCCCCATAATAGGACGAAAAGGCCATAAAGTGCTTCCAGGTTTTCAATGGTGATCTAACCCGGACCAGTTCATGATTTAAATGAAATTTAATATTTATCGTCAATAGCCTTAATAATGATCATAAATAACTGAATTCATCAGTTTTGATTAATTTAATAATATGGTGATTTAATTTCCATGTTCATTAAATGTAACGTAGTGTTCAATTATATGTTTGTTTATACATCTTCAATTCACAATTTTCATATTAGCGCTAGCAATACTCCCTGACTGTTATAAAAAGTCCTTAAGCAGACAAATCAACGTTTGAAAGTGAATTCAAAGTGATTAAATTACAATTACTACTAATTAACAGTATTAAGTTGTAATTGAAAATAAAAGAGAGACAGAGAGATGGTTAAAAAACAAATAATACTTACTAAACCAATGTCATATTCGAAGAAATTGCCTTATTCGTAATGTTACGCAACATTTTTAAAATATTCAAACCAATGTTTACTCGGTTATAACAAAAGCTCTCACCAAATTGATGGCTAGTTAGTATAGAATGATAATATGAAAGTGTTATAGCTTATGAACCTGTGTGCCTTGTATATTGAATAACTCAACGATACCGCTAATCAGAGAGCAGTGCATTATCGATCGAACAAGTGACGCATAAAACACGTGCGAACAGCCTAGAATCCTGATTGGTCTCGCTTCCTGTCTAGCCCAGCCAGTTAAGTCCCGAACACTGATCTCAGCCTCTGCAATATGAATCATTTATCTCAAACATACGAGGTTGATATACCAATCAAACAGGCCACATTGTACCATAAAATAAGAAACAACATCTGTACAAGAATTAGCCAGATGTGGCTGTGAATGAGGGAGATAGTGATTAATAGACAGGCCATAACTCAGTAATGGTAAATCATATAGTAATAGTCTATGGGTCAAATGAAAGCTTATAATAAGAGCGATATGAGTATGAACAGTTTAGTTACATAACAATTATACGATAAAAATATACGTATAGTATTGGTCCATAAATGGATCCCAAAAGTTACCATTCATCGGGATATAACAGAAAGATAAGAATATATATTACTGATAATTGTTAATTTAGTAATATGTTATTCATTGTTTATTCAGATTTATTTGCATTTAGAAAGCAAATTGTTGCGTGCGGAGAAGATTAGATTATGGGTAACTTCCGAGAACTATTTACGGACTGTTACTATACACATATTTTATTGTATAACTGTTAAGCAACTAGGTTATATATAAATATATATTCCTTTTATCACAAGCCTTCAATCGACCTGCAATTTAGTATTCTTAAGTTATTCCCAGTTTATTAGTTACAGTTTCTCACACTCACAGATACTTTTGACTTAATCTTGTATATTTGCTATTTTCTATTTTTATGATATAATGTAGTCTGGTTTATTTATATATAAATCAAGTATATCTGAAATATATGATTGATACAGTGGAAGCTAAGATTGTGTTCTGAACTCAACGGATAGGGCTAGGCCAGACTACTAATTTTTACCCACTTTTACTTACGCCTGTTATCACTCATGTGGCATATGCTGCCAACAATAAATTTTGAACGAATCTTCTGCTCTTTGTTTTTAAATATTTTTCATGCACTGGTTGCTATTTATGGGATAGAAAGTCTAGGTCATATGCGAAGTCAAAATAAATTAGTCGGATCCAAGATGCTCACAGTATTCCGTGCTTCCTTCTAAGTCGTGGAGGTTTTCAGAATACAATTAACCACCAGAAAGAAGATGAAGGGAGGTAGAAATCAGTCTAATCACTGACACTACTCCTCACTTGAAAGGCTTTTGCCAGTTGATCACTATTCATGACTTAGTCACTTATAAGAGTTCCGTTTGATGCTAATAACCTCAGTTACTCCGTAGTAACGCAGAAGATACGAGAACGTCCTTCTACATACACTGTTGAATTGTCTCTTATAATCAATGATGTATAGTGATGAATTCTATTCAAATGACAACTCAACAATGATCCGTGGTGTCATAATTTGATCAGTGCCTGATCAGTTCTCAAGAAACAAAGCTTGTTAGCTTTGAAGTTTGGCGCCTACATTACACCTTATTCGGTTCAGCAACACTTTGTTGGAAGCTTTGTCTGAATATATATATATATATATATATATATATATATATATATATATATATATATATATATTAATTTCACCATTTAACCATCTGCTAATTTGAAATATGTAAGAAACATACATATCGACTGATTCCATAGTAAATCCATATGAAACTCAAACGGTTAAAGTTATAGTAAGCATTTCATAGAATCTTTTTGATCCACTGTATACGAAAGGTATCGAATTTATTTTTTATTTTGCAGATAGACTCGTGTCACATTTTTGTACATTTTCATTTATAATTTAACAAAATGATTTAATATCAATTTAAACATGAATTACATTTTAGTTGATGTTGTTTACTTGTATCTACCGATTGATATTTAGGATTACAATTGATTAGTCTCTTGTTGGCATGTGTGCATCCTAATGAACACTGTCTCGAAATTACCTGGAGTTACAAGCTTTATAAGCATAGATCAATAGTGGCTAGTAGTGAAATCCAGTTTTACGCGTGTTTCATCCTATTTGGGACTGAGATGCAGGTACATCCAGTTGACGAGTTCCAAATAAGACGAAACGCGCATCCTGGATCCCACTGCTAGCCAATATCCACCTTCGCTTATGAATAACATCTGTTTCTCTCTAAAACAAAATAAACATTCTTTGTTCAATAATTTCTTTAAATTGACAGATAATAAACACTTAGAAGAAGATGATACGGAAATATTTATGGAATGGATCAATTAAAATTCAATTTTTAAAAAAAAAATTATTATTATTATTTCAATTTCCTACACAATTAACGGATGTTTGATACATTTTCTGTAAGCCGCATACTACTTAGATAATTTAAGTAGGCGGATGTAACTAACAGATATTTTAGAGTTATTGTTATTGTTGCAAATATCATCTAACAATAGGTTTTAACTATTTTTATAGAAAAACACAAATAAACAAATATAAAAAACAATTTGATATTCAATATGTATAACTTCAAATTTCAATTCAATAAAGTAGAAAGTTGTTTAAACTACTCAATTTTATATAATTTTAACATTTACTTTCATTAAGAACTTTCATCTAAATTTGAACAAATAGTTTCATAATATTTTGGGTGACGAGTTTATGTGAGATGTTAAAGAGGAAGAATATATATCTCCTTGAAAATATTTGAACCAGATTGTCAGGTGAAATGTTGAATTTACTTCAAATTCTTTTGCTAAGATTTTATAAATACATTCTTCCTCTTTAAGTTACTTTCATTGTTTAATATCCCTTTGATGCGTTGAAGAAGAGAGTTTAACTTCTTATTTTACACTAAAATACATCATTTATGATTCAATTCTTCAATGTTTTATGAAAAAAGATCATTATGTTATCCTATTATTTTTGATTGAGTATTTTTGTAATTTTCATTATTAATCATATATGATCCAGAATTCAGTTATTTTTGAAAAAGTTTGTTCTTTTTCTTATATTAAAATTCATGTTTTCACTACATGATTTAATTTTGGGTTCAGAAACTTATATATATAATCTATGGACGACCTTTGAACGAATCTTTAGTGACCTTGAGAAAGATTAGCCAATCAGCGAACAGTCAGTATAGAGTAAAAAGATGTTATACAAAACCATGGAAATAAAGTGGATACACTTCTTTTACATGGTTCAAAAACTTGTCAAGATTAGAAAGAGATTCAGAGGTTCTAAAATCGTAATGCATGCAGTAGAAGAAATCATCCATACGGCTAGAGAATAGTCGGCCTCTGAAGCCATGATAAAGTCTCAAAAACTCTTTCAGCCTCGACCACATAGCTTCAATATTGTTTATGTGCACACCGGTTGTTGAGTGCACAAAATGCCAATTGTGGATAAGGACACGATGCGCATAGCCAAGCCTATTTAGGAGTATGTACGCTCTAAAAACATCTGCATATATTGTAGTACCTGGCTGCAACCACTTTTACTGGTGCTTCTATTATCCAGTCCGTGATAATTGTAGTAATTTGCCTTAGTTAGGAATTATATATAAGGTTTTCATCATGAACTGACATCACCTATAATGCCAGAAATCTATTTAGCCAAATGGATGAAGGCTTTCGCGTTAAAATCCGAGATCTATTATCTTATACCTGATTGATTCGTCTACAAATAATAGTCTCGCCGTTTTATTTGTTATAGTCGCTCAATTATCACGTTTTGTACAAAATTCCTTGTGAACCGATCGTACGTTAGCATTAGGCACTGAAGTTGGCGGCGTAACCTTGAAATCTCTAAAACACTTCTGATCGGCTCGTTCATAAATCAGATTCTTGCCGATTACGTGATTGTACAATCTGAAACATCTAACTATATATAGCTGTTGATTTATTGCATTATTTTCTATTTTTAAGTAACATTTCATAAGTAATTGTACACAGTTTTATAAAACAGGATGTATATTTCTTTTAATAGACATGAAAAAAGCTCTTTGTTAAATGTATGTTCTAATAAACGGAATACACCCATTTAGACATTAATTAAGAAAGTTTAATTCAGCGAAGAGTTCCCTTTTTTGGCTAATTCATTTTCAAAGCTGTACAATCGCAAATGTATATATACTTATTTTTACAGGATGATAATCATAATGATAATAAACTTCTGTTAGGCATGTTCACAGTGAGGTTAAATAAACAAAGGTATTAAAAAAAATTCTTAAAACATGGAAAGTTTTATAATCGTCTGATTGTTATTGGCTTAAGTATTCATCAATAGACAGATAGGGAAATTATCATTGGGAAAGGATGGCTCAGCGTGATAAAATAAAATGTTGAAACAGAGATGAAATGTTATCGAAATGATCAGGGAAATAAAAACAAACTAGTTGGGGGTAGAAGATTTAAAAGGGAATATGGAAGGTGAGGCAGATGGCTGTAAAGGAACAAGAGTATGAAAAAGAGAGAAGAAGAATTCTAATACATAAGGACCATGGTAGAAGAAGAGGTTGTACCAGTTTATTTTACACATAATTCTGGTTCTTCCAGATGTATGGCTATTGCTTCCGCAATGCAGAGAAGATGAAGTCTAATTGTCTTAGAAAGACTTCTACTTACCTTGTAGATGACTTTGAACGCAGAGTCTGTCTTGATTGAGTGACCGGTGTTCACAGGGTGTCCGATTATAGAACTTCCTATTGATCCGTTGCCTCCTCTTTTTAGCCACGCCGGATAATGTTCTTGAATTCTTTTGTATAAAGTACGCATCGAACGACCTATATACCTAGCTCTAGAAAAGCAGGTAAATTGGTAAATGCACATTGAATTGGTCAAATGCGATAATTTATCTTTTTGATTATTGATGAACATTGATCGGCTGGATAATAATATTCGCAATGTTGCTGAGAAGAATGTTTTTTTTAAAGAATCAGAAATTCTCCTCTTTAAGATGTATGTGGCCCTGTCGCCTTTGAAGTTGATGTTCATGGATGTTCTCACTTCTATTTTTGACTGTGTGTGAGTACATACACAAATTAATAAATCGAGCATGAATAAATATAACATATTTCTGTATCCATATACTATCTCAAGGTCAAAAGGATAGATAAGCGATTACAAACAAAATATATTCATGGAGAAACTGTTTATGCAATTCATCAATATTTCAGCTGATATATCCTCGTTCGATTTTAGAAGAAAATATTGTAGGGCCAGTGAAATGATACTGAGCCCTAGACAAATCATACGGCAATTGGGTCACTGAATATCGAACAGATCATTGATCCCCATCAAAGTCAAGGACAACTAACACGCATCAGTTTATGGTATGCTTTGGACTAGGCAATACGGTTGTGGTCTCACCTATCTCTGCACTCATTATTACTAATATATTTCCATAATAACGTCCTTTGTGTTATACGTTCTTCAAAGCATCCATAGTACTTTGATACGATGAAGGGGTAATCTAAGCTAGGTGCTAACCGCGAGGTGTGATTTCCATGTTAGCTAATGGTCATACCATTACCGTCTAAGTCGAGTAGGCCCCCAATCATTCGACATAGATCATCTACGTTGGTAATCTACAACATATATATATATATATATATATATATATATATATATACTTATATTGTTTGTGTACAATTTATCTAATTTTTCTATTGAAGTTTCCTAGTCATTTCTCAGTTTACTTATTAGTATTTCAGATGAGATAAGCTTACAAGAAGCGTGTAAATCCTTATATCAGAATCGAATGATAGTGAAAAGAAAGAGAAATCATTTCAGAGATATGATAATCTTTCCTAACAAAAATACCTACATAATATTCAGTGATTCATAAGAATAACTGAACATAGTAAATTCATATACAATGAAAGAAATGATAATATAAACAATTAATAGGCTTAATGATAATAATAATATATACAAATGAGTAGATCATGGTTCATTAATGATCATTTATTAAGACATTTCATTTGACTAAATATTTTCAAGAGAAATCAATGAAAACGTGTATTTTACACACTTTATTAATATAAAAATAGTTTACTGATATGTAGTGTTTCTAAGTATTTGAATTACAGTATGAAATAAGAATCCCAGAAATAACATAATCGGATCAAAAAGTACTAGATAAACACAAACGAATGTACCGTATTTAGAATTTCAAATCAATCATTCAACAAGTACAAAGGTATCATTAGTTCATTCAAAACACCACATGATCTTAGTATATGTAAAATTTAGCCCAAATTGAGAATACACACATTTTATCAGGTATTGAATAAATAATAAAGATCAAAGAGTACTATAGAAACAATAAAGCACGAGTTTAAACTCAATAAAAGTCAATCATTTAGATTAGTTACTTTTAAGTAATATAAAACTTTATGAATATTAAATTGTAATTTAATAAGATATCTCTTATTGATGAATGATGATGATGATGATGATGATGATGATGATGATGATGATGATGATGATGATGATGATGATGATGATGATGATGATGATGATGATGATGATGATGATGATGATGATGATGATGATGATGATGATGATGATGATGATGATGATGATGATGATGATGATGATGATGATGATGATGATGATGATGATGATGATGATGATGATGATGATGATGATGATGATGATGA
Organism: Schistosoma margrebowiei; assembly: GCA_944470205.2. Classification (NCBI taxonomy): domain Eukaryota; kingdom Metazoa; phylum Platyhelminthes; class Trematoda; order Strigeidida; family Schistosomatidae; genus Schistosoma; species Schistosoma margrebowiei. The sequence continues at coordinate 11,303,047 of OX104027.1, forward strand.
TGATGATGATGATGATGATGATGATGATGATGATGATGATGATGATGATGATGATGATGATGATGATGATGATGATGATGATGATGATGATGATGATGATGATGATGATGATGATGATGATGATGATGATGATGATGATGATGATGATGATGATGATGATGATGATGATGATGATGATGATGATGATGATGATGATGATGATGATGATGATGATGATGATGATGGTGATGATGATGATGATGATGATGATGATGATGATGATGATGATGATGATGATGATGATGATGATGATGATGATGATGATGATGATGATGATGATGATGATGATGATGATGATGATGATGATGATGATGATGATGATGATGATGATGATGATGATGATGATGATGATGATGATGATGATGATGATGATGATGATGATGATGATGATGATGATGATGATGATGATGATGATGATGATGATGATGATGATGATGATGATGATGATGATGATGATGATGATGATGATGATGATGATGATGATGATGATGATGATGATGATGATGATGATGATGATGATGATGATGATGCTACGTTCAATTTTATACTGGACTTAAAGCATAGCTGCTATCATTTAATGTGTGATTTCATAATAGAACATCTACTCTTGTAAAATAATTTATCATATAACTGATAATTTCAAAGTCATTTCATTAATATACTTTAGAATTAGATGTGTAATATATCATTTTAATGATAGAAAATGGTAAAGATACTATGTATAAATTAGGTATCTAGTTGTTATACACACAATACAAAGTTACCTATCGATCGGTCAATGTTTTAACAATAAGTAATAGAAGTACATATATATATCATAATCCAATACATAACAGAAACTAATTTTTAATATTTTATGATTATTTTATTTATTTGCACTTTTCTTTAGTACTTTTAATATGATTATTGATGTTTATTATCATTATAGAACAATTTAATGGAATCTATGGAAGTTACATCTATATGTTATTAGAATATCTATAAATTAGTTTCAATACAAGAATACTTATTACCTTTAGTTGGCCATATCTGGTTAAGAGTATGTTATTTGATCTTCCTCTCCTTCTTTCGCCTCGAAGATTCCATGTGAGTGATTACCTTGTGACGCAGTCGGATGCTTTCGTCAGTGTGTGACCTACCCACGTCTAGTGTTCCTTCCCAATTTCTTCCTCCGTTGGGACCTGATTTGTTCTCCCCCATAATTGGTTGTTTGGTGATAGTGTCTGGCCGACGGATCCAATGTATTTCGTGTAGACAACTGTTAATAAACATTTGTATCTTCTGGTTGACGGCTTTCGTAGTTCTTCAAGTTTACGCCCCATACAATAGAACTGTCTTGACATTTACATCAAAAATTCTGACCTTGGTGTTGATTGACATTTGTTTTTAGTTCCAGATGTTCTTCAGCTGTAGATTTGCTGTTCTTCCTTTGCCAATCTGCGCTTTCACATCTGCATCAAATCCACCATGTTCATCAATGATGCTGTTCAGATACATCTTCCAAACCCTTATTTGGATAATAAGTAGTAAAAACGTAGGAAAAAGCTTCACTTTTCTTGCACGTATTCGATTTGATATTTTTTAAAATATGCATGAAGAGTTTTTTTAGTCAGATGAACAAATTTATTGGAATCACATGGAAAAAAAACTCCGTTTCATTGACAGCAGAAAGTCTCCATGACAACAATAAATAATAATAGATTTTATATTCGTGTTGTTTTCAATTCTGTTTTTTTTCTTTGTATTTTTACTCATGATTATTCTCATATTCATAAATTTAATTTATGCCCAGTCTTTTTTAAAATTTCTTTCATTTATTTGCAAATAGTATAAATAGGACAAAATGTGCAACCCAGATTCCACTTCTTATCACTATTCATCTTTGTTTAGAATACTTGTGAATTAAGGTAATATCGAAGTAATCCGCATAGGATGCACATATGCCAATAAGAGATTGATCAATAGAAAGATTTGGATATACAATACAAAATGAATGTATAATTAGAAGTTTTCTATTTGCTAAGTTGTTCTGTTTTCTGGCTATTGAGTGAACGAGTGTGGGAAACTGTATCCCGTATCCATAATCATTTAGTATTACTCTTGGAAGTTATCTCACTTTATTTTTTTGTCGTTGACATTAGAAAGACAGTCTGTGCAAGTTGATCAATACTTAGAATAGGTCAATACAACTGCTCTGCTTTCCTACGGTACGATCTTACGGGCTCCAAATAACGAAACAAGAAAATCCGTTTGTTTTCATAGATAAACCACTTATATTGTGTACTTATTTAAGAGCTGAAGTGTAACAGTTCATTTACGATTACTTTTGAAACATACCTAATTTTTAACTTAATTCAAGATTGAGGCTGAAAGTATATTTACTAAGATACAATTTCATTATTCATGATAATTATCATAAAATAAGTAGTCTTTAAGCGAAATGAAAAGGTATCTAAAATGACAAACCACACTATCATCATGTGAATAAACCTTTTAAAATACTCGTTATCAAATAGTTCGGGTGAGATATTTGCTGTGGATGTGAGTTCTTTTTCTATGTGTTGGGTCGTGGAGGAATTATACGACGTAATAAAAACGGTTTATGGATCACATCTAAGAGTTACTGGAGGTTTTTTATTGGAGGTGTTCATGGTTCTGTCGTTTAAAATAATATTAAACTAAATCCATCGTTTACTGATTTCTGGAGTTAGGAACTGTTTCGTATTTGACTTTATGTAAGCACATAATGGGTGCACCCGTTACCAGTCGTTGGAGTAATTGGAACTTTCAGGAGCCCTTAACTTTCATTATCTAATGAGGTAATTCAGAAACATTTAGTGAAAATATCATGCGCTTTCTTTATTGAATACGGTTTTATAACGATAAATCGCAATTGTATTAACAATTAACTGATAAGTTTGCATGATAAATAATATACATAACTAAACATTGAGCTCAGTTCATCGGTTTTCTGTGAAGTGTCAGCATTTTCCAGTGTGTGGTTATCATGACGTATCCACTTTTGATCTTTGCCTCTGACCACATACATTACATTCATTCGCCTTTCTATTCAGAGCCATTAGTCTCAATTCGGACTAACGCATTTTTAGTCTCAAGGTTAAACTAGCTAATCTATCGCGTCAAGGCCTTAAGCTATATCGAGACAATTTGTCTTCTGTACATTATTGAGTATACAGATCAATAACGTAACAGATGTGGCGGCGGTAATTTTTCTTCATTTTGATTGTTCTAAAAGAAAATGTCTATACTTTTGAACGACCTTAAAACTATTTCACAAAGTCAACAAGCACAGAATGGTGCAAATCGAATTAAGCTTTTGGAAGCACTGATGCCGAAGCTTTCATTTCATTCAACTTCAACCTCTCAGTCAGACAAGTATGAAAGCATAGCAGGTTCCATTTATGAATTTAACTTTGATTCTGAATCTGGCACCATATTCGATTTCTGGTTTTTTCGTTTTAGAGACTTATATCTTATAAACTATTTGGTTCTGACTTTGTGGTCTAAATATCAAACGTTACCGTGCGATCGAGGATGATCCAGGGTTCACATTGGCCTGTTCGTAAATGTGTACTATTAAGAACTGTCATGCTAGAACCAAACTACAACCGGATTCTTCCAGGTTTTCACGGGTTACTTGAGTTCGGTGAGTTTCTTGATGGGAACCGTTCTAATTGAAGAATTACTATTTTTAGTTTAAACGGTGTTCACTTTTTTATAACACCAAATTTATGACGTCGGTGATGGCTTTGGGATATTTAAAACATTCTTATTTTGAAGTCACCATGAATAAATAACAGTTTGCTATATCTACGTTCCAAGTATCAATGCTTAACTTCCGTTGACCTAGATTTCTCCGGAGATATTTAACAATATCTGTTTACGTATTTATTTAGAATGACTTTTTATGCTATTTCAGTCTGAATTCGATTGTTTAGAAAAACGTATCTGAAGAATGTTGGTTGTAAAGCTCATACCTGATGTTATAAAAAGTTCACTCACAAACTAATAATTAAATAACAGTCAATTTTCCTTTTCTCTAGTTGTTAGGGCTGATCGAATCCTATTGGTCGAATCGCAGTAAGACTACTGTCCTAAATAACTTGATATTTTGCATGCAATCAAGTGAAGGGATTCTTGTGAATAGCCTTTGAATATGTAAAAAAGAAATATATTTCAAACGATATCGAGTGATCGATACTAATGACTTCATTGGAATCAAATCAACACTGGGGATTGGACAAACAAATGAGTTTCATTATCCCTAGACTAATAGGGTGGTAATTTATTCCAAGAACACCTCATTAATAATGTCCCTGATTGTGGCACTGTTAGGAAGCAGCAAATATATAACTCAATAATTCAGTTCTATTTGTTAATTAAATTAATGAATCGACTGCTATTTTGAATTATGTACATATATTAGGTTATCGACGTTAAGTCGTGCCCCATTGAATTCATTGAAGTTTGATAATTGACCAGATAAGTTAATCATTTTTAACTCATTATTACTTTTGATATAGATGTTAATCAACTGCAAATTTATCATTAGAGCAAAAAAGAATTCATCATTCGGGATTTTATCTTCTTGTCTCAATTATTAATAGTCTTTGTTCCGTTTCAACATAACATGCATTCAGTTGTGTTTGAGTTTTTAACAAAAAGCCATACCGCTATTTTATCGAATTACAACAGATACTGTGTAGTGTAACTTCAAAATCGCATGGAAAGGATCAATTCCTTTAAGATTACGGATAAGCCTTGTTGAGAACTAGCATCAAACCTAGGTCAAGAAGGACTCTCGTCAATAACTTCAACTGTCCAACAACTTGATAACTGCATCCTTAGTTCACTAAAACGATTTTGCAAACCTCGAATATATCTCTTTTTACAGGTTGAATTTATCATAATAGTTCAACTCAATGGTCCATCACAGACCCCTAATGAAGTTGCAATTTCGAATTTTAGAAGAGCCCTGTGTTAGAACAAAACCACTGTCTAGTCATCCCTGACTTTCGACAACACTTCAAGTAATATAAATCTGTGACAGATACAATCTACAGATTGATTTTGTCCTGAAAAACCATCAACTAAATTATAATAGTCAGCCCAATAATGACTTTAGGATATTTCTAAAATTCTAATGAGAAGTGATTAATGAAGTCCAAAATGTCCGAAAAGAAATACTAATGAATTTTGATAGTGAGTGACAGTCTCATTATATTACAAATTTGTTGAGATTTGAACTATACTATTAGATGCTGACTCATTGTTTCTTACAATTAATCGTTCTAAATGAGATCTTAATGTCTAGGGTTCCATTGATAGGGAGGTCTTAGGTGTCCACTGCCAAATATTCTCACTCTAGGATAAAATATTTTCACATTACTACCTATTTTATCAATGGTATTCTAACTTAGATAAATGTGTGACAATTACAACTTATTAGGTTTTACATTTAAACATTGAGAAGTGACAACCGGTGAAATGTTAATGTTGAGCTTAAGCAAAACAGCTTAAAAATGTTCAGCAGAAAAATTTGCAAAATGACTTATTCTATTTGTTAGATGATGACATTAAGATTAAAAGATAAATTGCTGAGACTAGCTGCCTCTGAAGGAACTGATCACTATCGGATGACCAATCAACTGAAGATTTAGAAAACTGTTTTGTTCACGTTTACTACTGTCAATGAAAACATCATGCTGATAGCTTAAATAAATCGATCTTAATTCCAAGCATAATTAATCCTGAGAAAGTGAATAATGTTTACAGTTCGGAATGAGGATTTTGGGTGTGTCGTGTTTTTTGAGCTAGATAGTATAATTATAGAGCCTTCATTGTCTTATTGGACAACATTATCACGACATACCTCAAAACTAATGAATTTTGGGAATTTCTACACAAACAAATTAAGAGTTTCTCTCTTGTTCTGGAATTTGGTTTGTTGTTGATCAGATGCTAAACATATAACTTCAATCACGTATCAATCAATAGGCATATGGAAAACCGGCACACCTATCAAACAGTAAGAAAAAGATCCGAGAGCAGATTAGGAGAGCATACGAACAACAACTACACGATTTTGGCCAACAAACAACCAAATTCCAGGCAAACAGAACAATCTGTTAGTCATTTGTGGATGAGTCCTAATAACTCATCGGGTGTTTTTTGCAAGTATATGCTTATTATGTTGTCCAGAAAAATAGTGAAAGTTACACAAACAAATCATCTAACTGAAAGAGATTTAATTCTTCTAGACTGATGTATACTTTCTGTATACCATAGATCATTCAATGAGAGTACAATATAGGGACAAGTTTAAAATAATTGCAATCAATTTTAGCCTGTTTTTAACCAACCAGAAAACAATGAATTTAAATGAGTAATTTATCGAAAAACAACACTATTATATAAAGCATTTATATAATTGATGAATCTCTGGAAGTTATCTAATGGCTTTACTGTCTCTCTGTAAACATCGAGGAGAAAACAACAACATCAAAAGTTACCTCATATAGATGTATAAAACCGGTCACCTCTATTCTTTATCAGAATATTATTATTACTATTATTATAACTATTGGTTAAATATCATTATTAATGTCCCCTATACATTGTTCTTTCACTAATCTTTCACACAATATAGTCTTTCATTAAACATTTGATCGAATTGTAATTGCACTATTATTTCTCTTACTCTATCTGATCCATATTTAATTCTGATCATCGATTTGAAATTTCACTTCATATATAAACAGATTCAAGTTAACATTCTATATGAATCATATCGTCAACATCTGAAGGGAAACACGGGATACAATGGACATCTAGGATGCAACTGGACGATCTAGACTTCGCAGATGATCTGGCCCTTCTCTCCCAAACGCAACGACAAATGCAGGAGAAAACGACCAGTGTAGCAGCAGCCTCAGCAGCAATAGGTCTCAATATACACAAAGGGAAGAGCAAGGTTCTCCGATACAACACAGCATGCACCAATCCAATCACAATTGACGGAGAAGATTTGGAAGATGTAAAAACCTTTACATATCTGGGCGGCATCATTGACGAACATGGTGGATCTGATGCAGATGTGAAGGTGCGTATCGGTAAAGCAAGAGCAGCATATTTACAACTGAGGAACGTCTGGAACTCAAAGCAACTGTCAACCAACACCAAGGTCAGAATTTTTAATACAAATGTCAAGACAGTTGTCTACGCAAAATACTTCGGATCCGTTGACCGGACACTATCAGCAACAAACAACTGTGGGAAAGAACAAACCAGATCCCAGTGGAGGAAGAAATCAGGGAGAAGCGCTGGAAGTGGATAGGACACACATTGAGGAAAGCACCCAACTGCGTCACAAGACAAGCCCTCACATGGAATCCTCAGGGCCAAAGGAGGAGAGGAAAACCAAAGAACACATTAGGTCGGGAAATGGAAATAGACATGAGAAGAATGAACAAGAATTGGATGGAACTAGAATAGAAGGACCAGGCAGAGTGGGTTGAAGAATTCTGGTTGGCGGCCTATGCTCCATTAGGAGTATCAGGCGAAAGTAAGAAATTAATGAATCATATCAATATACTTTAAACAATGTACTTTATCCTTAGATAATATAATTTTAGAATCTGAAAAGAATATTCTTCGTTCAGATATTTGTCTTTTAATATCAAAACGATTACTATTAACCTTTATAGTATTCCTGGTTTGATTTAGGAGTTTAAAGAGTTAAACTAAGATTCAGTGTTGAGATTAAGTATTTAGGAATTAAAAGTTTAGACTTAACGATTTAGGGTTAATGGTTTAAAGGTTAGATTTGATTTATATTACTTGATCATTTGATACATTGAATAACCTCAATTTTAGTCCATAATGATAAACAAATTCATTCTCATTATAATTTGATAGATTTTGAACATTAATACAAAATCATATCAGATGGGTTTTGTGGATATTATAGTAATTTCAATGGTTAAGATCATGAGTCAATTGAAGCTAGACCACCATGGAAAATCTGGAGGCACTGGATGGCTGTTTCAATCTACTGTGGGACTCCTCAGTAGTGAGCATCCACGACCTCGCCCCCTGTGAGATTCGAACCCAGGACGTACTCGTTTCATGCGCGAGCACTTAACCACTAGATCACTGAGCCGGCATCCAACGGCGTTAATGTCTAACTTCAACTAATCCACGAAATTGAGCGACACATCCATCATTGTTTTCAGTGAGTTACTATCTCGCAACATACCTAGTTGAACTCCACTAGTCACTACTTCGCACTAGAACTCCAGGATATACCTCTTGAAGCCAGTCACTAGTGAGCACATATAGGGGTTTCATGATCTTAACTATTGAAATTACAAAATTATATTCTAATGATCATATTACTTAACAGAAAATAAATATTCACAAATTGATTTCTTAATGATCAATCGATCCTTGAGATGGCGGTTAGTTAAACATTTAAAATGTATCATTATTCAAATATTAAGGATAGGCTATTGAATTATGATTCATCTTTTATGTTTTAAAATATTGATCTGAAAATTGATTAATTGATTGATATTTTATAATTTTCTATCTATTTACGTTGTTAATATTTGCTTAATAATAAACTATTAAATGAAGATTTATACATAAGAATATGATCACATTTAAATTATGTGATCATTTTTAACTAAAATGTCATCTATTTAGCCTTCTATCTCTTTCGTATTTAATCATTAAAAGTAACCAAAGATTTAAAAACTGTTAGATATTTGGAAATAGAAAGAAGAAAACATTTTGACATAGATCTCAGGCTTATCAATACATGTCAGTAAGATGTAGTTACAACCTTAAAGAAGATAATTTTCTATGAAGGATTTAAACTTCTAAACGTTAACACTGTGAAAGTAATCTAGTTCTTGTGTTGTTTTTTTTTCGACTACTTGCCATTCAATATGAAGCACGGTGTGTTTAGTCATTTAAATTAGTAACTACATAGTAACTTAATCAACACTAAAAGACTAAAGAAACATGACATTGGACACTACTCAGTAAATATCAATGTCATTAACAATAAATTACATACCCTTATTCATTCATTCAAATCGATTGAACAAGGTAGTGATTACATCTAATCAGTAGCTTAGTGAATAACGCATTGAATTTTTAAATGGAAAGCTATTGATTTTGATTCTTAGGGTTAACATCAACAAAAACAGATACAGAAACATCGAACTAATAAATTCCAAATGGAACAAAATATGAGAATTGGGTCGTATTGTTTACTACATATCAATTATAATAAAAGCAATAATATAACTGTGACATTAGATAAGTAAGTAAATTGAATTAATAAAGTGTATTATTCATTCAAATTTCAATTTTTGTTCATTTAATAAACTCAATCATACCTTTAAAAATTTATACTATTTAAATCCACTTAACGTTGTTTACTTCCCATTGATGTCTAGGATAGTCTCTTATTGACATATGTGTATACTGTGCATATCGCCTTAATTCCATAAGCATTATAAGCCAAGATAAGTGGTACTTAGCAGTGGAATTCAAAACTCACGTTTCGTCTCAATTAGGACTTGTCAGTTGTATGTACCTGTACCTCAAAGTTGATGTTCCCTCTATGACTTGAACCCAGTACAGTTCGCTTTAAACATCATGGCGTTATCCACTTAGCTACTGAGTCTTGATAACCATTTGCTTGTTGAATGAGATAAAGTTTAAATTTACTTGGTATTGTTTACTTGAATCTTCTAAATTGATGTTTAGGACTGCAATTGATCAGCTTCTTGTTGACATATGTGCATACTGTGCGGATTGTTTTATAACCAACTTCACCCAATTGCACAAACAAGTGGCTATCAGGACTCAGTAGCGTAGTGGATGAAGCGATGGTATTTGAAGTGAACGATACTGGGTTTGAATCTCAAAGTGAAAATCAACTCTGAGATGCAAGTAAATCCGGCTGACGATTCCTAAATAGTATAAAACGCGCATCCTGGATACCAGTGCTAACTGCCATCCAACTTCACTTTTAATTATGCAATTAGAATGTATAAATCACTCATGGAATAGTAAAGTTAAAATCTTGACCACATATCAGAATTAACAAACTACAAAATGGATATAACTACGTCATAAGTGGAAGATGACTGAGTAATAGGTCCAGTTCTACTGTACGGAGCTGAAACTTGGAAACCTACCGCAATCATCATCAGAAAAGTACATGCATTTATAAACAGCTGTCTACGCAACGTAATCTATGTCCGTTGGCCGGATACCGTCAGCAACGGCCTATTATAAGAGAGAACCAACCAGGTTCAAACTGAGGAGGAAATTAGGAAAAGACAATGGAAATGGATAAGACATACATTACCAAAATCACCAATTTGCATCACGAGGCAAGCCCTAACTTGGAATCCTGAAAGGAAGTGGAAAAGAGGAAGGCCAAAGAACACATCAAGTCGGGAAACAGAAGCAGATATAAAAAAGGATGAATAGTAACTGGAAACAACTGGAAAGTATTGTCCAGGGCAAATTTAGATGAAGAATGCTGGTAAGTGGCCTATGCTCCTCCATGAGAGATAACAGGCGTAAGTAAGTAACAAATGAAAAATTACTATGGGTAAAACACAAAACAAGGATTTCTATGTCAAAACAAATCCTACAAGTAGGAGAAAACAAAAATATGCTAGGTTAAGTATTTGTTAATTATACGACAAAAATATAAACAATCACGTTATAACTTGTGCCCTGTGTCCTACTAATGTTTAACGTAATGATACCGACAATTAGAGAACAGTGATTTATCGACCGGACCAATGACGTATAAAACCAGTACGAGCAGTCTAGAGTCTTTAGCTGTCTTGCTTCCTGCCTAGCCCAGCCAGTTAAGTCCAGAACACCGATCTGAGCATTTGCGATATGAGTCGTTTATTTCAAACACACTGGGTTTATATACAAACTAAAAAGACCAAATCGTACCATAAAATAAGAAACAAAACGATTTAGCCAAATGTGGCTGTGAGTAAGGGAGACTATAATTAATAGACAGGGCATAACTCAGGAATGGTAAATCGTATAATGATAATTCATGGGTCAAAATGAAGCTTATGATAAGAGGAACACGAATATGAATAGTTTAGTTATTTATCAATTATACGATAAAAATATACGCATAGTATTGATCCATAAATGGATTCCAAAAGCTACCATTCATTATTCTCATTGGGATATAACAGATAAAATTCGATCGATTCATTTCAAATGTTCAATTTTACTTAATATTTATACTAATATAGTAATTCAACTACATTCTAAACTATTTTCAATATTCTAATTAATTAGTTGCCAAGACGAGAAAAAACTGCTGTAATTTCTAATCATCAAATTTCAAATTATCACTAAATTGTCAATAACTTGTCAAGAATAGTTGCTAAGAGAATAAACTTAATTAAGAAATCAATATGAATTACTTTTAGTAATCAAAATGAATCTTTGATCACATATTGTTTTTCTAAATGGATAAAGTTGTAAAGAAAAAAAGTAGTCTCGATTAGTGCTATTTTAACTCTTATGAACTGTATATAATAGTTTAATGAATAGAATCAATTTTATAATCTTCCATTAAATGTCTCATTTTCCTTGAGGTTGGGGAGAGGAAGAGATGAATTATGATCAAAGAAATCTCAACATGGAATCAGAAAGCTACTTTGAATTTTGATAATTTACATGTGGTAGGCTAAATATCCGTCTACTATACAAGAGACGGGTATCCATTGTAGTAATTCACTCTACTCTACATGACCTTTGAAATTAGACAATGTCCACAAGTCGTTAGTAGTTTGATCATGAATATCTTTAAAGAATTGTTCATATATGTTGGAATGAATGAAGGAACAATGCTGAAATGATACAAAAAGCACTGAATAAAGACGAAAAATCAGTTTAAAAAACTGTGAATCAAAACCAACTGAGATAAGACATTTAATGTTTATAATCAGTCAGTGAGCTATGATCGTTACTGTAGGAGAAGCTCGGTTGAAAATTAAAGCTAGTCAAAACTAAATGTAACACAAGTTCACAAAGTCATTGTTATTGAATTCAGTCATGTCAGCAAATGCACATCACCTTGTTGAACGTACCGTGATTACCGTAATCAATAGCTGGAGAGTTTGAGTAACATGGTTCAAAATTGATCGAAAGAGTGTAGATATATTCATTCAGTACCTACATTTATATTTCAAAACTGTTTGAATTTATTCATTCTTGTCGAATCATACTCACCACCAATGAATTTTCTTATCACCAACAATACTATTGATTCGAACAATTTCGTATTCATTTTGAAAGTTTCCTCTCATTCTGACTATATGATGTAACAACGTGAATCGATATACATATATTCAAGACTCTATACTGCTTATATCTAATTATATTGCTTATAAGAGGTAAAGATAAGTCTCCATCTAAAGGCATGATTCAAACCAACAAACAATGACTTCTTGGGCAGGTATAACATCATGGTTTGTGTACAGTTAGCTTTCTTTCAACCTACACCTGCAGTGGCTTAGTTTCGTTAATCAATCACCTTGATTACCGTTATTACATAAATCCCAATGATGTTTGAAATTTGAAGGCAATAAAAAGCGGCGATTACAATTTACTAGCGGATAGCACAGATGCTACAAACACATCGAGCGAGTTTGAAGCAGCGAGGTAAATATGTGTGTACGATCAAATACAGAGGCGAATTTATAGTCCAATCGAGTAAGAGCACAACAAGGCAACGGCTATTAATAAGATTCGAGTACATATAAACATGGGGAAGAGAATAATTCATCGAGTGATATTTATATTATCAACATTTACGCTAGAGAGAGATATGTGCGTAAACGTTTATACAGACAACATAGTGATCATAATAGTACAAAGAAATATGCAAATTGTTACTGTTAAAATAAATTGTCTATCAAGTAAGTTAATAAAAAGGGATTAACAAAATTTAACCATAATCGGAATTCATCATAAGAGAGTCGCTATACATTCACATAAGCACACATCGCTAACGGAGGTATGATCAAACAAATGCAATATATATGTTTACTATCTCATTTTATGAAGGTTTAATATCTTAGTAATAAATTTATCATTTTTACCTTTTACCTTTCATCTAATCTCTGCCTTGAATTGACAATACTCTAAGAGAATACGAACAAATGAATTTCAGTTAACTCTATAAACTTGACAAAACAACTATCCAATGCTTCTAAAGTTTTCCATAGTAATCTAGTTTTAATCAATTCATGAATTCAACTATTAAATTATAGTTAAATCGTGAGTTAGTTGAATCTAGACCACCATGGGAAACCTGAAAGCAATGGACGGCCGTCTCGTCGTTGTATGTGACTTCTCAGCAGTGCACATCCACGATCTCGTCTCGCGAGATACGAAACCAGAACCTATCATTTTCGCCCTCAAACGCTCAACTTACTAGACTACTATAACAACTCACGCGCAATTCGGTTGGGTCATTTTGTTAACTTATTAACGAACTGAGTCATCCGTACAACAACAACTTATCTATATCATTGTATCTTTATTATTGTTGTGAATGCATGAACATGTATACTTGAGCATCGCTTACTGCCTACGCATTTATTCACACAGCTAGCCTTAATACTAACCGCTTAATTGATTCAATGATTCATTCATTTCACTATGTATATATATATATATATATATATATATATGTATATATATATATATATATATATATATATATATATATATATATATATATATATATATATATGTCCATGTTACTCATGTTCATGGCTCTCTCTCGCTTAATTGTACTGGCTTCCTCGTACTCATATTCGCTGACTCACTCACTCGCTTGTTCGCCTGCCTACTTCCCTTTCGGCACAACTCTTTCATGCTTGTTTGACGCACCTGTAATTTCGGATATCTATGTGTTGTCCCATAATAAACATAATCAACACTTGGTATTCGCTTTCTGATTAATATACCGTTGTGGCGTTATCTAGTGACGATTATCAAAACGAACTGTATACGAAGTTTAAGGATTATATGGAATACCGACCATCACACCATTGAGTCAGCATCCAATGTTGTTAATGTCTTACTTTAACCGATCCACGAAATTGTGCCACCGTACACTATTGTCCATGGTGAACTTATTAAAAAAAAATAGAAAAATAACTCATTAAAGGAGTATTCTATTTCTATTCAATTGAAAAGTACATAAAAAAAAGGAGTTTGTCTTTTTTTGTTTTTGTTTCTAAGTCATTGATACTTTATTTATCAACTATATTAGATTATGTCCATTAGTAAGGTTGATAACAAATAAATTATACTCCCTTTTATATCTCCTATTCTATTTATTGTTAACTTTTTTGAATGGAAACTTTTTCAATATTGAAATGAAAACTTTGTTTTTATCATGATGAATAGTAAACTTGATTTTATTGATGCTAACCGATTGTCCATTTCCAAATTCATGATTCTTTTTTTCTTTTTTTTTTTACCTTCTATGACCTCATTTTATTATAAGGAGAAAAAAGAATGATTGAATTTCTTTGCTTTTTTCTTTCTGTTGTTCTTTCTTTCTTTTTTTTCTTTAAACAGTTAACCACACACATACATACATAACCAAAATTGTTTTATGTCGCCTTGTTTCTGGCCTCTTCTTCTACTTTTTCATTCTTTACAATTATATGGAGGCATTAAAATCAAATAAATTTGACCTTAGAAAATATACTTTTATTTATGAGGGTTTATTCTTATAGTTATAGAATATAATTGAGAATGATTGAGATTCACATTACGATCATGGACTGATCTAAGTTAGATCATGTTTAGATACTAAGAATTATCGGATAGTTGTTTTGTCTTAGTTTGAGACTTCCATGAAGTATACATCTATAACAATGAATCACAGAATCAAATCTAGTATTTTTCTTCTTTTTCCCATGAAAATAAATAAACTTTAGATTACTGAGTAAGAATTCAATGGTGATGATGGTGATGTTGAAAGTTATTAGGTTCTAATTAGTGACTAGCTTCGAGAACGAATTTCCAGAGTTCTATTGAAAAAATAGGACTAATGAAATTCAAACGCATTGTTGTGAGGAAGCTATCTACTCTTGATTGATTGAAGTTACACTGCTTGGACCCAGTTCAGTGATCTAGTGTTTAGGCATTTGTGCGTGAGATCGAAGGTCTTTGGTTTGAATTCTTATTTCAGCATAGTGAACACACCCTACTCAAGAGACCCATGACAGTGCTCTCAGGATTTTAACGATTGTATAACTTAGATTGGTTCGTGATCTTAATGAAGTTCAACTCTCTCCAGGATTCTTAATGTTGCCACTGTTTCGTCAGTAGTTCAAAATAAATAAAATCCATTGTGTTTAGAACTCATCAGTTGAAAGCACCTGCACTGTAGCGTTGATGTGCACATTGATATTCCAGTCGATTATCTATCTCCGTAAATGTTAACTCAACTTACGAACGTACTTATCTTTAGAAGTATAATCTCAACTAAATTGATTAGATTTAGAATGAACAAAACATCTAATATGTGTGAATATATACTTTTCTGTATGGTATTTATTATCATGTGTGTTAAGTATGTGAGAACTTTTAAAAATATGTGTTAATGCAAGATACCACATAACATATCATCATATTAAGAAAAGATAATTAAGATTAAGGTCAAAGAATCAGAAATAATTGCTGTGCCAACGTTAATAAATTAACCAAACATAGAGAATATAATTAGTGTACTGGTTTGATGACCTTGTTGAATTCTACACATTACACTGTGGATCGATCTTAGATAACCATTGAAAAACATGAAGCACTGGATAGCCGTTTTTCTTCCAAAGAAAGAGTCCCATATTTATGAATTATTTTCAAATAAAAATAACATCTTATAAACGTGTTTGATATTTTATGAAAGTAACGTTTCAGCACAAAGTGACAGTCAAAAAAGGGTTGCAAAATCTAGTTTTGGATCTCTCAGTAGTGTTTATTTACAATTCCATCTGAGATACAATACACTAATTGTGAAAGATTTGATACACTTAAACTTAAACCTTAACAGTCATGAATAAATACTGATGATATTAAGATGGTGGTTTGAAGTAATCAAGAGAGAACCCTGGACCTAGGTTTCGTGCTATCGGGCACTCGCAAGTAAGGTGTACCTGTAATCTTGAGGGAAATGATGCTCGCTGACAGGTTCGATCCCGTATCATCCAGCTCCTCAGTCACAGACATCACCATTGAGCTATGCAGTCTGAGACTGAGCTCCTGTAGGACTGAGATGTATTTACAATTTATTGATCACTAGATGGTGATCGATGTCATGTATGTCAGGTCCTCCCTAATGTAGATAGAATCCTGATGGCAATTTTTGAATTATAACCGAACATTTAATTAATATCAAACATTCTAATTCTATATAACATATGATAATTCCAAATTGTGCATGACCGAGAAATTATTTCAATATGAAATGAGATTCATTCGAACTAGATAGAACGGACTAATAATCCACAACACAATTTATGAATAGTTTGTAATACGATAAAAGAGAGAGAGAATTCAGGAAGTCAAGAAAACGTTGTAATTGAAATAACTTCAGTTTTACCGTAACGATTACAACCTTGAAACGTAAATAAACAACAATAAACTAAGCGAGAAGCAGTGAGCGGTAGATTTCAATCGAGTTTGTTGTGAGATATCAGCTCACTTGTGACAATGGTGTACAGAGTCGCGATTTCGTGAGTTAGTTGAAGTTAGACATTAACACCGTTACATGCCGGCTCAGTGGTCTAGTAAGCTGAGCGTTCGCACACGAGACTGATAGGTTTCGGGTTCGAATCCCACGGGGTGGGCTCGTGGATTCGCACTACCGAAGAGTACCACAATAGAACAAAGCGGCAGTCCAGAGTTTCCGGGTTTTCCATGATAATCTAGATCAACTGACTCATCATCTCAACAATTGAAATTACTGTAATATCCACAAAGATTAACAACAACAAAATGGAGAGTAATAGTAAACTTGGAAGGCGAAACAATCGTAATCGGAAATGTGACTTGAAGATTTTTGTGCAAAATTCAAATATCATGTAAATCAAGCAGTTGGAATACCTAATATACCTATCAAAATGCTTAAAATTACTAGTGAAAAACTATTAATTCCTTTGATATTGCTTGCTTATACCTTCTCATTGATGTTTAACACTGAAATTGATCAGTTTCTTGTTAGCATATGTGCATCCTATGTAGACTGACTCGATATTGCTTTGAATAACGGAGTAAACATCAATTCTAGGATACCGGCATATCCAACTGACAAGTCCCAAATAGAACGAAACACATGTCTTGCATTCCAATTCTAACGTGAAAATGATAGTGGTAAACGTATCATGTGTTTAATTATCTCTCTTTAAATTGTTCATAAAAGGTGAATGGACACCATATCCAAATGCTAACACTATACCTTTGAACTTGAAACCAACTTTACCATGGAGAAACTATATTTTATGAACAAAATAATCAGATATCGCCTATTGTATTTCGGCGTATAATTCATGCATTCATGTAAATAAAAGTCTCATTTTTGCATTACAACTGATGTCAGTACGTTTGAGGAATCTTAACACTAAATCTTTCATCCTAGCCCTCAATGCTTAACTCTAGCTAAGAACAACCAGGGAACACTTTGAAAAACTGTTTCGGTACTTGAAAAATTCCAAAAATGAACAATCTACCTTCATATAGATGAATCAATATGTCATTGTCATTGTTTTTTGTATTTACAGTAAGAACAACCTGAAGAACACATGAATAGATTGATTGATTGCATCAAAAAACTGACATACATTATGCAATAATATTGTTTCCATTTCTGTGAACTTTCCATTTCTAAAAGCTTTCTTCTCATTGACTCGAAAAAAACTGCTTGAAACTTTGTCAAACTTCTTTTAATCGTGTCTTTAAAGAATACTTTTACCGAATGAAAATTTGAATTCATACTTTTGAGGAGTTGCATAATAAAACGAAACGGCCGTCCAGTGCTTCCGGGTTTACCAGGGTGATCTAGTCTAAATCGACTCATGAATTCAACAATTAAATTACTACAATTTCCACAAACCCTTATTCGCACAATATTAGGAGGAAAAATACATTCTAAAATGAATCAAAGTCTCACAAATTACTTACTACACATATGTAATTTTAGATTTGCCAACATTTCAATAAAGTCAAATTGAACAAGAGTGGTTTGATGCGATTGTTTTCAATTTGTAATTCCTGCTATTGACCAACATCAACCAAATAACCATTGAATACTAGGAGAAATTGAGTATGTTCTTCGTTCCAATAAGCAAAACTCTGCCGAAATATTCGTCTATAAACCCAAGTCAGTAATCAAAACGAAACATCAATAATATCTCTCAATAAGTGAGTTGAATTTAAATCGCTGAAATGGTTTTCATCAAGTCACATTTGTAATTTTTCCAATAAAATGTAGAGTACAGTAAATATGTTGAGATAACACAGAATAAACGAAATGTGGCTAGTAGTAGAATTCAGGATGCACAATTCCTACTATTCAGGACTCATTGGCTAGATGTGACTGAGTTTATTCTATATTAACTTGTGTCATTAGAGCTATATCATCAATACAATCTGCATATGATAAGCATATGCCGACAAAAACTGACCGAATTCCAGTGAAAAATCTCAACAACAGGATAATCCAAATCATTAAAAAATTCAATTACTACTGAAATATTTTTGCGAAAATGTCATTATATGTTGGAAAATAAAAATTTACTCAGCGAATAAATGTTACGAAAATGTTAAGTATATAAAATTCAAAGAATGGGGACTTGTGGATATTATAGTAATTTTAATAATTGAATTCATGAGTCGAATAAAGCTAGACCGCCATGGAAAACCAAGAATGGGACTCTCCAGCACCATCCCGCACCAAACCCAGGACTTTCGGTCTCGCGCGTGAACGCTTAACTTGTAGACCACTGAGCCATCATCTACGATGTTGCGTGACCGTCCATCATTGTCTTCAGTGTGTAACTGCCTTTACAACATACGCGGTTGGACACCAGGAGCCATTATTTCTCACTAGAACTCCAGGAAATACCTTATAATGCCAGTCATAAGTAAGTACATGATGATTATTGTCATCATATTGAATAAAATATTCTCTGTTTACTATGAATATGATTATTGTAACTTACTATCTTACAGTAAAAGTACATTTTCAGTTTGAATTCAATTTCATAGGTAAACAAACTATCGATTACAATAATTTAGATCTTTGTAAACATAATTCTGAGAAAATATTGCTATAAACTATTATGTAATTTACTTCATTCATTATTTTAAGAAAAATTATAATCTTTGTTAAAATAAACATTTAGAAATTAATAGATTTTGTTTACTTGGAATGTTATTTTATCAACAAATTCATCTAGTAATTAACCTTGAAAAGGTCATATAATTCAAATTTGCAAATTCACTAATCAATATTTATGTATATATATTGCAATGTAAGTATTAACCAACGAATTATATTTGTAGGGTCAGTGAAATCCCACTGATCCCTAGCCAAATTATCAGGCAATTAGGTCACTGAATATCGAACAGTTCATCGATTTTCGTCAATGCGAAAGACAACCAACATGCATCAGCTAATCTTTTGCCATGAAGTGACCCATGTAGTAATGGTCTCACTTTCGTTTGTACTTATATCTACTAATTTATTTCCGTGATAACGTATTTTGTGTTATACGGTCTTCAAAGTATCCGTGGTACCTTGATTTGTCGAAGGGTTAATTCACGTCAGGTGCTGACCGCGAGGCGTGATTTCGAAGTCAGCTTTTGGTTAAAACATTCCCGTCTAACTCGAGTAAGCCGCTATTCATTCGACAACTGGGAAATACATTAAAAGAACCTAGACAATTATAACAAATTAATTAAATGTTTTTTACAGTAAAGTAAATGATTAGGGAAATCTTAATTATTTTACTTACGTATGATAAAACATCATTGTTTGTTTGAAATTTATTTAATACCTGACACCAAGTATAAATTATGTAGTTGAACATTGCGCTATTTGAGATGTTTGGTGATAAGAATTAGATTTAGGGATAACGGTGAAGATCTATTCACTTATTTTGCTTTTTATTAGGTACTGAACTATAGAATCATTTTCTTCTCAAAGATGTGAAAGTGTGATTTATTCATTTAGTTAGATTTATCAATGAATTAATTTTGAAAACTTGATACATAATTACTTACTTATTTACGTCTGTTACCCCTCATGGAGAAGCATAGGCTGCACGCTAACATTTTCTATCCATTCCTGTCCTGGACACTCCTTTCCAGTTGCCATTCAACTTTTCATAGTCTCGGTGCATTGTATCCTTTGGTCTTCCTCTTTATCGTTTCCCTTCAGGAATTTAGGTAAGCACCTGCCTCGTGATGCCGTTTGCTGGTTTCCGTAACGTGTGTCCTATCCATTTCCATCTTCTTTTCTTAATTTCCTCCTTAGATGGAAGTTGGTTTGTTTTCTCTCATAATAGGCCGTTGCTGATGGTATCCGGCCAATGGAAGTTGAGTATCTTGCGTAGACAACCTTCTTGGTGATGGTTGTTTTACTTTCCAAGTTTCAGCTCCGTATAGAAGAAATATCTTGACGTTCACATTGAAGATACATGTATTGAATTGTTGATTTATGAATGTTAAATGGTTGGAGGCAGTCAGTAGTAAATCTTGGATGAGGAGTTTCGATCTATTTGCACACATCATCAAGGTGTACCTGTAATCTTGAGGTGACTGAGAGTCTCTGACGGATTCAATCCCGTGTTATCCTGTTTCAAAATGCGAGATTTGACTGCTGAGCTAATCAGGTCTCTATTGACCTGCTGTACGAAAGAGATGTATCTAGAATCGATTTTTCATTGGGTAGTGACTAGTATAATGTTTGTTAATCAGTGCCAGTTATCGCCAGTTCGATTCACTCAAATTTACCTATTAACTGAATAATTAAATGGCAAATTTTTCATTCTAATTTTTGATGTTATTTTGAACAGCTAAGGATTTGTGATCAGTGCATAAACAAATTTTTATCTGTAGTCTTACTTTCTTCCCTGGATCGACCCATATCAGTCGGGTTCCGCTGTAACAAGCATTAACTATTAGTTCCTCTTCAGTTAAAACAGCATATCAATATCAGTAGTAGTATCAACATTTTGTTAAGATACAACAATTTTTCTAGCTTTCTTTTTTAGTCATATTCTGCACGCTTGCTTAGTTTTGCCATCATCGGCACTACTACAACAACTAACATTGTGGTATATGCTACTCATGTTGACAGAATTAAGTATTATGTAGCACCGATTGGAAGTAAAATGCCTGTGGGTAGAAGATTGAGAAAACCAAGATGAAGAGAAGAGAGAAGAAAACTGAGAACAATCAAGCTAACAACAGGAATGAAAGATTAATGAAGTTTGTAAGAAACCATTCAAAAATGATGTGTAAATGATATATTTAGTGTATGTTTTTTACATTTTACTAAACCATTGTGTGATTTTTGACTGAACAGTAAATTAGTCTTCCCTATCTACGTTGTTCCTTCACTACACTACTATAAATACTAATAGTACTATTTCTGCCACTAATTTGGTATTGGGTTTGATAACAACATCTTAAGGAATTGAATTACTGTGTTATTTTGGTTTAATGCACATAGATCTCGGGTCCTATTTTATTCATCACTGGTTTAAAATAAAATTTAGCGCACCAATAAAATCACAATTGACGGAGAAGATTTGGAAGATGTAAAAACCTTTACATATTTGGGAAGCATCATTGATGAACACGGTGGATCTGATGCAGATATGAAGGCACAGATCGGTAAAGGAAGAATAGAAAATCGACAGCTGAAGAACATCTGCAACTCAAAGCAACTGTCAACCAACACCAAGGTCAGAATTTTCAATACAAATATCAAGACAGTTCTATTGTATGTGGCGGAAACTTGGAGAACTACAAAAGCCATCATCCAGGAGATACAAGTGTTTATTAACAGTTGTCTACACAAAATACTTCGGATCCTTAGGTCAGACACTCTCAGCAACAACCAACTATGGGGGGAGAACAAATCAGATCCCAGCTGAGGACGAAATCAGGAGGAAACGCTGGAAGTGGGTGAGACACATGTTGAGGAAAGCACTCAACTGCGTCACAAGATAAGCTCTCACATGGAATCCGCATGGCGAAAGGAGAGAAAGACCGGAGAACACATTACACTGAGAAATGGTGACAGACATGAGACGAGTGAACAAAAGTTGGCAGAACTGGAAATGAATGATCCAGGACAGAGTGGTATGGAGAATGCTGGTCGGCGGCCTATTCTCCATTAAGAGTAACAAGCTTAATTAAGTAAGTCAGTAAGTAATGAAGAGATTCGATGAAACTAATAGTTTATACATCTTCCAGTATATACTGAAATGATTCACTGTTATATCAAAATAGATTTAAGAAAATTTAAACGACTTATTATTATTTACTATTTTTATTATAAAATTATTAAATAAATGGATCATTATATGTTTTATATTCCTCTAATTATGAGCTACCATTTAATTCATTATTTATTATCAGAATGGGTTTTGTGGAGAGTTTATACAAATTTCATAGGTTGAAATCATGAGTGGATTGAAGCTAGACCACCATGGATAAGGTGGAAGCACTGGACGGCCGTTTCGTCCTAGTATGTGACTCCTCAGAAGTGCGCATCCACGATCCCGCACCACGCGGGGCTCGAACCCAGGACCTACTGGCTTTGCGCTCGAGCACTTAACCACCAGACCACTGAGCCGGCATCCAACGGCCGTCCAGTGCTTCCAGGTTTTCAATGGTGGTCTAGCTTCAACTGACTCATTATTTATTGTCATAGATCTTGTTTTGTTCTCTGTCATTTATGATGTAATCGTATACACTCCGTAATAACCTATTATTTGTTACTGTATAATGAATCGGTAATGAGTAAATATGATTATACACATTCTAAGATTTATTATTATAACTGTTAGTTGACAACAATAAATGATAATTTTGTTTATTATGTTCAACCTTCAACTTATTATCAGTCTAATTAGGAATTGTGTTCTGAATCCATAACCATAAAGATATTATTCAAGGTTACTTATTATCAATTAAATTATATCATTGATTAACACAGAATTCATTGGTTTAATAGGATATTATTGAAGAAGTACTTTATATTAATGGATAGTATTATTAAATGGTCAGATTAATCAAACCTTTACCCTTCAATAATCATGTACAGATACATATAATTTTCTTGACTTCATCACAGTTACATTTTACAGTATGTTTCATTTTCAATAGTTGAAATCATGAGTCCATTGAAGTTATATCATCATGGAAAATATGAAAGTATTGGACGGCCATTTTTCATGATGGTCTAACTTCAACAGACTCATGATCTTAACTATTTAAATTAATCTAATATCCAAAAAACAAACCCTTTCTTCTGACATTTCATTTTGTTTAACACATAGTTTATCTACATTATAACACTTAACTTCGCCTATAGCTTTTCCAGAGTTACTGCCGGTCCCAAGCCCGGATAAAGGAGGAGGGTTGGGCATGGGGTTAGTGTCCCCATTACATAGAAAACTAACTTGCTAAAAATGCTTACCAGAAAAAATAATTCAAACCATTTAAACTCTTCCCTGAGAGTTAGAAGGTCTTCATTTAGAAGAATTATGACGCTTCATGGTGAAAGCCAAGTTCCTTCGTGAGCCACGGCGCCGATGCTTCTTCTAATAACCAGAGTGAAACGTTTTATAGGTACATGGAACGTCGAAACAATGTGGGAGACCGGGAAGACCAGTCAAATAGCAACAGGAATGAGCAGATACAACTAGGCAGTACTGGGAATCAGAGAAACCCATTGGACCCAAACTAGACAACAAAGGCTAGATACGAGAGAGATGCTACTATACTCCGATCATGAAGAGGAAAATGCTCCACACACTCAGGGAGTTGTTCTAATGGTGTCCATGGTTGCACGAAATGCGCTTGTAGGATGGGAATCTCACGGATTCAGAATTATCAAAGCATCATTCAAAACAAAGAAGGAGGGGATCACAATGAATATGTTCCTTCACGAGAAGTAACAGGCATAAGTAAGTAAGTAATTACAACACTTCATTTATTAAGTCAATTTAGTACATTTCGTATTTACAGTGAAATAAGGAAAAAAGAAATCTTCATTTCTCTAATGTTCTGTACACAAGTTACAAAATAGTAATAGTACGGATTAATAATAATAATAATCTCAATTGTTAGAATCTTACTATTCTGATCCATATACAATAATAATAATACTATTTATTATTTTTATTCAAATCTTGTCTTTTTCGATGATCTATAATTTCAGGTTGTAATGAATATGAAGATTGTTGAATATGTTGTTCCACAGAAGAAGAAGTATCTATTTGATGAACATCTATTCTATGTTTAGTTTCATTTGGTTCATTATTTATTTGTTGTATTGGTTGAGATCGTTCTAATTTTATTGATTGTTTTTGTGGATCTATATGATCTCGTTTAGTTGTATGTTGATGATGATGATCAATATTCATTTCAATATTATTATTATTATTACTTTCATTTAATGTGAATTGATGTTTGATTGCTCCTATACGATATTGTAATAAATCATTAAATGCTTCATTTAAATCTAATTGAGATTTATGTTTTGATGTTGATGCATATAAATCATAATGATTATTATGACGTGATAAATGATCAATGAATATATCATTAGCATTTATTGAAATTTTTCGATATTGTTTTTTATTCATATTCATTTTCATCATTTGTTCAGCTGATATAAAAGAACTTTCACCAAATGTACCACCGTCATCATCATCATCATTATTATTATTGTTATTATTATTATTAAGATTACCATCATAATGATCATCATCATCATCAATTGGTATCATTGATAAATGATTACGTAATAACCAATCATGTGTAATCCCATAATGAAATAAATTATTTTTAGAATATTGATTTAATTGATTAAATTTTAATGATTCTGGTATATTTTTTAATAAATTCTCTTTATCATTAGGACGTATTGATGCATATAATAATTTTAATGCAATTAATTCATATACTTTTAATATTTTCTCATCATAATGTTCTGGATTACGTTGTAATAAACGTCTTATATAATTTTCATCAATTTTTATAAAAAATTCTCTTATAGCATTACGTCCTTTAAAATTAATTAATATTTCAATACCAGTTAATGTTTGATCAATAATATTTTTATTTAATATATAAAATAAACTTAATTTTTCTTGATTATTTTTATGTATTTTTAATAATTTCACTAATGGTTTCATTGTTATACCCATAAAACCAACAGTAAATAAAATAATAAATAATGTTGTAGTTACTATAATATTTTTATGATATAAACTATTTATAGGAAATAAATTATCTGGTATTAATACTGATAATGAAAATGCTATAGCACCACGTAAACCACCATATATTAATATAATTTGTTGTTCAATTGTTATTTTTGTTTCATCAATATTAACATAATTTACAATAGCTGTAATAATAAATACAATAATTGTTCTAGATAATAAACATAATATTAATGACCATAATATAAAACCAGTATGCCATTCTAATTTATATGATATAACTTGTATACCTAAATATAAAAATATAACACCTTCACTTATTTCAGCTAACATTCTTGTTATTAATAATAAACTTTTCATATATTTTTCACCAATATTATGAAATGCATAAGCTGCTTGTATTAAACCACAACTAATCATTGATATAATTCCAGACCAACCAATACAATCTGCTATAATATATGAAAAATATGCTAATAATAATATTGTAAATACAGATAAATGACTATGTATTCTTGTTATTAAACATGTTATAATACCAAATAGAATACCAATAAATAAACCACCAAAACTTACTGTAAAAAATGATATAAAACCAATAAATATTTGTAATATTGTTAATTGTTCATTATTATTAAATACAATCATTATATCATTTAATACAATTGTAATAGCATCATTAAATAATGATTCACCAAATACAATATAATATAAACTTAATTCAACACCAATATCTTGAAAAATAGCTAAGACAGCAACAGGATCTACAGCAACAATTAATGAACTAAATAATAAATAACCTTTTAAATTAAATTGTAATATAGGTTCACCTAATAAATTTAATTGATATATTATATATAATAAAAAACCAATAAATAAAAAATTACATATTGTACCTATAACAGAAAAAATTAATACAACACCAAGATATTCAGAAAATGTACGATTATATAAACTATAAGCAGATTCTAATATAATTGGGGGTAATAAATAATAAGCAAATAATTCTGGTGTAAATTTCCATACTGTATTGTTTATTGATATAGATGTATGATCATTATGATTATGATGATGATCAGTTGGATAGTTTTCCATTGTATAAAATACAATACTACCAAATGTAATACCAATTAATATTAATAATAAAGATTCTGGAATATAAATTGATATATATGGAATATAATGATAAGCTAATTTTAAACAAACTAATATAATTAAAAATAACATTACAGTAATATGTGTAGAGAATTCATGAAATTCCCATTTAATAATTGTAATTTCTTTAGGATAATTATTAGTTGAATTAGATTTTGCATCAATAAATTGTTGTATTATAATAAATAGAATAAAAAATTGATTAGATAATAGATTTTTTAAAAATGAATCATGTTCAATTGAGAATAATATCATTTTGAAATTAAGATATAAGTAGTATGATCAGTAGTAATATTGTTTCTTTAATTAAAAATAGAAAAAAACGACATATATATATATATATATATATATATAATGTGAATCTTTTCTTTTTTGATATTATATTATATTCATGTATATGATGTTTATGATTAATGTATAAAACAAATGAATATGAAATCTCTGTGTTTTTATTAATCAGGGTTAATCAAAGACACTCATTCACTCACTCACTCACTCATTCACTCATTCACTCACTCAGTCACTCAGTTACTCGCACACACACACACACGAAACATACAAATAAATAAACAAACATCATTAGTAGTATAACATGATTTATTTTATAAAGAATTATTAATATGATTGATATTCTAAATAGAGAAAAATATATATATCATTATTATTATTAGTTATTATTAATTATATGTATCTGTTTGTGTGTGTGTGTGTATGTAATGGAATGAAAGAAAAAAGAAACTGATGGATATCCATTAACACTATCATTCTCATGATAAAAGTGGCTTCAATAATTTCAATATAGAAACAAAAAATATATATATCAATAACTTCCAATCAGAATTTACTGAATTGATGAAAGATCAATAGAAAAAAGAAACTTTATTCTACGACATAAGTAAAGTAGTATGTATGTATCTATCTATGTATATATATGTATCCATGTGTATGTGTGTATATGTGTATGCTTGTATCTATGCCTTTAATTGTTTATTCATAATATATTAAAAGAAATGTAATAAAAATTTACTTCTCGTATTCCTATTGGATAATTAGTATTTATCGTAAATATTTATTTATCAAGGTTTTTGTAGGAAATTTTATTGATCTATTCGGGAAATATGTATATGTCAAGGTCATGTTGAGAATCTTATCAATCAATATGAATAAATAAATAAATAAGTAAATAGAAGAATGAATACAAGATTACAAAAAGAATGATTTGCTTATATGACTGATGTTATTTGTATCAATATGGATCCACAATAGAATAGTTTATTGAATAAGATCTAAGAATATAGATACAATGGGTCTGAAAGAGGAATCGAGAATGTAAATATGTTAAATCCGAGTTACTGTTCATACTAGGATTTTAACACAGTGCTGTTCGTTTGAAATCACATTACCTAACCCTGTTAGTTACTGATTCTAGATAACTACTCAATTGTGCAACGTATAGAAGGATTAGGTTAAATTGAAATGGATCGGATCATACCATTATCAAGATTATACACTGAAATTCGATCAATTTTCGTCGGCATATGCTTATCATATGCAGATTGTATTGATGATATAGCCCTAATGACACAAGTTAATATAGAATAAACTCAGTTACATCTAGCTAATGAGTCCTGAATAGTAGGAATTGTGCATCCTGAATTCTACTACTAGCCACATTTCGTTTATTCTGTGTTATCTCAACATATTTACTGTACTCTACATTTTATTGGAAAAATTACAAATGTGATTCGATGAAAACCATTTCAGCGATTTAAATTCAACTCACTTATTGAGAGGTATTATTAATGTTTTGTTTTGATTACTGACTTGGGTTTATAGACGAATATTTCGGCAGAGTTTTGCTTATTGGAACGAAGAACATACTCAATTTCTCCTAGTATTCAATGGTTATTTGGTTGATGTTGGTCAATAGCAGGAATTACAAATTGAAAACAATCCCATCAAACCACTCCTGTTCATTTTGATTTTATTGAAATGTTGGCAAATATAAAATTACATATGTGTAGTAAGTAATTTGTGAGACTTTGATTCATTTTAGAATGTATTTTTCCTCCTAATATTGTGAGAATAAGGGTTTGTGGAAATTGTAGTAATTTAATTGTTGAATTCATGAGTCGATTTAGACTAGATCACCGTGGTAAACCCGGAAGCACTGGACGGCCGTTTCGTTTTATTATGCAACTCCTCAAAAGTGTGAATCCAGATTTTCATTGGTAATCAAGTTATTATCACTTATTGACTATTATGATTAAGATATTTTATTTACACTATAAATATGCTAAAATAATCCACAACTATTTTCTAATGGATTCAAAACTTTGAAGTAAAAGAAACTTACGAGAAAATCTGCAAGTGTTTGTGCTTTATTGTTGACAAATTTTAAGGTCTAAAGTTGTTATCAGACCTTAGTAGATTGGTGGACAATGAAGTGAACGATTGAAACGAAACATATTGGTTTTGAGTCTCAGCGTAAACATCGACACTGGAATGCAGGCACATGTAGCTGAAGAGTGCCAATCAACAGAAGACTCACATTCTTAATCCCACTGTTAATTTTCATTCAACATTACAGAACATATTAGGAAGAAAGACAGCAACAATAACTACAAGAATTAAATATCGACGGGAAAGATTTAGACTGACTACTTTCTTTATTTTTGTTAGTCGATGGTGATTCTCATGTCCGACAAACCTGATAGTAACTTTTATTCGGTAAAGGTATTCTTTAAAGACAAGATTAAATGACGCTTGACAAAGTTTCAAGCAGTTTTTTTCGAGTCAATGAGAAGAAAGCTTTTATAAATGGATAGTTTACAGAAATGGAAACAATAATATTGCATAATGTATGTCAGTTTTTTGATGCAATCAATCAATCTATTCATGTATTCTTCAGGTTGTTCTTACTGTAAATACAAAAAACAATGACAATGACATATTGATTCATCTATATGGAGGTAGATTGTTCATTTTTGGAATTTTTCAAGTAATATCGAGTCAGTCCACACAGGATGCACATATGCTAACAAGAGACTGATCAATTTCAGTGCTAAATATCAATGAGAAGATATAAGCAAGCAATATCAAAGGACTTAATAGTTTTTCACTAGTAATTTTAAGCATTTTGATAGGTATATTAGGTATTCCAACTGCTTGATTTACATGATATTTGAATTTTGCACAAAAATCTTCAAGTCACATTTCCGATTACGATTGTTTCGCCTTCCAATTTTACTTTTACTCTCCATTTTGTTGTTGTTGATTTTTGTGGATATTACAGTAATTTCAATGGTTGGGATGATGAGTCAGTTGATCAAGATCATCATGGAAAACCTGGAAGCTCTGGACGGCCGCTTCGTTCTATTGTGGGACTCTTCAGTAGTGCGAATCCACGAGCCCGAAACCTATCGGTCCCGTTAGCGTACGCTTAACCACTAGACCACTGAGCCAGCATCCAGTGGTGATAATGTCTAACTTCAACCAATCCACGAAATTGAGCGAGACATCCACCATTGTCTTCTATGAGTTACTATCTCACAACAAACTCGATTGAAATCTACTACTCACTGCTTCTCACTTAGTTTATTGTTGTTTATTTACGTTTCAAGGTTGTAATCGTTATGGTGAAACTGAAGTTATTTCAATTACAGAGTTTTCTTGACTTCCTGAATTCTCTCTCTCTTTTATCGTATTACAAACTATTCATAAATTGTGTTGTGGATTATTAGTCCGTTCTATCTAGTTCGAATGAATCTCATTTCATATTGAAATAATTTCTCGGTCATGCACAATTTGGAATTATCATATGTTATATAGAATTAGAATGTTTGATATTAATTAAATGTTCGGTTATAATTCAAAAATTGCCATCAGGATTCTATCTACATTAGGGAGGACCTGACATACATGACATCGATCACCATCTAGTGATCAATAAATTGTAAATACATCTCAGTCCTACAGGAGCTCAGTCTCAGACTGCATAGCTCAATGGTGATGTCTGTGACTGACGAGCTGGATGATACGGGATCGAACCTGTCAGCGAGCATCATTTCCCTCAAGATTACAGGTACACCTTACTTGCGAGTGCCCGATAGCACGAAACCTAGGTCCAGGGTTCTCTCTTGATTACTTCAAACCACCATCTTAATATCATCAGTATTTATTCATGACTGTTAGGTTTTAAGTTTAAGTGTATCAAATCTTTCACAATAAGTGTATTGTATCTCAGATGGAATTGTAAATAAACACTACCGAGAGATCTAAAAATAGATTTTGCAACCCTTTTTTGACTGTCACTTTGTGCTGAAACGTTACTTTCATAAAATATCAAACACGTTTATAAGATGTTATTTTTATTTGAAAATAATTCATAAATATGGGACTCTTTCTTTGGAAGAAAAACGGCTATCCAGTGCTTCATGTTTTTCATTGGTTATCTAATATCGATCCGCTGTGTAATGTGTAGAATTCAACAAGGTCCTCAAATCTGTGTACTAATTATATTCTCTATGTTTGGTTAATTTACTAACGTTGGCACAGCAATTATTTCTGATTCTTTGACCTTAATCTTAATTATCTTTTCTTAATATGATGATATGTTATGTGGTATCTTGCATTAACACATATTTTTAAAAGTTCTCACATACTTAACACACATGATAATAAATACCATACAGAAAAGCATATATTTATACATATTAGATGTTTTGTTCATTCTAAATCTAATCAATTTAGTTGAGATTACACTTCTAAAGTTGAGAAAGTTCGTAAGTTGAGTTAACATTTACGGAGATAGATAATCGACTGGAATCTCAATGTGCACATCACCGCTGCAGTGCAGGTGCTTTCAACTGATGAGTCCTAAACACAATGGATTTTATTTATTTTGAACTACTGACGAAACAGTGGCAACATTAAGAATCCTGGAGAGAGTTGAACTTCATTAAGATCACGTACCAATCTAAGTTATACAATCGTTAAAAACCTGAGAGCACTGTCATGGGTCTCTTGAGTAGGGTGTGTTCACTACGCTGAAATAAGAATTCAAACCAAAGACCTTCGATCTCACGCACAAATGCCTAAACACTAGATCACTGAACTGGGTCCAAGCACTGTAACTTCAATCAATCAAGAGTAGATAGCTTCCTCACAACAATGTGTTTGAATTTCATTAGTCATATTTTCTCAATAGAACTCAGGAAATTCGTTCTCGAAGCTAGTCACTAATTAGCACCAAATAACTTTCAACATCAACATCATCACCATTGAATTCTTACTCAGTAATCTGAAGTTTATTTATTTTCAGGGGAAAAAGAAGAAAAATACTAGATTTGATTCTGTGATTCATTGTTATAGATGTATACTTCATGGAAGTCTCAAACTAAGACAAACCAACTATCCGATAATTCTTAGTATCTAAACATGATCTAAGTTAGATCAGTCCATGATCGTGTGTGTTTAAAGAAAAAAAATAAACAAAAACAAACAAAAACAAAAAAAATTATTCTTTATGTACTTTTCAATTAAATGGAAACTGAATACTCCTGTAATGAGTTATTTTTCTATTTTTTTTATAATAAGAATAGTATCATATTAGTGTGTTTATAAAAAAAATCCGTTTTATGTTTTTTTTTTAATTTTTCAAGTTTTTGCGTTAGTTACTAAAGAAAAAAGAAAAAAAAAGAAAAAAAGTACAAAACTGTATTGTAATTTTTAAAAGTTTCTCATTTAAATTTATAAAATATAATTTAATATTAGAAAGGGGTTTTGTAGAGATTTCAGTCATTTCAATAGTTGTAATCTCTACAAAACCTCTTCTAATCATAGTCATCTGTTCACTGGTGACTAACTTCAACAAGTATGTCTTGATGTTCTAGTGAGAAGCTGTGATCAGTGGAGTTCAACCAGGTCTATTGTGAGATATCAGTTCACCATGGACAATTGTGTACGGTGGCACAATTTCGTGGATCGGTAAAAGTAAGACATTAACAGCATTGGATGCTGACTCAATGGTGTGATGGTCGGTATTCCATATATTCCTTAAACTTCGTATACAGTTCGTTTTGATAATCGTCACTAGATAACGCCACAACGGTATATTAATCAGAAAGCGAATACCAAGTGTTGATTATGTTTATTATGGGACAACACACAGATATCCGAAATTTCAGGTGCGTCAAACAAGCATGAAAGTGTTGTGCCGAAAGGGAAGTAGGCAGGCGAACAAGCGAGTGAGTGAGTCAGCGAATATGAGTACGAGTAAGCGAGTACAATTAAGCGAGAGAGAGCCATGAACGTGAGTAACATGGACGTATATATACATAGTGAAATGAATGAATCATCGAATCATTTAAGCGGTTAGAAGTAAGGCTAGCTGCGTAGGCAGTAAGCGATGCTCAAGCATACATGTCCATACATTCACAATATTAATAAAGATATAATGATATAGATAAGTTAACATTTTTTCAACCATAAGTGTTAAACGACGCTTCTATTGATTGTTGGATGTCCACATGGAAACATAGCATCGTACTCATATCTGAATAAACACCATGATCGTATACAATACACTACTTGTTTGCAATAAGAAAATGTTCTTCCGAGTAAATAGATTCACAATGTAAAATATGATAATATTGAAAACAATCTGTGAAGTCTATCAATTACTTACTTTAACCTTGCAACCATTTACTTTGAATTCATGAGTATCCTCATCATTACTGGTAATGCACATACTGGCTGTTTCACACCAAAAGCATTTTGTATCTGATGTTTTTAAGCCATGACATTCTTCAAAGGAATTGTATTTCGGACAATCTTCAGTGGAAAAAATAGGGTGATTGCATAACAAGTTATCAAACAAAAGATAAGTGAATTAGGAAAAATATAACTATGACTCGATGATATAATGATGATTTCGAAATTAGGCGACTGTTTCATTCACTAGGAATTTGTCATCACATCGAGCAATGCAAAATTCAGCACACTTTCATTGACATCCATATTTCACGACAACATTTTGGCTTTGAATGAAAATACATCCATAATGAGTAACATTTTATTCAACGAATATTAAAGTCGATCAAAGCATAACATTATGGAATGATTCTCTTAGTTGTCGAGATGGTATATTAATACGCTACCACATGATAAACTGAAAATTCTTTGTGATCACTCAATGTACATATTCATGAGAAAGAGAACACGTTCAAACCATGTCATTCTTTTTTAACGACAACACCTCGAAACTGAATGAAACAGAGTTGAATGTTCAACGATGAGTATTGACGTGCGAATTTGGTAGAATATTTCAAACTATGTGATCACATTATACTCTGTGTGCTGTCGACTAGCATGTCACACAAGTTGAATCATGAACATTCATCAATAGTGAATTGTATTTTATTCAACGAATATTGTAGTCAATCTGAACATTAGATTATGGAATGATTTTCTCAGTCATAGTGATGTTATTTCATTACTCCAACATACGACGAACTGAAAAGTGTTTGTGATTACTCACTATACATATCAATGTGAAAGGAAACACTTACCTAACATGAAAATCTTCAGTATTTTTGATACTGTACAACTATCTACTGCTTATGGTATATCAAAATTTGAAGACCTGACTTGTCTACACGTCCAATTTATCGGATGAACAAGATGAAATATAGATTTTGGAAAGTAATCGATTGTTTCCAAGTTAATTACAATTTCAAGAAATGTTTCCACGATTTTATTAACTCAGGAAAGTTCAATATCATGGACACTTCCAAGTGAATGCACAATCAACTAACTGACATATATTATCTCATCTATCGTTTTGTAACATAATGTACGCTTAAGTGAATTTTATAAACGTGAAGGCGTGAAGGACATCCATCCTTCATAATTTTTAATAATCAACAGAGAATCCACGTATAGATTAGTGTGATTTGATACTAGTAGCCAAATTTCTGTTAGTTATATACTGAAATTGCACATGAAAGTTTCAATATTTAGAAACAAAATTGATGTATTCAACTGTGAAAATAATCATTTCTGATACAATAAAGTTTAACATACCACCGAGAGCTTCATACTCTACTAACGTTCCACCTTTGATCCATATATTAGGAACTTTTATTTCAGTTACTTCCTTACCTTGTGAAATAAATTTTACAGAAGAAAATAACTGAGATTTTGTTTAACGAGCGACTGTTAAAAAATGGGAACAAGTTCTCGGAATATCCATGATGAAGATTTTCACACACCATAGTTATATTACTCAGTATACCAGGTTAGGCGTAAGTCAGCAGACATGAATCGTGAAATTCATTGTTTACAGAAATCAGAATATAAAACAGAAACAACACCAATACAATTTCATCAAAACAACGACAATCGTTTATGTGACACTATCAAGGCTGTCGGTTGTTCAAATGAAGACACAGAAACTCCATTTCAATTCAGAAGAATTCAGTAGTTCACTGTTCAAAAGACTTGATCAAAACACGCGGTTTTGTCAGCACTAGATTAAACCTTGATTTAGTATCAAATGTGATATTAAACTTCGCTTCAAGATGTGAAAACACATCATCCACGTTGAATTTTCAATAAACAGTAGTGTTTGGACAATGAGTTTACCAGAAGCATTCAGATTTTATTTCACACGTTTTTCATCAACACTCTAATGACACTTCAACCAATCTGTTCTCACACGAAACTACTGGATTATGTAGACTGTAAGAAAGATATATCAGATCACTAGGACAGAATACAGCAAAGTTCTGTATTGACGTGGTGATCAAAGGGTACATAAAGAAGTTAATATTAGACTAACACATGACTGCTTGTGTAGGTCGGTGTTAATCAAAATGTAAATAACATTTGCTACCTTCTTCTCCGCAATGAAACCATCCATAAATTCCAGATGCCTTTTCGGTTTTGCCAGCTACCCTACGAATCTGAAAAAAAGTAACGGAATTCTGAGTAAAGATTTGTCAACATACAACCACCTTTATCAAAGCCAACCAATCACTGGAGGACTGTGTCGTCATTCACATCACTTTACACAAAGACAACTAGTTACATAGTAAGCATACTGATCTCCTCACTTTCCTCACGAGTGTGCCTCATCTAGTCTACGAGGATAATCTGACTCACTTCAGTTGTCAACTTCACTGAAATCCAATGGACGATGTATCTATCGTGCAATGATACGCTACACTGTGAGATGAATATATACGTCACTTGACGGAAATGTGATAGTGAATAACTGCAATGCCGCTGCACGTGTATTTGTTGTCATGTCGAGGAACTTTGTTGATGTACTCACTTCCATCCATCACCGTACATACAATTCCTGATTACCTCGAAGCAATCAAAGTGGATTCAGTTCAACACAAATGAAATCTTTCATCTCACCTGCTCTTTCTAGTTACCACACATCTGTTGTATTTCAAATTGGTGAAGTACTAAATGCTGACATTCGAACAAGTACACACTGATAGACGATCAAGATTTTAGCAATTTATCTCGCAGATTATTTGACAATGAAATTTTCAATTAGCTGAACGTCAGAAGACGTAGTAAAGCTTGACTGGAAATGTCTGTGTTGGAAAGTACTATAAAATACACTGTTTATCCTTAATCGGCTCAAATATGTCAGAATTTCTATCGATAACA
Source organism: Schistosoma margrebowiei (assembly GCA_944470205.2). Classification (NCBI taxonomy): domain Eukaryota; kingdom Metazoa; phylum Platyhelminthes; class Trematoda; order Strigeidida; family Schistosomatidae; genus Schistosoma; species Schistosoma margrebowiei. The sequence goes on from OX104027.1 coordinate 11,339,502, forward strand.
TTTGACTTCCTATAATTCATTGTTTGAAAAAAGTGCTAGAATGAAGTGTGTCATTACGGAGTTATTAATAGAGTCGTATAGTCTGTGTGCACGTTAAAAATTGTTGATATCTTTCTTTCGTATTCAATGTATATTGATGCATCCAACAGTGTTGACTTGAGCAAAGTAAGATAACAATCTGAAATACATCAAACTACACTACATTACTATTCAATTGTGCAACTTACGTCCTTATAATAGATTGATATCTTCCCATTCGGATGTATCAGAGTAGTTATAGTGAATGCAGGAACTACAAGCAGAAGACTAGCGTTATTTAGAATTTAAGGTATTAGGGATTAGCATGTCATTGTTAGATGCGAAAGTGTATGCGCCTACGTGCAAAGTGATCAGTTTTATGCAGGTATATTCTCCGTTATCACAAATGTTTTCTTTGGTAGAATTCGTAATAAATATAATCTAGGGAACGTCGTGTAAATGAAGCAAGTATGCATCCTACAATATAAATATCAGATAACTAGGCTCCGAGGCTGTATTACAACCCCGTTTTCATATCGAATTAATAAATCATCAAGCTTCCAATTAAATCTGATAGTTGAGGAGTTATTGACATTTGCTCAACACTCTCTATAATTACACCTGAAAAAATCGACCCTTAGTACACATGACATTAGCTATGGTTTGTTCGTTTACAAATAGAACATGGTAAGTTAGTCGGTTATGCAAGTTATTGGTTTCTCAGTGTTCGATCACGATGGAAAATGAATAGCTTCGGATTTTTCGTCCTGGTCATTTCTTAATTTGAATGAGTACTTTTTAGGAATGACCGTGTGGTGAGTAACACAAATTTACTTATTTCAGAATACAGACTTCTGATCAAGCAGCATTGAAGCCTGTTGACGAAGATGTGTCTCTACATTCGTTTATGCACAAGTAAAGTGTGTTTATGACTTAATTTATTCATACCGATCTTTTTATTGCACGTCAAATCTAGTATGCTACTGATTATGTCAACTGTCCTTCAGGTCTCAATCAATGTGTTCAAACAATCGATGGTTTCCCCCTTCCTAATTTTTTGTGATGGTTACACTTTATTACTTTTGTCAGATTTTGAAAAGAATTCAGTGATGTAAAATGAACAGAAAATGTGTAAGCAAGTACTGTGAATGATGGTGTAGGTGTTTAAATATTTCATGTGTAATCAAATAATCATTTTATGGATACATACTTTCATCACCATCACCATCTAGATAATAAGACGTTCTGACGGCTAATAATTCCCCTGAAATGATGAAAGTAAAAATATTTGCGTTTTTATATATGTATAATTAACATTCACAGAGAATCAGTTTGGACACAAGTTATCATCGTTCTTTCAAGATTTAAGTAAACTGGTTCAATTAAATGAGAGTTGCAATAAGACTCATAATTATTTCAACGATATGATGAATGTTTCAATCCAACCAACTGAGAAGAATATTCTACTTCCGAAGTGTTGATTTTAAAAGCTTCAGACAATCTAATAGACCGGTAATATCTAAACGACAATACACATACAAAATCAGTTGGATTCGTTCGATTTATTATTTCTACTCAATTAATTTGCGTCTATTTCGAAGTGAACCATCGTTTACACTTGACAGTGATGCGTACGTGTTGTGAACACGTTTTAGAGCATCAAATCACACAAGCAAATTAATCACTGTGTACTGGTCAGCTCCCAAAATGTAACCAGGTCAAATATTGAATCATTTATGCAAAATAAAAGTGAGAAATGAAAGGCAAAACAAATTATCACCGTATAATAGAGGTACTCACACTCATCCAAAACTTCAGATACCGTTTTATAACCGCTTCTCACATAATTTTTAATTCCTCCTAAGTACACTTGATCGTACATATATATTCTACCTGTTTATCGAATGAAAACGTGAATTTTAATTGACAATATGTAGAGAATATATTAAAGACTTTTAGATTAACTGGAGACAAAATGAGTTTCATGGACCGTAATTAAATTTCTGTAAGGCTCTAAACTGTTCACAAATTGTACGAAATAAGTTATCAGTAGACGTTTTGAATGTTAGAAAGGGCATAAAACTGATTAACTAAAGAAGTTAAAACAACATCGGTACACGAAATGAAATGTGAATAAACAAAACTCGGTAACAATTTTAATTCAATGAAAATCATTCTCTTACCAGTAGTTAATATTCTGAAGTTGGTGACTTGAGAACCGTAAAACGTAAACGGGAATGTTGCATTAATTTCCTAATTATGAGCAAACATATGGATTAGTACCTCGATTGCTAAATTTAGTCAACTTACTTTAGTATCATTCAATATTTCAAACTTGCCGCTAACAATTGGAGGAGACTGATCAGAGAGGATTGTCCGTGAATAATAATAGTGATGAGACTGAATATGTGTATTAGAAACTGACTGATTACTTACAAAATTATATGCATGACTTTTAAAAATTTCTTTGTCGTATATCTTTAATTCAGGGTTTGTGCAAATTTCATGGCAGTCGAAGAATTTATAAATTAATACGATGATCAAATAGAGCAGTATAAACTGGCCAGTTGCAAAGCTATGCCTGGAATGGTACAGATAAAAGTATACAGCCTTATTTCATTGAAACAAATTGAAGTTCATATAACACACTCGTTTGCTTTAAATGTACGGTCAACACTCACCTCATCTTCTTGTTCACAACAGTAATAATTGTTGTTAGACCTTGTCGTGTTTATATACATTTTTTAAGTGTTTGTTTGTTTCTTTCTTATTCGACGATCCAAAGTGACCATTAGAAACATCACGTTTCATAAAATCATATGATCATTGTTAACCACTCATGGTGGAAGACGAACTCATCGGAATGCAATATACTTCTAGCTGTTGTACTCTAAAGTCTGACAATTATTCACCATTGGTTGAAATTCTAAGGCCTCTATTGATCAAAATTATATTGGATATGATTAGCAATAATTTAAACTGAGAGGTTTATATGTAGGTCAAAATGTGTGCTCATATTTTCACAAACAAGCATTTTGTTACTTGTAAGGATTTGTGAACTGTTTACTAATGGTGCATTACTTCGATTTGATAGGTTAAAATATAAGTAACAAAACCTGTCTTGATTAGATAACTAAATTTTTATTTTTACACCTGAATTTATGTTTAATGAAATCAATATTGTCAGACGACTCTATCATCGTTGAATGTGGGATTGTAAGTTCGCAACAGTCACAAAAAGGCCCATTTGACCGGTATATTGTACCGTTGACTCTAAATAGATTTAGCGGTGAAAATAGACAAAACGTTTCTTATTAGTCAGGTAGAAGTGGACCTGTTTGTGTTCAAACTAAACGTAATGAGTCAATTACTGTTGAATGATTAACAGTCTACACTTTCGTAAATGAATAATAATTTCAGCGAAAGAAGCCCAAACAAATCATGATTTGCTTATAATTGCAAAATGTAATTCTTGGCAGTATGATGGTGAATTTTGCGCTGCAAAAAGATGTCCACAGTAACCGAAATATTGCTTCCATGAGTATCATATTCTGTAGTCGAATAAACGGTTGTTGGGTAACTTTGCGAAATCATGAACATCAGAATTATTTTCAATTATACATAAAATTGTTCCACTAATATCTGGCCTATTATCAAATTATTATTATTCGTGTAGTTACAGTATGTTTAAGTAATTATGTAGCTTATTCACTAGGGTTTGATAAAAGTTCACTTGGGTGTTGGTTCAGTTAATCGTATCCACGGAAGCAATAGTTATTGGAATAGTGAATTAATCTCATAAAATCACTGTCAATTTCTCATAAGACAATTCTATATTAATTTCAATGGAAACATAAAGTTCTTCATATGAAAATGTTAAATAAATATTTCAAGGTTAATAAAATTTATTCAGTATTATGCAGCTTATTTATTGTTCGTTTTTCATAAGGCTATTCTGAGTTGGTGTCACGCAACCTAATGCTTTTCATATGAACAGCATTCGCAAACTCTTCAAGGTTGAGAAACACTTTAGCCAATATCAACTGAAAGGTATTGAGTACGAAACGGAGGTCATGTTCAGTAAGAAAGAGTATAGCAATTATTACGCCTAGTTCAGAATTGAAATGTTCACTTTTATGCTAAGTAACAGATAATTGGTATCGATGAATGCAAAATTTATTACACACACGTGTCATTATTAAAAAAAACTGAACTGACTGTTTACTTTTCACACATGACTACAGTTAAACAGTATATTTCTCGAAATCAATCTTTTCCTTCACAGCTTGTATCAGATGTGTTTTACTTATCTCGAGAACTGACATGTGTTACCTTCTCATTTCAACACAATCTACGACATAATCTTCGTGACTTCCAGAGAATCTCTACCTTCACCATGAGGAGACATAATTCTTCCAAACGAAGATCTTGTATAACTCACAGGCGATATCGAGTCAGTCTACACAGGATGCACATACGCTAACAAGAGACTGATCAATTTCAGTGTTAAACATCAATGAGAAGATATAAGCAAGCAATATCAAAGGAATTAATAGTTTTTCACTAGTAATTTTAAGCATTTTGATAGGTATATTAGGTATTCCAACTGCTTGATTTACATGATATTTGAATTTTGCACAAAACTTTTCAAGTAACATTTCCGATTATGATTGTTTCGCCTCCCAAGTTTACTTTTACTCTCCATTTTGTTGTTGTTGATCTTTGTGGATATTACAGTAATTTCAATGGTTGAGATGATGAGTCAGTTGAAGCTAGATCACCATGGAAATCCTGGAAGCTCTGAACGGCCGTCTCGTCATAGAATATGGTTCCTCGGCAGTGTGCATTCACGATCCCGGACCGCGAGATTCGAACCCGAAACCTATCGGTCTCGAGCTCAAACGCTCAGCTAACTAGACCACTGAGCCGGCATGTAACGGTGTTAATGTCTAACTTCAACTTGTTATGACCTTGGGTATGTCTGGTTTTGCTATCACGCGACCTATCTACCAATCTGGATACGGCTTATACGAATATTCACACTAGGCCAACCAATGACGTTCAACCGGTGTGGGCAGTCTAGCGTCCTTATTGGTCCTATGTCCTTCGAGCCCTTCCACTTGAGTCCAGAACACAATACCAGCTTCGAATCAGAGCAGATCGTTTATTTCAAACATACTCGGTTTATATATCAAACAGACAGACCACAACACACCATAAATTAGGAAATAACATATGTACACAAATAAGCCAAAAAGTGGCTGTGAACGAGGGGGACAGTAATTAATAGACTGAACATAGTTTAAGAACCGTAAATCGTACAATAATAAATTATAGATCAAATTAAAGCTTATAATAAGAGGGATATAAATATACATAATCTAATGATTGAATAGTTTTACAATAAGAATATTTATAGAATATTAGTCCACTAATAGTCCTCGGGAGTTAGCTGTAATTTAATCTTCGCTCGGATATAACACAACTAACTCACGAAATCGCGACTCTGTACACCATTGTCACAAGTGAGCTGATATCTCACAACAAACTCGATTGAAATCTACTGCTCACTGCTTCTCGCTTAGTTTATTGTTGTTTATTTACGTTTCAAGGTTGTAATCGTTACGGTAAAACTGAAGTTATTTCAATTACAGAGTTTTCTTGACTTCCTGAATTCTCTCTCTTTTATCGTATTACAAACTATTCATAAATTGTGTTGTGGATTATTAGTCCGTTCTATCTAGTTCGAATGAATCTCATTTCATATTGAAATAATTTCTCGGTCATGCACAATTTGGAATTATCATATGTTATATAGAATTAGAATGTTTGATATTAATTAAATGTTCGGTTATAATTCAAAAATTGCCATCAGGATTCTATCTACATTAGGAACACCTGACATACATGACATCGATCACCATCTAGTGATCAATAAATTGTTAATACATCTCAGTCCTACAGGAGCTCAGTCTCAAACTGCATAGCTCAATGGTGATGTCTGTGACTGAGGAGCTGGATGATACGGGATCGAACCTGTCAGCGAGCATCATTTCCCTCAAGATTACAGGTACACCTTACTTGCGAGTGCCCGATGACACGAAACCTAGGTCCAGGGTTCTCTCTTGATTACTTCAAACCATCATCTTAATATCATCAGTATTTATTCATGACTGTTAGGTTTTAAGTTTAAGTGTATCAAATCTTTCACAATAAGTGTATTGTATCTCAGATGGAATTGTAAATATACACTACCGAGGGATTCAAAACTAGATTTCGCAACTCAGGATATTCGTTCTCGAAGCTAGTCACTAATTAGCACCTAATAACTTTCAACATCAACATCCTCACCATTGAATACTAACTCAATGATCTAAAGTTTATTTATTTTCAGGAGAAAAAGAAGAAAAATACTAGATTTGATTCTGTGATTCATTGTTATAGATGTATACTTCATGGAAGTCTCAAACTAAGACAAAACAACTATCCGATAATTCTTAATATCTAAACATGATCTAACTTAGATCAGTCCATGATTGTAATGTGAATCTCAATCATTCTCAATTATATTCTATAACTATAAGAATAAACCCTCATAAATAAAAGTATATTTTCTAAGGTCAAATTTATTTGATTTTAATGCCTCCCAATATTTGTAAAGTATGAAGAAGAAGAAGAGGCCAGAAACAAGGCGACATAAAACAATTTTGGTTATGTATGTATGTGTGTGGTTATCTGTTTAAAGAAAAAAAGAAAGAAAGTAAAACAGAAAGAAAAAAGCGAAGAAATTCAATCATTCTTTTTTCTCCTTATAATAAAATGAGGTCATAGAAGGTAAAAAAAAAAAGAAAAAAAGAATCATGAATTTGGAAATGGACAATCGGTTAGCATCAATAAAATCAAGTTTACTATTCATCATGATAAAAACACAATTTTCATTTCAATATTGAAAAAGTTTCCATTCAAATAGTTAACAATAAATAGAATAGGAGATATAAAAGGGAGTATAATTTATTTGTTATCAACCTTACTAATGGACATAATCTAATATAGTTGATAAATAAAGTATCAATGACTTAGAAACAAAAACAAAAAAAGACAAACTCCTTTTTTTATGTACTTTTCAATCAAATGGAAATAGAATACTCCTTTAATGAGTTAGTTTTCTATTTTTTTTATAATAAGTTCACCATGGACAATAGTGTACGGTGGCACAATTTCGTGGATCGGTTAAAGTAAGACATTAACAGCATTGGATGCTGACTCAATGGTGTGATGGTCGGTATTCCATATAATCCTTAAACTTCGTATACAGTTCGTTTTGATAATCGTCACTGGATAACGCCACAACGGTATATTAATCAGAAAGCGAATACCAAGTGTTGATTATGTATATTATGGGACAACACACAAATATCCGAAATTACAGGTGCGTCAAACAAGCATGAAAGAGTTGTGCCGAAATGGAAGTAGGCAGGCGAACAAGCGAGTGAGTGAGTCAGCGAATATGAGTACGAGTAAGCGAGTACAATTAAGCATGAGAGAGCCATGAACGTGAGTAACATGGACATATATAAACATAGTGAAATGAATGAATCATCGAATCATTTAAGCGGTTAGTATTAAGGCTAGCTGCGTAGGGAGTAAGCGATGCTCAAGCATACATGTCCATACATTCACAATATTAATAGAGATATAATGATATAGATAAGTTAACATTTTTTCAACCATAAGTGTTAAACGACGCTTCTAATGATTGTTGGATGTCCACATGGAAACATAGCATCGTACTCATATCTGATTAAACACCATGATCGTATACAATACACTACTTGCTTGCAACATGAAAATATTCTTCCGAGTAAATAGATTCACAATGTAGAATATGATAATATTGAAAACAATCTGTGAAGTCTATCAATTACTTACTTTAACCTTGCAACCATTTACTTTGAATTTATGAGTATCCTCATCATTACTGGTAATGCACATACTGGCTGTTTCGCACCAAATACACTTTGTATCTGATGTTTTTAAGCCATGACATTCTTCAAAGGAATTGTATTTCGGACAATCTTCAGTGGAAAAAATAGGGTGATTGCATAACAAGTTATCAAACAAAAGATAAGTGAATTAGGAAAAATATAACTATAACTCGATGATATAATGTTGATTTCGAAATTAGGCGACTGTTTCATTCACTAGGAATTTGTCATCACATCGAGCAATGCAAAATTCAGCACACTTTCATTGACATCCATATTTCACGACAACATTTTGGCTTTGAATGAAAATACATCCATAATGAGTAAAATTTTATTGAACGAATATTAAAGTCGATCTAAACATAACATTATGGAAGGATTCTCTTAGTTGTCGAGATGGTATATTAATACCCTACCACATGATAAACTGAAAATTCTTTGTGATTACTCAATGTACATATTCATGAGAAAGAGAACTCGTTCAAACCATGTCATACACTTTTCACGACAACACCTCGAAACTGAATGAAACAGAGTTGAATGTTCAACGATGAGTATTGACGTGCGAATTTGGTAGAATTTGATGACTGTTTGCATTCAGAAATGTATACACCATGCTGTCACCTGGTTCAGCAAAGCCCACTGCATTTCATTTCTAACACATCTAGGGTTTCATTCATTGATATCAGTCTGATGATGAAAACGTGTTCTTGTATACAGCTTTGACATGTGAAATCTGGTAAATGACATTGTAAACTCACCCACATCGACTATTTTGAAATCCGTGCAAGAAATTCAGTTGTCCCCAGACAATAAATTTACTTAGAATTATGTTAATTCGGTTGAAAAACAAAGGAGGAGTGACATTGTTTTTCAATTGGTCGCTGACGTTTTTCTGGAAGAGATTTCAATCAACCTTTCGTTATAGAATGTTTCAAACTATGTGATCACATTATACTCTGTGTGCTGTCGACTAGCATGTCACACTAGTTGGATCATGAACATTCATCAATAATGAATTGTATTTTATTCAACGAATATTGTAGTCAATCTGAACATTAGATTATGGAATGATTTTCTCAGTCATAGTGATGTTATTTCATTACTCCAACATACGACGAACTGAAGAGTGTTTGTGATTACTCACTATACATATCAATGTGAAAGGAAACACTTACCTAACATGAAAATCTTCAGTATTTTTGATACTGTACAACTATCTACTGCTTATGGTATATCAAAATTTGAAGACCTGACTTGTCTACACGTCCAATTTATCGGATGAACAAGATGAAATATAGATTTTGGAAAGTAATCGATTGTTTCCAAGTTAATTACAATTTCAAGAAATGTTTCCACGATTTTATTAACTCAGGAAAGTTCAATATCATGGACACTTCCAAGTGAATGCACAATCAACTAACTGACATATATTATCTCATCTGTCGTTTTGTAACATAATGAACGCTTAAGTGAATTTTATAAACGTGAAGGCGTGAAGGACCTCCCTCCTTCATCATTTTAAATAATCAACAGAGAATCCACGTATAGATTAGCGTGATTTGATACTAGTAGCCAAATTTCATTTAGTTATTTACTGAAATTGCACATGAAATTTTCAATATTTAGAAAGAAAATTGATGTATTCAACTGTGAAAATAATCATTTATGATACAATAAGGTTTAACATACCACCGACAGCTTCATACACCACTAACGTTCCACTTTTGATCCATTTTTCAAGAACATATGTTTCAGTTTCAATTTCCTTCACATCTTGTGAAATAAATTTTACAGAAGAAAATAACTGAGATTTTGTTTAACGAGCGACTGTTAAAAAATGGGAACAAGTTCTCGGAATATCCATGATGAAGATTTTCACACATCATAGTTATATTAGTCAGTATACCAAGTTAGGCGTAAGTCAGCAGACATGAATCGTGAAATTCATTGTTTACAGAAATCAGAATATAAAACAGAAACAACACCAATACAATTTCATCAAAACAACGACAATCGTTTATGTGACACTATCAAGGCTGTCGGTTGTTCAAATGAAGACACAGAAACTCCATTTCAATTCAGAAGAATTCAGTAGTTCACTGTTCAAAAGACTTGATCAAAACACGCGGTTTTGTCAGCACTAGATTAAACCTTGATTTAGTATCAAATGTGATATTAAACTTCGCTTCAAGATGTGAAAACACATCATCCACGTTGAATTTTCAATAAACAGTAGTGTTTGGACAATGAGTTTACCAGAAGCATTCAGATTTTATTTCACACGTTTTTCATCAACACTTTAATGACACTTCAACCAATCTGTTCTCACACGAAACTACTAAATAATGTGGACTGTAAGAAAGATATATTAGATCACTAGGACAGAATACAGCACAGTTCTGTATTGATGTGGTGATCAAAGGGTACATAAAGAAGTTAATATTAGACTAACACATGACTGCTTGTGTAGGTCGGTGTTAATCAAAATGTAAATAACATTTGCTACCTTCTTCTCCGCAATCAAACCATCCATAAATTCCAGATGTCTGTTCGATTTCGCCAGCTACCTCAGGAATCTGAAAAGAAGTAACGGAAGTCTGAGTTAAGATTTGTCAACATACAACCACATTTATTAAAGCCAACCAATCACTGGAGGACTGTGTCGTCATTCACATCACTTTACACAAAGACAACTAGTTACATAGTAAGCATACTGATCTCCTCACTTTCCTCACGAGTGTGCCTCATCTAGTCTACGAGGATAATCTGACTCACTTCAGTTGTCAACTTCACTGAAATCCAATGGACGATGTATCTATCGTGCAATGATACGCTACACTGTGAGATGAATATATACGTCACTTGACGGAAATGTGATAGTGAATAACTGCAATGCCGCTGCACGTGTATTTGTTGTCATGTCGAGGAACTTTGTTGATGTACTCACTTCCATCCATCACCGTACATACAATTCCTGATTACCTCGAAGCAATCAAAGTGGATTCAGTTCAACACAAATGAAATCTTTCATCTCACCTGCTCTTTCTAGTTACCACACATCTGTTGTATTTCAAATTGGTGAAGTACTAAATGCTGACATTCGAACAAGTACACACTGATAGACGATCAAGATTTTAGCAATTTATCTCGCAGATTATTTGACAATGAAATTTTCAATTAGCTGAACGTCAGAAGACGTAGTAAAGCTTGACTGGAAATGTCTGTGTTGGAAAGTACTATAAAATACACTGTTTATCCTTAATCGGCTCAAATATGTCAGAATTTCTATCGATAACATTTGACTTCCTATAATTCATTGTTTGAAAAAAGTGCTAGAATGAAGTGTGTCATTACGGAGTTATTAATAGAGTCGTATAGTCTGTGTGCACGTTAAAAATTGTTGATATCTTTCTATCGTATTCAATGTATATTGATGCATCCGACAGTGTTGACTTGAGCAAAGTAAGATAACAATCTGAAATACATCAAACTACACTACATTACTATTCAATTGTGCAACTTACGTCCTCATAATAGATTGATATCTTCCCATTCGGATGTATCAGAGTAGTTATAGTGAATGCAGGAACTACAAGCAGAAGACTAGCGTTATTTAGAATTTAAGGTATTAGGGATTAGCATGTCATTGTTAGATGCGAAAGTGTATGCGCCTACGTGCAAAGTGATCAGTTTTATGCAGGTATATTCTCCGTTATCTCAAATGTTTTCTTTGGTAGAATTCGTAATAAATATAATCTAGGGAACGTCGTGTAAATGAAGCAAGCATGCATCCTACAATATAAATATCAGATAACTAGGCTCCGAGGCTGTATTACAACCTCGTTTTCATATCGAAATAATAAATCATCAAGCTTCCAATTAAATCTGATAGTTGAGTAGTTATTGACATTTGCTCAACACTCTCTATAATAACACCTGAAAAAATCGACCCTTAGTACACATGACATTAGCTATGGTTTGTTCGTTTACAAATAGAACATGGTAAGTTAGTCGGTTATGCAAGTTATTGGTTTCTCAGTATTCGGTCACGATGGAAAATGAATAGCTTCGGATTTTTCGTCCTGGTCATTTCTTAATTTGAATGAGTACTTTTTAGGAATGATCGTGTGGTGAGTAACACAAATTTACTTATTTCAGAATACAGACTTCTGATCAAGCAGCATTGAAGCCTGTTGACGAAGATGTGACTCTACATTCGTTTATCCACTAATAAAGTGTGTTTATGATTTAATTTATTCATACGGATCTTTTTATTGCACGTCAAATCTAGTATGCTACTGATTATGTCAACTGTCCTTCAGGTCTCAATCAATGTGTTCAGACAATCGATGGTTTCCCCCTTCCTAATTTTTTGTGATGGTTACACTTTATTACTTTTGTCAGATTTTGAAAAGAATTCAGTGATGTAAAATGAACAGAAAATGTGTAAGCAAGTACTGTGAATGATGGTGTAGGTGTTTAAATATTTCATGTGTAATCAAATAATCATTTTATGGATACATACTTTCATCACCATCACCATCTAGATAATAAGACGTTCTGACGGCTAATAATTCCCCTGAAATGATGAAAGTAAAAATATTTGCGTTTTTATATATGTATAATTAACATCCACAGAGAATCATTCTGGACACAAGTTATCATCCTTCTTTCAAGATTTAAGTAAACTGGTTCAATTAAATGAGAGTTGCAATAAGACTCATAATTATTTCAACGATATGATGAATGTTTCAATCCAATCAACTGAGAAGAATATTCTACTTCCGAAGTGTTGATTTTAAAAGCTTCAGACAATCTAATAGACCGGTAATATCTAAACGACAATACACATACAAAATCATTTTCTGAAATTGAGTTATTCCAACCGAGCAGTGTTCCCTCAAATGAACTAATTATTACTCAGAAATTCCACTTTAATGTCACTTTATGCAGTAACTGAACAAAATGAGTGAACTTCATTTCGATGTTCTAGTTGTTTCGGGTCGAATTAATCATGCTATACCACTGCACTGTTTATAGTAATTTTTTATCATCTGTCATTATTATTACTAATGATATGGTCAATACACAGTGGTTCACAGATAGTGACTAAGAGACATTAATTCTTTATGAAGTAAGTTAAAGAAAAACAATTTGGATATCATTAAATATAATTTGGTAATCCATGTGATTTAATAATGCAAAATGATTTTTCACACAACATCGTTTATTGTTGTAGATGTGTTCAGTTGGATTCGTTCGATTTATTATTTCTACTCAATTAATTTGCGTCTATTTCGAAGTGAACCATCGTTTTCACTTGACAGTGATGCGTACGTGTTGTGAACACGTTTTAGAGCATCAAATCACACAAGCAAATTAATCAATGTGTACTGGTCAGCTTCCAAAATGTAGCCAGGTCAAATATTGAATCATTTATGCAAAATAAAAGTGAGAAATGAAAGGCAAAACAAATTATCACCGTATAACAGAGGTACTCACACTCATTCAAAACTTCAGATACCGTATTATAACCGCTTCTCACATAATCTTTAATTTCTCCTAAGTACTCTTGATCGTACACTTCAATTCTACCTGTGTTCATCGAATGAAAAACATGAAATTCAAATAACAGACGTTTTGAATGTTAGAAAGGGCATAAAACTGATTAACTAAAGAAGTTAAAGCAACATCGGTACACGAAATGAAATGTGAATAAACAAAACTCGGTAACAATTTTAATTCAATGAAAATCATTCTCTTACCAGTAGTGAATATTCTGAAGTTGGTGACTTGAGAACCGTAAAACGTAAACGGGAATGGTGCATCAATATCCTGATTATAAGCAAACATATGGATTAGTACCTCGATTGCTAAATGTAGTCAACTTACATTAATATCATCCAATATTTCAAACTTGCCGCTAACAATTGGAGGAGGCTGATTAGAGAGAATTGTCTCGGAATAATCATAGTGATGAGACTGAATATGTGTATTAGAACCTGACTGATTACTTACATAAGTATATGCATCACTTCTAAAAATTAATTTTTCGTATATCCATAATTCAGGATTTGTGCAAATTTCATGGCAGTCGAAGAATTTATAAATTAATACGATGATCAAATAGAGCAGTATAAACTGGCCAGTTGCAAAGCTATGCCTGGAATGGTACAGATAAAAGTATACAGCCTTATTTCATTGAAACAAATTGAAGTTCATATAACACACTCGTTTGCTTTAAATGTACGGTCAACACTCACCTCATCTTCTTGTTCACAACAGTAATAATTGTTGTTAGACCTTGTCGTGTTTATATACATTTTTTAAGTGTTTGTTTGTTTCTTTCTTATTCGACGATCCAAAGTGACCATTAGAAACATCACGTTTCATAAAATCATATGATCATTGTTAACCACTCATGGTGGAAGACGAACTCATCGGAATGCAATATACTTCTAGCTGTTGTACTCTAAAGTCTGACAATTATTCACCATTGGTTGAAATTCTAAGGCCTCTATTGATCAAAATTATATTGGATATGATTAGCAATAGTTTAAACTGAGAGGTTTATATGTAGGTCAAAATGTGTACTCATATTTTCCCAAACAAGCATTTTGTTACTTGTAAGGATTTGTGAACTGTTTACTAATGGTGCATTACTTTGATTTGATAGGTTAAAATATAAGTAACAAAACCTGTCTTCATTAGATAACTAAATTTTTATTTTTACATCTGAATTTATGTTTAATGAAATCAATATTGTCAGACGACTCTATCATCGTTGAATGTGGGATTGCAAGTTCGCAACAGTCACAAAAATACCCATTTGACCGGCATATTGTACCATTGTCTCTAAATAGATTTAGCGATGGAAATAGACAAAACGTTTCTTATTAGTCAGGTAGAAGTGGACCTGTTTGCGTTCAAACTAAACGTAATGAGTCAATTACTGTTGAATGATTAACAGTCTACACTTTCGTAAATGAATAATAATTTCAGCGAAAGAAGCCCAAACAAATCATGATTTGCTTATAATTGCAAAATGTAAATCTTGGCAATATGATGGTGAATTTCGCGCTGCAAAGAGATGTCCACAGTAACCGAAATATTGCTTCCACGAGTATCATATTCTGTAGTCGAATAAACGGTTGTTGGGTAACTTTGCGAAATCATGAACATCAGAATTATTTTCAATTATACATAAAATTGTTCCACTAATATCTGGCCTATTATCAAATTATTATTATTCGTGTAGTTACAGTATGTTTAAGTAATTATGTAGCTTATTCACTAGGGTTTGATAAAAGTTCACTTGGGTGTTGGTTCAGTTAATCGTATCCACGGAAGCAATAGTTATTGGAATAGTGAATTAATCTCATAAAATCACTGTCAATTTCTCATAAGACAATTTAATGTTGAATAGATACCAGATTACATAACTAGTTGCTATGATATCCAAATTATTCAAATTAGAACTTATCTCAAAATTAAAATAATAATAATAATAATATTTCACAGATTGAAATCATGAGTCAGTTGAAGCTAGACCACCATTGAAAACCTGGAAGCACTGGACGGCCGTTTCGTCTTAGTATGGGACTCCTCAGCAGTGCGCACGGTAGCGCAACTTCGTGGATTGCTTGAAGTGATTTTATGAATCAATAAAGATTACTTTTTAAATCAGTGAAAAAAAGACATTTGGCGGGTGACTTGAACTGATATTAGTAATAATAATAATTATAATTATAATTTATATATGAATCACTATTTAGGTATGTAAATCAAAGTACAAAATAGACAACTAAGATTTAATGTTGAATAGATACCAGATTACATAACTAGTTGCTATGATATCCAAATTATTCAAATTAGAACTTATCTCAAAATTAAAATAATAATAATAATATTTCTTCACAGATTGAAATCATGAGTCAGTTGAAGCTAGATCACCATTGAAAACCTGGAAGCACTGGACGGCCGTTTCGTCCTAGTATGGGACTCCTCAGCAGTGCGCACGGTAGCGCAACTTCGTGGATTGCTTGAAGTGATTTTATGAATCAATAAAGATTACTTTTTAAATCAGTGAAAAAAAGACATTTGGCGGGTGACTTGAACTGATATTAGTAATAATAATAATTATAATTATAATTATAATTTATATATGAATCACTATTTAGGTATGTAAATCAAAGTACAAAATAGACAACTAAGATTTAATGTTTAATAGATAACAGATTACATAACTAGTTGCTATGATATCCAAATTATTCAAATTAGAACTTATCTCAAAATTAAAATAATAATAATAATATTTCACAGATTGAAATCATGAGTCAGTTGAAGCTAGACCACCATTGAAAACCTGGAAGCACTGGACGGCCGTTTCGTCCTAGTATGGGACTCCTCAGCAGTGCGCACGGTAGCGCAACTTCGTGGATTGCTTGAAGTGATTTTATGAATCAATAAAGATTACTTTTTAAATCAGTGAAAAAAAGACATTTGGCGGGTGACTTGAACTGATATTAGTAATAATAATAATTATAATTATAATTTATATATGAATCACTATTTAGGTATGTAAATCAAAGTACAAAATAGACAACTAAGATTTAATGTTGAATAGATACCAGATTACATAACTAGTTGCTATGATATCCAAATTATTCAAATTAGAACTTATCTCAAAATTAAAATAATAATAATAATATTTCACAGATTGAAATCATGAGTCAGTTGAAGCTAGATCACCATTGAAAACCTGGAAACACTGGACGGCCGTTTCGTCCTAGTATGGGACTCCTCAGCAGTGCGCACGGTAGCGCAACTTCGTGGATTGCTTGAAGTGATTTTATGAATCAATAAAGATTACTTTTTAAATCAGTGAAAAAAAGACATTTGGCGGGTGACTTGAACTGATATTAGTAATAATAATAATTATAATTATAATTATAATTTATATATGAATCACTATTTAGGTATGTAAATCGAAGTACAAAATAGACAACTAAGATTTAATATTGAATAGATACCAGATTACATAACTAGTTGCTATGATATCCAAATTATTCAAATTAGAACTTATCTGAAAATTAAAATAATAATAATAATAATATTTCACAGATTGAAATCATGAGTCAGTTGAAGCTAGACCACCATTGAAAACCTGGGAGCACTGGACGGCCGTTTCGTCCTAGTATGGGACTCCTCAGCAGTGCGCACGGTAGCGCAACTTCGTGGATTGCTTGAAGTGATTTTATGAATCAATAAAGATTACTTTTTAAATCAGTGAAAAAAAGACATTTGGCGGGTGACTTGAACTGATATTAGTAATAATAATAATTATAATTATAATTATAATTTATATATGAATCACTATTTAGGTATGTAAATCAAAGTACAAAATAGACAACTAAGATTTAATGTTGAATAGATACCAGATTACATAACTAGTTGCTATGATATCCAAATTATTCAAATTAGAACTTATCTGAAAATTAAAATAATAATAATAATAATATTTCACAGATTGAAATCATGAGTCAGTTGAAGCTAGATCACCATTGAAAACCTGGAAGCACTGGACGGCCGTTTCGTCCTAGTATGGGACTCCTCAGCAGTGCGCACGGTAGCGCAACTTCGTGGATTGCTTGAAGTGATTTTATGAATCAATAAAGATTACTTTTTAAATCAGTGAAAAAAAGACATTTGGCGGGTGACTTGAACTGATATTAGTAATAATAATAATTATAATTATAATTATAATTTATATATGAATCACTATTTAGGTATGTAAATCAAAGTACAAAATAGACAACTAAGATTTAATGTTGAATAGATACCAGATTACATAACTAGTTGCTATGATATCCAAATTATTCAAATTAGAACTTATCTGAAAATTAAAATAATAATAATAATATTTCACAGATTGAAATCATGAGTCAGTTGAAGCTAGACCACCATTGAAAACCTGGAAGCACTGGACGGCCGTTTCGTCCTA
The DNA here is from genome assembly GCA_944470205.2 of Schistosoma margrebowiei. Taxonomy (NCBI): domain Eukaryota; kingdom Metazoa; phylum Platyhelminthes; class Trematoda; order Strigeidida; family Schistosomatidae; genus Schistosoma; species Schistosoma margrebowiei. The sequence continues at coordinate 11,357,511 of OX104027.1, forward strand.
GTATGGGACTCCTCAGCAGTGCGCACGGTAGCGCAACTTCGTGGATTGCTTGAAGTGATTTTATGAATCAATAAAGATTACTTTTTAAATCAGTGAAAAAAAGACATTTGGCGGGTGACTTGAAATGATATTAGTAATAATAATAATTATAATTATAATTTATATATGAATCACTATTTAGGTATGTAAATCAAAGTACAAAATAGACAACTAAGATTTAATGTTGAATAGATACCAGATTACATAACTAGTTGCTATGATATCCAAATTATTCAAATTAGAACTTATCTGAAAATTAAAATAATAATAATAATATTTCACAGATTGAAATCATGAGTCAGTTGAAGCTAGATCACCATTGAAAACCTGGAAGCACTGGACGGCCGTTTCGTCCTAGTATGGGACTCCTCAGCAGTGCGCACGGTAGCGCAACTTCGTGGATTGGTTGAAGTGATTTTATGAATCAATAAAGATTACTTTTTAAATCAGTGAAAAAAAGACATTTGGCGGGTGACTTGAACTGATATTAGTAATAATAATAATTATAATTATAATTATAATTTATATATGAATCACTATTTAGGTATGTAAATCAAAGTACAAAATAGACAACTAAGATTTAATGTTGAATAGATACCAGATTACATAACTAGTTGCTATGATATCCAAATTATTCAAATTAGAACTTATCTCAAAATTAAAATAATAATAATAATATTTCACAGATTGAAATCATGAGTCAGTTGAAGCTAGACCACCATTGAAAACCTGGAAGCACTGGACGGCCGTTTCGTCCTAGTATGGGACTCCTCAGCAGTGCGCACGGTAGCGCAACTTCGTGGATTGGTTGAAGTGATTTTATGAATCAATAAAGATTACTTTTTAAATCAGTGAAAAAAAGACATTTGGCGGGTGACTTGAACTGATATTAGTAATAATAATAATTATAATTATAATTATAATTTATATATGAATCACTATTTAGGTATGTAAATCAAAGTACAAAATAGACAACTAAGATTTAATGTTGAATAGATACCAGATTACATAACTAGTTGCTATGATATCCAAATTATTCAAATTAGAACTTATCTCAAAATTAAAATAATAATAATAATATTTCACAGATTGAAATCATGAGTCAGTTGAAGCTAGATCACCATTGAAAACCTGGAAGCACTGGACGGCCGTTTCGTCCTAGTATGGGACTCCTCAGCAGTGCGCACGGTAGCGCAACTTCGTGGATTGCTTGAAGTGATTTTATGAATCAATAAAGATTACTTTTTAAATCAGTGAAAAAAAGACATTTGGCGGGTGACTTGAAATGATATTAGTAATAATAATAATTATAATTATAATTATAATTTATATATGAATCACTATTTAGGTATGTAAATCAAAGTACAAAATAGACAACTAAGATTTAATGTTGAATAGATACCAGATTACATAACTAGTTGCTATGATATCCAAATTATTCAAATTAGAACTTATCTCAAAATTAAAATAATAATAATAATATTTCACAGATTGAAATCATGAGTCAGTTGAAGCTAGACCACCATTGAAAACCTGGAAGCACTGGACGGCCGTTTCGTCCTAGTATGGGACTCCTCAGCAGTGCGCACGGTAGCGCAACTTCGTGGATTGCTTGAAGTGATTTTATGAATCAATAAAGATTACTTTTTAAATCAGTGAAAAAAAGACATTTGGCGGGTGACTTGAAATGATATTAGTAATAATAATAATTATAATTATAATTATAATTTATATATGAATCACTATTTAGGTATGTAAATCAAAGTACAAAATAGACAACTAAGATTTAATGTTGAATAGATACCAGATTACATAACTAGTTGCTATGATATCCAAATTATTCAAATTAGAACTTATCTCAAAATTAAAATAATAATAATAATATTTCACAGATTGAAATCATGAGTCAGTTGAAGCTAGACCACCATTGAAAACCTGGAAGCACTGGACGGCCGTTTCGTCCTAGTATGGGACTCCTCAGCAGTGCGCACGGTAGCGCAACTTCGTGGATTGGTTGAAGTGATTTTATGAATCAATAAAGATTACTTTTTAAATCAGTGAAAAAAAGACATTTGGCGGGTGACTTGAAATGATATTAGTAATAATAATAATTATAATTATTATTTATATATGAATCACTATTTAGGTATGTAAATCAAAGTACAAAATAGACAACTAAGATTTAATGTTGAATAGATACCAGATTACATAACTAGTTGCTATGATATCCAAATTATTCAAATTAGAACTTATCTCAAAATTAAAATAATAATAATAATAATATTTCACAGATTGAAATCATGAGTCAGTTGAAGCTAGACCACCATTGAAAACCTGGAAGCACTGGACGGCCGTTTCGTCCTAGTATGGGACTCCTCAGCAGTGCGCACGGTAGCGCAACTTCGTGGATTGGTTGAAGTGATTTTATGAATCAATAAAGATTACTTTTTAAATCAGTGAAAAAAAGACATTTGGCGGGTGACTTGAAATGATATTAGTAATTATAATAGTTATAATTATAATTTATATATGAATCACTATTTAGGTATGTAAATCAAAGTACAAAATAGACAACTAAGATTTAATGTTGAATAGATAGATACCAGATTACATAACTAGTTGCTATGATATCCAAATTATTCAAATTAGAACTTATCTCAAAATTAAAATAATAATAATAATATTTCACAGATTGAAATCATGAGTCAGTTGAAGCTAGACCACCATTGAAAACCTGGAAGCACTGGACGGCCGTTTCGTCCTAGTATGGGACTCCTCAGCAGTGCGCACGGTAGCGCAACTTCGTGGATTGCTTGAAGTGATTTTATGAATCAATAAAGATTACTTTTTAAATCAGTGAAAAAAGACATTTGGCGGGTGACTTGAAATGATATTAGTAATAATAATAATTATAATTATAATTTATATATGAATCACTATTTAGGTATGTAAATCAAAGTACAAAATAGACAACTAAGATTTAATGTTGAATAGATACCAGATTACATAACTAGTTGCTATGATATCCAAATTATTCAAATTAGAACTTATCTCAAAATTAAAATAATAATAATAATATTTCACAGATTGAAATCATGAGTCAGTTGAAGCTAGACCACCATTGAAAACCTGGAAGCACTGGACGGCCGTTTCGTCCTAGTATGGGACTCCTCAGCAGTGCGCACGGTAGCGCAACTTCGTGGATTGCTTGAAGTGATTTTATGAATCAATAAAGATTACTTTTTAAATCAGTGAAAAAAGACATTTGGCGGGTGACTTGAAATGATATTAGTAATAATAATAATTATAATTATAATTATAATTTATATATGAATCACTATTTAGGTATGTAAATCAAAGTACAAAATAGACAACTAAGATTTAATGTTGAATAGATACCAGATTACATAACTAGTTGCTATGATATCCAAATTATTCAAATTAGAACTTATCTCAAAATTAAAATAATAATAATAATAATATTTCACAGATTGAAATCATGAGTCAGTTGAAGCTAGACCACCATTGAAAACCTGGAAGCACTGGACGGCCGTTTCGTCCTAGTATGGGACTCCTCAGCAGTGCGCACGGTAGCGCAACTTCGTGGATTGCTTGTTAAA